>LR999993.1:10000000-10524656 GCA_905220455.2 Deilephila porcellus
ATTTTACATTTACATGTCAGTTACCCGTAACATTGAAGGCGTTAAAAATGTAAAAAGTTGGTGTAATGTTTCGTACAAACAATTCCGAACTTTCGTCGTTTGAGCGGTGCGGTTTAAAACATTGTTTCACAGCTGGCTTTGCGTAATGGTATTAAAAAGAGGATAAAATGTATAATTTGGTCGGATCGACATATTTTGTTGGTATAATAGATGTTTAACTGTTTATAGGGGTTGGGGTTAGTCAACAACACTTTTTATATTATCACATTGTGTCTACAATGAATTTTGTGATCTACCGTCTACTTATGACTTCGAACACTGAAGTTTAGCGAGTTTCTGTCTTTAACAATGAAAGTAATCGAATAGTAAAATCAAAAGGCAATAGAAATATTTTTTGTCGACTTCTCTCCGTTGCAAACCGAAAAAAAGATGAACTAAAGAGGCATAACCTCAAATAAAAGACTTTCAAGAAGATAAAGTTTAATTAAAACATAGCTTCGATATACAGCTTTAATATTCTGCTATTAAAAATAAGATGTGTGCACTAAAAAACCCAACCAAATTGCATCAAAAATCTCGCTCGTCTGCATCCCATTGCATTACACTAACTAGATCGCACTCACGCAGCCGTGCCCTGCAACCTCCCTCCCTCCCAAACGGCTCCATTACAGAGGTAGCACCTTCTAATAAGGATTATATGGAATGCCGCGCTGTATGGAATGGCTTAGGCATTTTATTAGCGGGGTTAGGCTAGGTCGGATTGTGTGTAGGATGAAATGTGCTGGATGATTTTTAGGTAGTTTGTGTATATTGATAAATGTTTGATTAACAGGTATAACACGAATGATTCTAAAATAATTGTACCGATTGTTTCAAGATTTTTGTATTTGATAAACATAGAAATTGTAAGAATTTCCTTAAGCTATAAGACTGCCATTTGTACTTTGTTGTTTTTGTTTAATCTGTTTGTTCTTCATTATGTTATTTTATTGTGTACAATAAATAATTAATTAAATATACATACATACAAATATAGTAACGTTGGGTTTTTTTCTCTATACAAAAAACAAAACAGTGATTCATGAATGTGTGATTCGCCAGTACTTATGTGAACTTGTTAAGTAACGTAGCAGGTGTTTTGATTATATTTTGGGCCACACCTAGTTGTAATACCAGCACACGTTAGCAAATTCATCTAATTTAAATATGAAAAACGAAATGTAAGCAATTTGTTAAACCATACGCCATGTTTAGTACAAAAATTTCGCTGAACTTGCCATACAATATCTCCAACAGCTCAAAAGGGATTTCTAGGAATCACTAAAATTTAACACCGGTCTATAGGGGAACAATATAATAGCTCAAAAGAGAATTCCTGGAATCCCCACTCTGCGGCTAAGCCGGGGCACATAGAATACTGATCTAGCCATTTATGCCACACCTGTAATACTGGACTCTATTTCACTGCTTTTGTTCCACGCAATAAACTGCGCTTTTATCTGGTTTATGTAGTTCAAAAAGGCGGTTTTTGCTTGTATTGTTTGATCTGGTAATTGCCAAATGTGATTGATTATTGTTGATCATCTGCATTTGGAATGTAGGTTGGTTACCGAACTCTATAAATGGAAGGGAAAAGTTGGGGGGAGGAGTATTGGGCTTTCGGCAATCTCACTCATCAAACGTCACGTTGGTTTTATTGGGAAACAGTGGTACAATCCCGGTCGATTCGACCCATTTCTTCAATTGATCAAGGTGTAATTATTATCTAGGACAATTGTGCCCACGTATGGCGTAATTACTTTGAGAATGTGCTAAGGGGCGAGGTGATCGACATAATAATGCCACGGCTCAGCTCATAGACGCCACATTGTAGAGCATGGAGTTCTTGACAGGGAATAGACCAGGCCTAGGAAATATTCTAATCCCGGCATTTGTTTTTACATTTTATACTTCTTCGAGATAAAAGTAGGTACTAAGTTATAAATTATTGAAGACCAAAACCATAAGGTGACCCACTTGCTCATTTCTAGTTCATAAAATCCAGCTAAAATAGTTCAATAAAGCCTGCATCGCTGACAAAAGCAAAGAGCTCAACAATAATAAAAATTGAACGGTGCGCTCTGCCAAACATCGGGAATGTATAGGTCGTTTAATTTCATCGGTAACTGCTATCAGAACGGGCTGGCGGCCAGCCAGGGCGGACAGTTATTGCCTGCTCACTACCAGGTCACTGAGAGTATTGCCTGCCCACTAACAGGTCACTTCCGATATTGGGCTCGTGACGGGAATTTAGAGCGATTTGATTGCGCCTCGACTGGCGGTGTGAAAAGTAGGAAGTTATGTGATATGCCGGGGTAATTTGTTGGAGTTTAATTTTAAATAAATATACCTATCCAAAAAATTTATATATTTATTAATAATTTATAAAGGGTGAGATAAGGGTTTTATATAGTGGTTATTTAGAGCTACGTGAGGCTTTTCAATCCTGACACCTTCAGCCGATACAAATATATGGTAAACCCGCAAATTGAAAAAGGACGCACTGTAGTACTAACTGATTCGACATTGAACATCAAAACCCGTCAAGCCTCTAGAGGACACTATAATGTGTTTAATTTGAAAATAAATATTTTTAAACAGGACAAATGGAAGAGGAATTGAAATGAACTTATAGGTTTATCTATTGGAACAAATTTAAAGAACTAAAATTGCTTCTGTAGGTTAGGCAACCCTAGAATACTGCAAGAAGAACTCTAGTAATTGAAAACCATTCTCCAAGACAAAAAGCCCTTGCCCCCTGTAATTTACAAGGCTATTTCAGTTCTGCAGAGTGCAGGGTTGCCAACTTTGTAATTGGACAAGAACTTTAAATTGATAGTTCCTCTAGTAAAGTTTAGGCTGTGTGGGTTTTTTATTACGAAGGTTTTGTGTAGATATTCAGCTATAGGTTGAAAGACGAGGTAATCAGGGTGATTTCTAAATCGGAAATGATATTTGTCCTAATGGAATCTCATTAAGATTTTTTTACATTCTATTATTTAAGTTGGACAGACTTCTAGGCACAATTTGTTATAAGCACAATGTGAAACGAAGCCGCGTTGGACCCTCACATCAAGTTTTCGGTGAGTGAGCGCTTGTTGTATCTCGTATTGCTTGTTATCCTATTATTAATATTGTGATTGAATTTGCTGAGAATTATTGTGCTTCGATGATATTTTTTTAATAAGCTGTTCATAAATAAATAATAAATATAAATACATGTCACATATGTACATAGTCCTGACCCCACACTAAGATCGAATCTTGTGTCATGGGTATCAGAAACTACGATGGCTTCTTTCTTACAAGCACCCAGACCTGCAAATACCTGTGGGGCACACAAATATTTGTCTCGGTGTGGGGACCGAACCCAAGTTTCACAGCCGGCGTCTAACCAACTGCGCCACGGAGGCTGTCACTAAGCACGTATTAACTCGTAATTAATAGCATGGGATTCTACAACTGATACTTCGATTGAGAAGCTTCAGGACATTTTCTACCAGACTAGCCTGATGTGGGTAGGTCGACTCCACATACCATACACATTCTTACAAAATATTTCTATGATATGCATTTTGTCACGATGTTTTCTTTCGCCGTTTAACTGCATGGTCATTCACTAAGAATACCCACATAACTGAAAATGCATTTAATACTCTGTAAATAAAATTAAAGGCATTATATTTCACCAGCACTACTGCTTTAAATACCAACAAAAAAATCATAACATAGTTTTTCGAACCAAAACCTCTTTCATCTCCATTTAAACCTGAAAATGAATCCCACACGCTTCCCAATTTTAAAACTCACTCAAACTCCGAAATCCCACACAAAACAACTTTATAATGCAGAAGTCGAAGTGTGGTAATTAAAAGGTGCAATGAATAGCGAGGGGAAAACACTAGGAGCGGTAATTAGGGGCTTTCAAACACTAGGCTTGTCGTTTATTGCGCTCGGCTGTTAGGCTTTCTTTATTGTGTGAGCGGTAATATAAGGCACGAGTAGGTTAATTATTTTCTTTTCTTTATCTTGGCCATCCTTTGTGGCGCTGTTGGGTGGACGCTGGCTGTGAAACGTGTGGTAGCTGGTTCGATCTCCGCCCCAAGACAAATATGTGTGTGATCCGCGGGTATTTCTTTGTCTTAGTGTTTGTGTCCGAAAAGTTTCTCGTAGTTTCTGATAAATACGACGTAATCGGGGTACACTCTCGGGGTTGTAGGAAGGGGGGAACACGTGAGCCGGAAAACTGTTCCAGGGCTTGAAAGCCTGGCTTTTATAGTTTAATAGCAGTTTATAGATCGTAGTAAATAATTGAGGATAATCCATAATAACTCGAGTGTGTCGCGTTACAGGTTCAGCCTATATACAGTATACATCCTGTTTTATCGAGGCCGGCATAATTGTATCGCAATACTATATCAAGAGAAAACACTAGAAACGGTAATTATAGGCTTTCAAACATTAGGCTTGTCGTTTATTGCGCTCGGCTGTTAGGTTTTCTATATTGTCCGAGTGGTAATATAGGGAACAAGAAAATTGTGAAAGCCTGGCTTTTATAGTAAAAGGTAAATAATAAATATATTGTGATAAGATACTGTATATGATAAATAAAACACTCAATAGTCACATAATAGTCCTGAGCCCAAACTAAATCAACTCTTATGTCGTGGATATCAGTAACCTCGAGATGCTTGGTCTGATGAAATCAATATAGAACAAATGATTTGTAGGAAACATCATTATTTGTGTCGGTGCGGTGATCGAACCTGCCGCCTCTCTTTTTGCAGCGTTCTAATCAACTGCGTCATGGAGGTGGTCGTAATAGATGGCGTTTCGTCGTAAACATTTAAAACTATCATTAAATCGGAAAGTATCGAACTTTAAACTAAGATAAGATGTTCAAACGAATACCACGAGAAGAAACTACTATAAGTATATTACTATACAGTCCGTGTTCTATTAAAGTTATTGACTCAAATCATCCATTCATGAATTCGATTCTAAAAATACGAAAGGGTAGTCCCTGGGCACGTCAGGTCTGAAGGGCAGTTGACAAGGGTCCCTCCCACGTCACGCTGTTCACATACAAGTATTTCTGTACGCCCGATAAAATCGGAAGGAGTTGAATGTATGACAGGTGGGAGTCCTGTTTTGAAGTAACCTTAGGACTTAGGAGGAAATTATGAAAGAATTGAAATAAATAAAACTGATAGAAATTTGCAGAAATAAAATCAGCTTTAATGTATCTGTCAAGATGAAAGGACCATCAAAAGTCTCCGGATGCCAAGCCACATCTTTTGATAACTTCCAAAGCCGACACGATCGGAACTTCATAATAGCTGATCGTGTGTCGTATGTCAGTAAAATGTGTATGCTTTACCAAAAATCTACTATGACACTACACCAGTATCAGACTGGACAATCGCTATACCTGTTAACCTATTAATTAAGTGATAATGAAAAGTAAGCATCAGCGACCTCACACACCGCTGCGCCGAAACAATGCCTTATTATTCATTGAGCTTCAATAATTATTAAACATCGGCTTAATACATTGTAAGCTATATGCTTCATTGGACGCTTCAATAATTAAGTGATAGACTCCCTGGCGCATGGTTAGACGCCGGCTGTGAAACGAGAGGCCGTGGGTTCGAACCCCGCACTGAGGCAAAATCTTAGTCATCTAGTTTCTGATACCCATGGCATAAGACTTGTATCATAGTGTGAGGTCAGGACTATGTGTTTGACTGTTGGGTGTATTTATTATTATTATACGGTTCCTTGCTAACTCGTACACCATTTATATGATAATTGAAATGCTGTAATAATGTTGTTAAAATATATTTCCTAAAACACTAATGAGTTGAACTCGATATACAATTGATAGTTTGATGATATGATAAGCGCGTGCGCGCGCCCCTTTATGGCTAAATGCATTACATTATTAAAAAATTAAAAAAAGCCTATTGTAATGTTCAATTGTAAGTGTGATTTTGTTCAGTGTTTTATGAAATATGAGTTGATGGCATTCATTTATAATTGCCACTATAGATATTTGTACTTGGATTGTTTTTGTATATAAATTTTTGTTTTTTATTATTATTTTATTTTATTCTGCTTTTCTTATTCAACAAAGTTTTGTTTAATGTTTTACCACTGCGTCGCGTCGTTGAGAACATTACAGTTAGCAATTTTGCACGGTTTAATGTTAATCATTCTGAATATTGTATGTTTTTGATATTGTGTTAATTAGTTGTATGTTCATATTATATTACTAACAACTATGTATGCTAAGCAATGCTGAGCTAACCTCTAATTTAAATACATTTAAGATCTTTTTCTGCAAATATAAGTTTAAGTTTGGTTTATGTATTTAGTTGGTAAGCCGATTTATAAATAAATAAATAAATTATGAAAATGAAAAAATGAAAATGAAAATAATTTATTGAATCCATTAAAATGTTCAACATTGTTTAGATTCAGTAATTTTTTGAACTACCAGGTCCGGTTCGGAAACCGGTTTTCACTAGAGAAGAACGGGCAAGAAACTCTAGTGTTGCTCTTTTCAAAACCAGTTTACAATGTAGTGATTATTACAAAACTTACAATATTATTTTAAAATATTGAAGAAATTTAGTCGCACGCGCCGCGTGTAAATGCTGACCTAAGAAAATCTACGGATGTGCCGTTTAATTATTGTTAGTATTATAGAACAGTACATAGTACACGAGCCTGATAATGATAATATTTTCCAACAAATCCGCATTTAAATAGTATTTCATAATATGATGAATCGTGTTAGTTTTAGCAAAATCTCGCGTGCCTTTGAGGCCTATCGTCCAATTTTACACTTCAATGGAGCTGAATGCAATTTGCTGTTTTAATAAATTCTGCGATCGCATATACAATGTATTGTGCTTCAACAAAGGCTTCGAAAGCTAAAGTAAAGGAATAATAACATTTTATTATGAAATTTCTAGGGTAATTGAAATATTTTTATGTGGTATACTGCTTCAATAAGGTTCGTTATCGCGACAGCCTTATTGTGTAGAAAACTGATGTGGAATAATAATGTAGCACCGTCATTCTTTCCATTATTTACTAAGGACTGGACTTTCTATTACTGAAGATGTAATAACGTGTTACCGTGGTGGCCTGTTGGTGATGGACCAGACGCGGCTGTCTACATGTTCACGGTGGTCGCGGGTTCAGACCCCAGGGCACACCTCTGACTTTTCTGAGTCATGTGTGTGTTGATAATCTATCACCACACACTATAACGGTGATGGAAAACATCGGTAGGAAACCTGCATACCGTTACTGCATACTGTTAATTTAAAAAATAACACAATGTAGAAATAATGTGCTTGGGGCATTAAATCTGTGGCTTATTAAAGCTGGGTAAAATTAAATTATCCAAGATCGAGCAAAAGATAACTTGATATTGTAAAAGAAGATGTGAGAGTAAATAGTCTTACCATTGAGGATGCCAAAAACCGGGTGAAACAGCAAAGAATGAATTACGAGTAGTAAAGAATCGCAATAATGCTACGTAGAAAAACATTTTACACCACATAAATTGAACTCAACAGCAGTGTAAACAATTTATTATTCACTGCGAAATAAATAATAATTTATTATTCCGTTGACGCAATAAATAAAACTAACCCTAAATAATTTATAAAAGTTTATTTGAGTCGTAAAAGCCCGAGCTCACGAACATATTCGGAGTAAAACATATAGGCGCTGAAAAATTCAGGCCCTCGCGACAAACAGGAGTGAATTTATAGTCTGTTTCGGTTGGAGACTCTTTGTAGGTAAGAAATTATACAGATGTTTAATAATGTATTTTAAGCTCTTTTAGATAATAAATAATTACAAGATTTAATTACACTCAATAAAATAATATTAATATGTCATCCTATCCTAGATACCCACGTTCTAATCCTATTTTTTTTCCGAATTACAATCCTATGCCTTATCCAAATCCTGACCCTAATCTTTAATGCTAATTTCTAAAATTTGATAACCAATTCCTAACTGTCATTGTTATCCTAATCTTAATTGTAATCCTAATGTATTTTCTTATCCGCAATTCGAATCTACCGTTCTGGCCAGTGCGTTTTGGTGGACTTCACATACTCGTACCATATTAGTTATTAACATAGAAATATTTCTAAATACATATCTATTTTATGTTGAAGTGAAGTTAAATATTTTTATTATCAAGTGCGTGGTGGCCTGTTGGTAACGGACCAGACGCGGCTGCCAACATGTTCACGGTGGTCGCGAGTTCAAATCCCAAGGCACACCTCTGAGTTTTCGGTGTCATGTTGTATTGATAGTCAATCACCACGTACAATAACGGTGAAGGAAACCATCGTGAGGAAACCTGCATACCATAGGGATTTGCAAGAATTTCTATGCTATGTAAAGTCCGCCAACACGCACTAGGCCAGCATGGTGGACTATAAGGCCAAACCCCTCTCAATCGTACTCTCGATTGTAGAGGAGGCCCGTGCCCTGCAGTAGGACGTTTTTCTTCCGCCAAACATCAGTATAAATGCACTGTTGTGTTCCGGTTTGAAGGACATTGTTGCCAGAGTAACTACTGGACATATTGAGACTCAACATCTTATGTCTCAGGATGGCGAGCGCAGTGGAATACCAAGCATTGCCTTGTAATTCATGGTGTTGTTTGGTTTTGCTACTGTCCATGAGCGGTCGTATCGCTTACCATCAGGCGAATGGCATGCCCGTCTCACCATTAATTGCAATAAAAAAAATATGGCCGTTACAAATTTATATTAGATTGGTTTCCTCACGATTTTATTGTTACATACATACATACATAAACTCACGCCTTTATCCCCGAAGGGGTAGTCAGAGGCGCCACCAGGACGCCCACATTTCGCCTTGTATGTTCCGTCCCACGATGTGATAGGGGGCGAGCCTATCGCCATATCGGGCGCAAATTCCTGACTCCGGGCTGATAATGAATAGAAAAATCCAATATCGATTTTATTGTTAAAAGTGATAATTGTCCATCAATAAACACGGCTCCAAAAAGGCAGAGGAGTGCCTTGGGATTCAAAACCGCGACCACAGTTTCGAAAGCCGCGACCGGTCACCGCATATTATGTGCGTAATGATGCAGAGCAATTTTATTTTATCGTTTGGATTCCGTGAATCAATGTTAATAAAGATTTTCCTTAGATATATTCAAGTCCACACCATTAAGTTTTATTACATATTCGTCGGGTCCTTTTTATCCGGCATATTGGACACGTAATCGTTGTGAACTCTAGGTTTAGCAGTAATTTATCTACAAGTTTTCTATGTAAAGTCCTGGGTTTGATTCTTAGGAAGTATATATTGTTGAAATGTAAAATTGTTACATGATTTTCAGATATGGTACTGATTTTTTTTAAATGAAAATTGATATGTGTCCAATTAAAATAAGGTTATATGATTATTTAAAGATGCGTACTAAAACATATTGCTCCAATCTGAAGATAAGAAAAGTAGATAGTCTGGATCATAAAACAAAATTTATTGATAAATCACAGCAAATAAACAAGTAAGAAAGAAAGAAAAACGATTTATTTCAAGTCTCACGAAGTCGCGATCGCAGACTTTGAGAATAATCTAACGCGGCTTAAGAAACGATTACTCAGTTGTTTACAATTTCCCCACAAACATTGCAATTTGTTTACAAAACAAAGCCGCGTATACTATTAAAATTCCATTAAAATTCCCCACATTCGTACACAAAGCGATTACTCAATACACATAAACATTTTAATATAACAAAAATGCCCCGTCGTCATCGCAAAAACGCTCTTGAGCGTGTGTTATCGTGCCACGTTCCGCCACCGCCCCTTCGCCCCTTTTCGCCCCTTTTCGCCGCTTCCGCCCCCTTCGCCCCCACGTACAAAGGAATACAAAGGATTTGTTGTACCTGTTAGTAACTTTACGAGTCGTGTAAAGATGCTCGGGAAAATACCGGGCCGTGCCGCGGGTGGTGCGACGGTTAGGTTTTTTGCAAATTATCTGCCTTTTGTAAAGTATTGTACTGTATCAGCCCATATACTTCCCACTGTAGGTCCCGGGCTTCCTTTACAATATATAAAGTATAACATAATATATCGTATTAGTCATATTTACATCCTATAGAGGTAGCCAGAGACCATGAATCATGCGTTGATCACATATCAGGTGAATCGTTTGCTCGTTTGCCCCCTATAATATTTATAAAAAAAATGAATGTTTACTTTATAATATCAACATATTTCTTTCATATACTTTTTACTATTCACACATTCTTGCCAGTGCAGAGTATATTTCATCTGTCCCATATTTAAGATGTCGCGCATTTGGCTAAATATAAGTATGATGCGATCGACCCACCGACATTTTCTATTCACATTTGCTGTGTGTATTCGTTTTATCAACCTTATACCACGAATCCTTTCTACGTGACCTAACATAATGTAATGCCTATGTAACCCTTCAAATGTAAAGAGCAATTTATTAGGATATTAATTAGTTTTGAACTAGTTTTTGACCAAAAAACACAAGGATATTTATAACATTACAGAAATGTGTTTTACGAAAAAACATAAAATCTTGCGTATCGTACGCAAGATTTTCCTCAAGGAAAATTGCGAACATCTGTAAAGGAATTACAATGCAAATAGGGTATTACAAAGAGGAAAACTTTTAAAATACAAACGGTATTTGGAATTAAATGATTCGACTCTAAAGGTCATTGATATTATGAAACTTATTTAAATAATAAAGACTATGAAAAAATACTGTTAAATATTTAAGACATGAGTCCTTTTCTATTAAAATGTTCAAGTTGCAAGGATAGAGCAAAGTAGAAAACCTCATAAAACTTTTTCCATATGTCTTAAACTAATAACAATTTCTGGTGGTAAGTCATCGTATTCGACCACCACAGTTACCACCGTTCAGGATGGTGGGAAAAACAGCCATAGCCACCCATGTAAGTATGTTGCCTTTTGGATTCGTTTTGTATACCGAATATGGATTGGCATAATCCGACTCTCTTTTTATATTATGCTTCAATTATCGCGTTATCATATAAACTAAACTTTTATTCCAATCCTTTGCACTTAATATTTAATCAGCTTAAAATGAATATAAAGACGGGTTATCGAGGCGTTTGAAAGTCGGACGGTCGCTTCGATAGCCCGAGGGTCGAAGGCGATATCTTCAATATAGAACGCAGATTAAACTCTATAGGAGAAAAATTATAGATATCTCTATTGGGTGCGGGTGTGACGTTAAAACTACTGCATTGTTTTTTCCTTTGGGATATTTTTTCCTCACGACGAGGAGACCTGCATACCGTAGCGATTTGCAAGGATTTCTATGGTATATAAAGTCTGCCAACCGGCACTAGGCCAGCGTGGTGGACTATATGGCCTAAACCCTCTCCATCGTACTCTGTATTGTAGAGGAGGCTCGTGCCCTCGTGTGACGTATATGGGCCAATACATACAAACATGTTTTTGATCATGTACCTAATAATGTTATTGTACCTCGTAAGCGCTATTCAGTGTCATTTCATTTCAAAAGTATAACATTGTGGGGGAACCTGCATGTTCAAGAGATCTTAATAAGGTATCTTTTTTATGGTAAGTAAATTCCATCAACGCGCATAAGCCGGCGTGCTGGACTATGGTCGGAGCCCGCTCAATTGCAAGTTTTTAATAGTTCGATGTTGATAAGCCTAGCTGAATATATTGATAACATCTTTGATCATATTTATAAACGAAATTTAAGTTTGTTACTACAAGTCAATTTTTAGCAGTGGGATTGCTTTGATCAAGCCAATACTACAATGTAGTTTACTTTAACATCTGGGCACTTTACAAAAATGCTTATTTCACATAAATCCGTGGCGTATATTAACACACTCGAGCTATGAAATGGTGCGTTGTGCTAAGTGAAGGAATTCCGTTTCGTCGCTGAAAATCATATGGGGTGACTGTTACGAAGTGCTGGGTTATTTATTACATTTAACGTTACAACTTCTATAGAGTAGGCTAGTGCGGTGGTCCATGGCCTAACTTTCCTCATTTGAATTATTCATTATCACGTCATTAATAGGTTAACAGGTATAATGATTGTCAATATATATTCCCAGCCTTCCATCATTGGAGAGGAAAAGGGAATGCAAAAAGGTAGCGAATACAGATACAGAAAATTCTAGTGACGATAACCATCCTAGAGAGATAGCGAATTTTATCGTGTTAAAAAATAGCCTAGGACTTAAATTAAAGTATAAGCTGTATCCATACCAAATTTCACTGTCACTCTCCCAGCCGTTACAGCGTGATTAAGGAACAAACAAACCTTCATTTACATTAGAGTAATAACAAGTTACTACGTACCAGCAATTAAAATACTCTGTAAGGTTCATTACTCATCAAACATGGGATAATTTGACAAGGCAGCTTTGATGTCATTCACCCCAACATATAACGGAATAGTATATAGCAAATATACACAGATTTTGATTAAATTTTAAGCATATGGGTCTGGGTGTTTGTGAGACCGAAAAGTTTCTCGTAGTTAATGATTTCTTAGATTAACGCGAATGTTACACATTGAAATAAATCTAATTTTTACGGATTTTATCGCCATTTGGTTTAGTTTTTTTAACTTCGCGACGTTTCGATTGCTTTACAGCTTTGGTGGTCACGGGGCGGACTGTCCGCCCCATTATTTCTCGTAGTTCCTGATACCCACGACACAAGACTCGATCTTAGTGCGGGGTCAGGACTATGTCAGTGACTGTTGGGTGTATTTATTTATTTTATATTAAGTTTGTGGTGGTATGGAATAGTTTGAGTGCTTTATGGCGAGCGATCGGCTGCTGTAAGGTGATGTTGGTGAAATATAAGATTAATTGATAATGCCAAGACAGCATAGTAGATGGCTAAGACGGAGGGTAGCAGGTTTGATGTCAATGCATATAACACTGACTTTCTTTGGGCTGAATTAAAATATTGACTACTTTCTTCACTTCTAGTTTTAGGCTTTAAAAAGCGTTTGATACTTTAGTCCTTTTTAGTCCTTTAAAAAAGCTTTAAGCATAGTCCCAAAAATACCATTAAAGCTACAATTACAAGAAAAGTATTAATTCAAACGTCTCTACCATAAAATTCCGTGTGTAGAGAGCTCTAATGGAGGTATTGTAGAGTCCTCGTAGGCACTCAGCTCTAACTCAAGACTCTACCGGCATAGAGTCGACGCACTAATTGAGTGGCTCTTGCGCCCTCTCAAGCTTATAGGGTTGATGACGGGTCATCGGCATGGAATGATAAAACAAGTTCAAATCCTGATAGAGGAAAACTAGGACCGGATCAAATTTTTTGGTTTTTCGTATTTGAAACGGCCTGGCTCTCACACCAGCCACGTATGTTATTGACATCCGGATTTCTTTGTTATTTAGTAAATATGTTCAGATGGATAGTGCATTTGTTACATATTAGAAATCTATATATGTAGTTCTCCATGTACCTGTTATTTTAATCCTACGTAGAAGCATATTATGATGCTTTTAAAATTAAAGTAGTGGGTAAAAAATATATAATTTAACCGCTTAAGCAGCTTAACAAAAAACAAAAAAAACATTTTATATAAAAATAACTTTTCATAAAAATAGAGTGAACGATGTACAAATCAAAGTTTTTTTATTTTTTTTTTATTGCGATGAATGGCGAGACGAGCATGCCATTCGCCTGATGGTAAGCGATACGACCGCTTATGGACAATAGAAAACCAAATAACACAATGAATCTCAAAGCAATGTTTGGCATTCCATTGCGCTCGCCATCCTGAGACATAAGATGTTGTCTCATTATGTCCAGTAGTTACTCTGGCTAGAATGTCCTTCAAACCGGAACACAACAGTGCATGCACACTGCTGTTTGGCGGGAGAAATAGAGTTTCCACTTAATGCTCTAAAATCTTCACCAAACCAAGAAGCGATGAAGAGGTAAAACCTACTATAAAACAAATACCCAAGAAAACAAAATTCCAAAAAATTCATGCCTGGAAAATTCTAACAGACTTACCCCAATTTAAAAGTAAAAGACTGCCGAGAAAAGTATTTTCCAGTTTTTCTCGCATTTTTGCGAAAACTACGATCCCCGCGGGGAATAAATCTGCGAATGATTATAAACGTCGGGCAGGGAAAGTTATGGCGGCCTTACCTTGTACAGTTGATATACACTCTGCGAAACTTATCCATGTTTAATGTGGACTGTATTTGGACAAAAGGGTTGTTCATGGAGATTGTGTTATAAGCTACGGATCATCGAAATTTTATAGGCGTATGGCGAAATTTGGAACTAGAAATTAAGTGAAAATTTATGTTTAACCAATTATTTGAGATATGTTTTTAATATAAGCATTTATACTCGGAGTCAAGAATTTGTGCCCGATATGGCGATAGGCTGGCCCCCTATCACATCATGGGACGGAACATACAAGGCGAAATGTGGGAGCCCTGGTGGCGCTTCTGCCTACCCCGTCTGGAAAAAGGCGTGAGTTTATGTATGTATGTATTCATACTCGTAATATAGAGTATAATATAAAGTAAGTGATAGTTCTAAACTTTTTAAAATGAACTATCGACTTAGGGATTGAACATGAGGTTTCATATCAAACAATCATCAACAGAATCTCCATTAAATCGGTAAATGGTAAAAATATAATTTAATTTATTTATATAATTAATAACATAAATTGGCAAAATCCTAACTAAACACAAATCTATGTATCTATCTGCATCCAGCGACTTCCTGCGACCTCAACCAGGTAATCCGTCTACCTTGTACGCGGGCGTCCGACACTTCGCTTGTCTGTCCGTGGCCTCCACTCCAGAACCTTTCGTAATCAAATCTCTATTTGCAGCTCAGTATTTCCACAGGTGAAGGACCGAACCGCCGACACTTTAACGGTGAAGGAAAACATCGTGAGGAAACCTGCATACCGTAGCGATTTTAAAGAATTTCTACGGTATGTAAGTCCGCCAACCCGCACTAGGCCAGCGTGGTGGACTATATGGCCTAACCACTCTCAATCGTACCCTCGATTGTAGAGTAGGCCCGTGCCCTGCAGTGGGACGTATATGGGCTGATATAGATAGATAGATTTCCACAGGGGCCTGCTGGAAGCGGCTTGCATCCAGCGACTTAGGACTTCATCAGGTCATTTATTTACCCGGTACTTCGACTAATCTCTTTTCGAATAAATCTCAACAGCACCCAAAAATCCAAACAAAATGGAAAACAAAAAATAAATGAACAAAACCTCTTAAAACACTTTCCCTCTCGGAGGCAAAGAATTTAATATTTCTCATTTATCCCGAGTGGTGGCGCTTGGAGCCCGTTTAATTGGACAGGTGGCGGACAGGGCGAAGCTGGGCGAAGACGGGCGAAAAGGGCGCCTGGGCGGACGGGGCGGAATTGGGCGGAATCTCCGCGCGTTGAGCGAACAATGGCGCGGAGTTGTGACGCCAAGTTGAAAAATCGACGTTTATTTTGCATTTGTATTGGCTAATTGTAATTATGTGGTTAGCTGGGTAATACTTAGGAGAATAGTTGCGTGCATTCATAGGGAAAACTACTTATGATACATATATGCTCATGGCATTATCCCTAAAGGGGTAGACAGAGGATAGGCGGTGAACCTATCGCAAATTCCGGATTCCATAAACACTAGCAGTTGAGTGCCAGATCTGAGAATCGGAATCAGAGCCCCACAGTTTACAAGCTGCATATTCTACAGACGATAAGGCGATTAGATATACACTTAATCTATACTAATATTATAAAGAGGAAAGATTTGATTGTTTGTTTATAATATTGTATTGGCTCCGAAACTATTGAACTGATTTGCAAAATTCCTCCACTGTTGGAAAGTTAAACTATCCCCGGGTGACATAGACTATATTTTATATTCCAAAAAATTAGGGATCCCTACCAAATCTTAAGGAGTAAAATAATTACCTAAAATATTCTTTACATCGCGAGCGCTGCGAAAACTATAATATGTTGTTAATGTGGACTGGACTCAAAAACTATCTGCACCCGGGCGAAGCAGAGCCGAGTCGCTAGTTATTTACATTATATATGTAGGTATTAGATTTATAACATTTTCAGTATTGATATCTCCGTATACAATTGTCCTGTCTTATAATGGTTTCTTAGATTTACGCGAATGTTACACATTGAAATAAAACTATTTTTACGGATTTTATCGCGATTTGGTTTAATTTTTTACATTTTTTTACTTCCCGACGTTTCGATTGCTTTTCAGCTTTCGTGGTCACGGGGCGGACTGAGGTATTAGTCATCCGCTCTGTGACTGTTACAATTAAACTACCCTTAATTTTCAAGTATTAAATTAAAAAGCTAATTTAAAAAAGTTAACTAGTTGTTGCGATCCGATCTACGCAGAAGGAGCTCACTGTGTCTTGAGGTCTGGCAGCTGGTCTTTTGGGTTCCGATTTAATCAAATGTAGAATTGGATCCCATGATGGTGCAAGCTTCAAGCCATCTTCTCTATTGAAATTTGTCTTATATCTTACAAATCCACAGACCCTTAAAACTCAAGAGTATTTTCCTCAAACGCATCACGTACTACCGGCTCTAACGAAGAAGGTAAAATTATAGCCCTTACTGCCCTCAAATACTTTTGATTGCGGTAATAATGGCCGACAATATAATGAGGCCCTTTTCTTTTGATTATGCCTTTTCAAAGATTTGTCTGCGAAGGCTCATTGTGCTCATGTTTTTCTTTTATCAGGATTATTATGAGGATGTCTGTGTGTATTTTTAGTATGGGTTTGTCACTTATATGTAGACATATATTGATTAATAAGTGCGTGATGGTTTCTTTGTAAAGGACCCGAGGCGGCTGCTAAGGTGGAGATCGTGGGTTCGAATCCCAGGTAACACTTCTGACTTTATGACGTTACGTGTGTATTTCTAGTTAATTAACGTTCATTTTAATATTGAAATAAAATATTGATATTGATGTATATACAGTAAGGGGTAGATGAAAAGGAGCAATGGTTGATAACATAAATTAACTTTTAAGTAATGTTTCTTGTTTAAATTACCAATATATCAAAATCGATATTATGAGACAAAAGATCACAATACTCCCAAAATGAATACGATCCTTTACTGAATTCCATATACAGATATGGATCATCATTTTTTGGTTTCTAACCCATATAAAGATAATTTTCAAAATAAAATAAAAACATTAAAAAGTCCGACGTAGGCGTTATTTATTTTAATTAGTGTAGACACGTCTGTTTACATGAAAGAGAGGGTCGTTGACCGTAGACAGAGCGGATAAGCGCCCTCCTAATTGTACCTAGCTTTGTAGCGTAACAATAAAAAGCAGAGATAATATACTTAGTTAATTATTCTATTAAGTCATTGAAGTAATGCCGGTGAACGACTTTTTAAATTAAATTTATTCGTAAAAGTAGATAATTTAATATTTCCGCTCACTTTAACTATAAAAGAACTAGAGGATATATCAGATTACTTTTTAAGGTATGGTAGATGGTGAATAGCCTAACCCTTCGCAGTCAAGCTCTCGATTGTGTAGGAGTCCCGTGCCCAGCAGTGGGCGATTGTGGGCTTGTATAGCATTCAGTACTGCTGTTCTAAATATCAGATATCCTAGAAACCTTATTAAAATAGGAATTCTTATAATGCTACCTAGGTTTTAAACTCACAATTACCTAGCCAACCGAAACCCAATAAAAACCTCAGAACCCCGAGCTGTCACGCGAGAGAGAGATAGACTATTAAAAGGCACTTAAGTGTCGGCTGTTAGTTCGGCGAGCTCGCTGCGACGCCACTCCGCTGACACAGCATGATTTAATGGCTTCGGGCTGGCGTACTACTGGTTCTAGAATGGATTTCGTTTGGAAAATGTGGGGAAATTGTGAGTTTTGGGTTTATGGTAGGGGATTTCTTGTTTGGAGCACTTTAATGAATAATTGCATAAAATAATATGCGATAGGCTTGCTCCCTATCACATCGTGGGATGGAAAATACAAGCCGAAATGTGGGTATCCTGGTAGCACCTCTGCCTACCTCTTCTGGGAAAAAGGCGTGAGGTTATGGATGTACGTATGTATGTTAGTGAATAATGGTGTATGAAGTCTTTCAACATAAACTAGTCCATTTCGATTATGACCAAACCCTTCACAGTGTGGTTACAGTACTACAATAAAACTTGAAAGCTTCTTCTTTATTGTTTCTGTAACTCATTTTAGATTAAGAACACCTATTTGTACATTCATTCTGCAATGAAGTTTCGATTCTGAGCGGTTGATAGTAGGTGCGGTACTGTCCAGATTAGGAAATATGGTTTATTTTTCGGCAAATTATTTTGGTCTGTTCAGAATCGGATATCATAAGTTTTTGAAAGGTGATTCTCTTGTTTGGATCACCATAACCCTGGCAGACATGAACATTGTACCAGGTCTTCGGCAATGTTCGCTTCAAGATTTGAAATAATAATTTTTTTTCTATATTGGATGCAATTGACTTTAGAGTACTAGAGTTTCTTGCCCTTTTCCCGCATGTGCAAACTGCCTTCTTAACTGGGTGTTAGAGAAATATATACATAAACATTTTATGGATTAAATACATACATACATACATAAACTCACGCCTTTATCCCAGAAGGGGTAGGCAGAGGCGCCACCAGGAGACCCACATTTCGCCTGGTATATTCCATCCCACGATATGATAGGGAGCGAGCCTATCGCCATATCGGCCACAAATTCCTGACTCCGGGCTGATAATGAATAGAAAAACCCAATATCACTTTGTCTGACCCGGGATTCGAACCCGAGATTTCAGCTTTGTAGTCGTACCGTAGTACAACTACGCCACCAAGAATGGCGTAAATGGATCAAATAAATATTTGTTATTTTCACTGGGACCAAACTCACAGTATTCTCTCGAGGGTCCAACGAGAACCCGTAGTACTAATACGGGTCCATAAATATTAGCGAGTCGAGTCTACATCACTCGCTGGACTTGATATCGGCGAATTAATATAAAAATTGCGAGTTTTTATCTCGCGGTTCATAAATCGCTGAACTTGCTTTACGGTTTTCTTCGGTTTATTAAGGATTTATTTACTCAGTTCTGTGGTTGGTTGAGCGTTTATTATGAGATGTTTTTATACCGTGGTTTGAAAATTGAAAACCTTGTTTTTTTTTAATCTTTATTAATTAAGAGGCTTTTAATCTACACGATCATGTTAGCCTCATCATACCATATAAATAATTATTCCTTAAACAGAAAAACAACCATTAGCTCTCCTTTGAAATCTTGGTTGGTTTACATTACTAAGGTGGTAGATTACCTTCATCCTGATGAAGAGCTTTAAACTTGAATACATTAAATTGATAGTTCAAATAAGCATTATTTGCTAACGGCTTTATTCATAGATAGTTTTAAAACCTGTTTAGGTTATAGAATGTTTTGTCCCTTCCGAATGACTATTCAATTCAGTTTGAGCGAAGAAGACAAAACATTCGATATCTAAAATAGGTTTCAAATCTGTCTATGAATAAGGCTGTAACACAGTAGACAGTAGTTACGTTCGCTTCTATAGATATTATTTTATAAAAATACAATGTTAAATAATAAATTAACCCCAAGTATTATATTGTAAAATCCGGTTCTAACGCGCACGCACAATACAGAGAAACTTTTATCAATAGTGCATGAAAGATTTCTTATCATTATCATTTTTGAATTATATATTTAATCTTCATAGATTCTGATTGACATTTAAAATTCCTTTTATGCTTAAAAACTCGTAAAATTTCAAACAATCCTTACCTGTCAGCCAAGTCCCGTTAAAAGGCATGTAATGCTGCGTGAGGACATCCTGCAGGGTGGGCCTCCTGCCCTTGACCCTGCCGCCGTCCCCTGCAGGGGTCAGCAGGGCGATGCTGAACACGATGAGGCCCAGCACGGCCGCGATCACCAGCAGCGCGATGAGGATCCCGCGCCAGTTGCGCTGGGTAGGCGTGGCTGCTGCCAACTCCTGTAATGAGGGTTAGTGATCAGCAAAACAGATTATGATATATAAATACATACATAAACACACGCCTTATTCCCAGAAGGGGTAGGCAGAGGTCCCACCAGGACTTCGTAAAGATAGTATCAGATTTGCTGGTGGGTTTCATTCGTTGACCGAAACTGCCGGAGACCCTAAAGACCCACGGCGACGCCACCAGCTAGCCATTACGGTACACAGTGGTAATAAATCTTGAATAGTTTATACAACGTAATTGTCTCTCGTATGGGGTACATACTAAGAATATCCCGATAAAAACCGCCTGGCTCCACTGTGGCGACCAGATATATCCTTGATTTATCGCGCCAGTATCTGTATCAGCCCATATACATCCCACTGCAGGGCACGGGCCTCCTCTACAATCGAGAGTACGATTGAGAGGGGTTAGGCCATATAGTCTACTACGCAGGCCTAGTGTTGGCGGATTGTACATACCATAGATATTCTTTAAAATCGCTATTGTATGCAGGTTTTCTCACGATGTTTTCCTCAACACCGTCCAGCAACGTATGACACCGTCCAGCAACGCATGTACTCGATATATACACACTGTGTTTCCTGCACGTCACCCCGCATTGATTGAGAGCACATCCCATATCATTAGAGCATTAGCCGAGAGCAATAAGCGCGGCCGCTCCCGCAGTGACAACTCGATTAGCGTGGATCCGTGATTGCCGGACCGGAAACCTACACGTAGTTTAAAGCTACATTTAATTAACGAGACAGAATATGGTGCAGGAAAATTGACAAAGAAACGGTGAATTTAGTACAGAAGGAATAGCTCTTGAGGATACTTGCATACGATAGACTTACAAGCGTTTTTATGGTATGTAAAGTCCGCCAATCCGTGCGGAGCCAGCGTGGTAGACTATAGCCAATTTCCACTTAGAATTGCCGGTTGCAGAGGAGACACGAGCTGAGCGGGCGATTATGGGTTAATACAGAATAATTTTTGAAGGAAAATTGACGATCGAAGCATGTTAGTTGACTGCAAAGCTGTAGGCAAATATGTATATAAGGGAAATATCGTGAGTAAACGTGTATACTTCAGTAATGTATTAATATTAATTTGTATGGAATGTAAAGTCCGCCAACCTGCACTACGTCAGCGTCGTGGATTATGGTCTAACTAGTCCCTTACAATGGGACATATATGGGTGTTTATTCATTTCACTTGTTGGAAAGAACGTTATTCCATGATTGCAACGTCCTTGGAAGTCAAGTTTATTGATTTTTTGATGTGAACGAACGTAGAGAAGCAGGTGGTTGTATAATGTATTCCATGCAAAAGGACGCCACGTGACATTGCTCCCACGATAAGTGACAAAGAACAAAGAAACTATTATGCAAATGTTAATTTCAATGTGAAGTTTTGGAAGAGTTTTCGCTTTATCATCATCAGCCCGTAGATGTCCACTGCTGGTCATAGGCCTCTCCCAAGGTACGCCACAGAGCCCGGTCTGCTGCTTTATGCATCCAGTCGCTGCCGGCCCTCACCGGCCACCGCACTTTATATCGCTGCTAAATACTAATAGTAAATGACAACAAATTAATGACAATGTACCATAGTTAGTGTAGCAATCAAAATTGGGTATCCACCGGCGAGAAATGTTAGTCTCTCCATCGACACAATTTTGACGTTCTAGTGCCGATCAGGTACTTGCAATCTTAGACCCTACACTTCCTTAGGCCCATATAGCGGCTTTCGTACCACCGTAGACAATGATCGCTTCGCATACAAATATCCGGCAATAATCTTTATTTGCCTTCACTGCCTCCGTGGCGTAGTTGTATCACGGTACGGTTACAAAGCTGAGGTCTCGGGTTCGAATCCCGGGTCGGGCAAAGTGATATTGGATTTTTCTATTCATTATCAGCCCGGAGTCAGGAATTTGTGCCCGATATGGCGATAGGCTCGCCCCCTATCACATCGTGGGACGGAACATGCAAGGCGAAATGTGGGTGTCCTGGTGGCGCCTCTGCCTACCCCTTCGGGAATAAAGGCGTGAGTTTATGTATGTATGTATCTTCATTTTAATAACAAAAGACCCAAATTCCGAAGACAAAGCCACTACAATGTCTATATGGTGTCAAAAACGAAGCGGGCGTCTCATTTCGTATGCCGTCGGCTGAATAGAGGACATTAAAGCCTCCGTCATATTCATGTTCGACATATGTCCGCCGCATGGAGCGAAATCGTGGCGTGAAAGGCGAAATTGGGTCTAAAATGAAACGAGATTGATGAAGTTTCTAATTAGCTAATTTGTGTTTATCTATAGTGTAAATAGAAAGTAAATGGTCGCTTATTCTCTTAATATGAGCTATGATTGTTCGTCTGGAATGACGTTTTAATCGGCATTTGACAAACATTGCTACAGTATAGTATTGTACAAATTGTAATGGAAAACAAAAAAATAATTTTTACTATTTTGATAATACTTTTCCATTTATTTCCAAAAATCGACTTCGCTCCATTTATTATATAAGTTGCTTATTTGCTTGTTGTTAAAAAAGGTAATTTCAAACGACTACTTGTATGCAATAGTTTTGTGGTTATTTTTCTTATAATAAATAAATGAGGCCTATGTTTCAATGATACGATCCATGAGGCCAAAGAAGAAGATACATTAATATCTAGTAGGGAAAAGAGCACACATTGAGACAAAAGCCTTTAATCTCGTATTCCAAAAAGAGGTGAAGAAGAGAGATGACACAATATCACAAACAAAACAAGGCAGCAAACATCTCGAATTCCAGTATTAATTAATCCACCGAACAGCTATTTTATATTTGCATTGAACAATCGAATTCCCGGATCTTCAGCGGATTTGCATATTGTAATGTTTAGAAGGCATACTCGAGTCTTCAATACCCCTTGTGTCGATTGTTCTCGATGTTAGCTATTCTGTGTAACACTCATTTTGTCTCTGAAGTTTGGTTCGATTTTAATTTGACTTCGATTTGATAGTGTACTTTGGATGGATTGAGTATTTTTTCAAACCTAGCTCATTAGTACCTAATATAC
The DNA here is from genome assembly GCA_905220455.2 of Deilephila porcellus. Classification (NCBI taxonomy): domain Eukaryota; kingdom Metazoa; phylum Arthropoda; class Insecta; order Lepidoptera; family Sphingidae; genus Deilephila; species Deilephila porcellus. Next base: position 10,023,237 of record LR999993.1, read on the forward strand.
AAAATTGAATTTAGAACTGTATCTGCGACTATTAGGCGTATGACCTTCCCTATATGCCCTGCCGTATTTTCAATTACAGAAAATCGACGCGAAACAAGTCTTTTACTACTACTTTCGCTGAGTGATAAAGCAGGGGTGCCAGTACCGGTTTCTTCTATTATCTTTTTCTTTACCTTTCCCCTTCCATTTTGAAAGGCCGGCAACGCTCCTGCGATACAAGTCTTGTAGATGATCATGGACGATGGCAATAATTTATATATAATGGCAATATATTAGGCTGTATTAGCGACCCGCCCATGGGTAGGAAGTCTGGTGATATTATCTCCGTATCTGAGCAATAGCGATCGCCGTACACAACTATGGGAAACCCGTCATAGCAACACACAAGTGGGTCGCATTTCGAATTCAGACTGTGTACATCCGGGTATTTGCTTAGTTACGATAACAGAAAAATCCAAAGGGTTCGTAAGTATTCGGGTTGAGCCCGAGCCGTAATAATCGGTGAATTCTCCTTTGCAACAAATGACTCGAAATCTTATATTAAAATTCCGCTCGCACACAGAATTCGACATTAGAGGGGATAAAAATTGGGCTGTTTGCCAGTTCAACATTTAACAATTCTATTCCGTTTAAAGTAATCTGCAAATCCGTATTATATGATATTTTATTCCGAGAATTGAGAACTTTTATGTGGCAATGAATCTAATGTTTTTAAAAAAAAAATATTTTCATTTAAAAAATTAGCAGTAATGAATAATTTATAAGAGTAATCGATAGTTTAGTTAGTAACACACTTAAGAGATAAACTACATGTCTGAGGTTCGAATCTAGACACACATCTGTCTTTTCTAAGTTACTCACATTGCTAATGAAGGAAAACATCGTGAAAAAGGCTAGCCTTAGAAGTCTTCATAAGAATTTGAAAATTTGAAAGCCATCTACCCACACTAAGCCAGCATATGGACTAAGCCACATGATAGTAATGGAATTTCGTAGTTATGTGTGACGTATATAGGTTGATATTTTCATGTATAATTAGATCACTCCATACTATCAACAAAGGTTGTAAAAGGATGTAACGGGTTCGATTTCCGCACAGTGACGTATGTGTGTGTGATACTTTCGTAGTCTGGATGTTATGAGGCCAAAGGCCTTTGTAGTTTCTGACGTCCAGAAATCATGATCCAAGAGTAGGTTTATATTGTGAGTTCAGATGTATGTGTAACGTGTGGATGTCTTTATTTATTATTGAGGTTATCTAATGGAATGGATAAACTGGTTAGAAGTAAATATTGTTTTTTGACAGCCTCCGTGGCGCAGTTGGTTAGACGCCGGCTGTGAAACGAGAGGCCGCACGGATTCGATCCCCGCACGGATCAAATATTTGTGTGATCTACAGGTATTTGTTAAGGGTCTGGGTGTTTGTGAGACCAAAAAGTCTCTCATAGCTTCTGTTACCCACGACACAAGACTCGATCTTAGTGTGGGGTCAGGACAATGTATGTGACTGTTGGGTGTATTTGTCTTTCTTGACGTGCATAAACTAATGCAGTTTGATGTAACTTTTATAAAACACAATATGTTTATTATCTGTTTCTAGTCCTAATTGCTTTAAATAAATGACGTAATAAAAAATATTAGAATGGTAGATATTTACCTATGTGCATTAACCTATCTGAAACCTGCTATGATCAATATCGGTCAGTGACCCTTCAAACCTCGCTACAATTGTCAAACCCATCAAAGGTCAGGCCCAAGTGTTAGTGGTAAGATGTACTGAGTGACAAACCGAGCCGATATGTCGACGTCCCGGCCAGATGGCGCCAACCTCCTCTTTTCACCTCCTTCTCCCTATCACGGCCCCCCCGTATGTCCTCCCCGGGGATGTGGCCGCGAATAATAATTCACTCTCGCTTAATTTTTTTGTTAGACAGAACATTAATCTTTATTTCTGTCAGAAACGTGTTTTTGATGCGATCGCTTTTTGTCGTAATTTTTGTGAATGTTTTTATGGTGTTGGGTTTGAGTGATAAATACAGATTTGGTTTATATTATTTGCTTGTTCATGGTAATATAATTATAATAGATTTTTGTATCTCTTTCAAGTTTCATTAATTAATATAGTACGGATTTTTTAAATATTATTCCGAGAAAAATTATAACATTAATAACATATACGGCCTCAATAATAGGCGGTTTTAAAACCTATTTTAATTATCGAATGTTTTGTCTTCTTAGCTCAAACTGAATTTAAAAGTCGTTCGAAAGTGATAAAACATCTGATAACTGGCTATGCTCGGAGTTTCTCTGAAGGACAAAATTCAGAAAATTCATATCCGCCAGAGAACCATGGTGACCGACATAACTTTGAAGGTTAGTAGGTTGAAGTGGCAATGGGGCCACATATGTCGCAGAACAGATAACTGCTGGAGTAAGCGTATACTGGAATGGAAACCGTGTAGGACATCCTTTGGCCAGCTGGCGGGACGACTTGCACAAGAGGGCCGGCAGCGAGTGGATGGGTAAAAATCATCAAAACATATCAATTAGCATAAATAAAACAGAGCCAATCTCCAACACTTCACACTTAAACCCTTTCGACATAAATTAATCTACTCGGTCTAAAAGGCCCTCATATTATAGGATGTGAAGATGCAGGATATTTTAAAGCACGCACCTATCGATCGACTCGTCGCCGGCAGCGGGGGGCGACGAGGGGCCGGGAGGGGGGCAGGAGGGGGAGTCTAATAATAGTACTCTCCCGTCATACGTGGCGGTCGTTGAGGATCTTCAATGTGTAATTGTGTTATTATAATGTTCAGCCTTTTTTGGCAGAGTTGAAGCGAAAAGGGTTGAGGGTTAGTTACGCTTTGAATATAGGATGAAGTCTTTAGTTGTTGTGAGATTTAGGGTTAAATTCAGTTAGGGTGGTAACGTTAAGTGTGGGCGTAAGTAGGGTAAGTAGTTAATAAATACATCCGACAATAACATAGACCCCACGTTAAGATGCAAGACTAGTGTCGCGAGTATCATACACTATGAGAAATTTTTCGGTCTTCCTAACTTCCAGATCCGAAGCGAATATCGTGATTTTGCGCTTAACCGCTTGCCTACGAGTGTAAAACGTACTGCAGATTATAAATAATCAGGTTGATATTCAGACTCTGGTCCTCATAATTCTCAACTCTTATGCACCCTTGAAAAATCATAATTTAACCTATATTCTAAAATATATCACAGAATATTTACACACAGTTTTAAAGCAGCATTGAGAAAAAATATATGAACAATAAATCCTCGATCTGCCTGAGAATGCAAGATGGTGCAATATGTCTACAGTTAAAGCATTGCGAGTGCATTTGTCTACGACATGCCGGCTCAGATCTGACAAATATTTTAGCAGATTATACATAGGGGTGTTACTGGAAGATATTTATCTTTATTTTAAAACGAGAGGCCGCGGTTTCGATCCCCTCATGGAAACAAATATTTGTGTGAACCACAGGTATTTGTTTAGAGTTTGGGTGTTTGTGAGACCGAAAAGTCTCTCGTATTTCCTGATACCCACGACACGAGACTCGATCTTAGTGTGGGGTCAGGACTATGTATGTGACTGATGAGTGTATTTATTTATTTTTGATTGTGTCTGAAGTCACTAATACTACCACCTGGCTTTTTTTTCGGTAGCAGTCTAGATATACCCTGTATTTCATTTTAGATGATATCACCAAATAATTCAAGGAATATCAGATAAAAATCAGAAAACCTTGTACTTATTTTCAAATCGTCTGTTTTATGAGAGGCTTCATCTGGCATTTAACTGTTCAAGGACCCTTCTGTTATAATGAGCGCACTTGAGGGATAAAAGCGCTAATTAATTATATTGGATTTTTGTGGTGTGGTTTTTTAAACGCTTTGAGTTTGGGGCTGTTGTTTTTAAATGGGTGATGAAGAGCTATCTCGAATATGATATCGTTATTAAACACTATGATTTCCCTGATATGCTTTTCTTGAGATCGGAGCAAATTATTTGGAGGCAAAATATTCATCAAAATATTTTGCCTCCAAATAATTTGAGAGTAGAAAACCAAACAAAACCAATAACCATGAATTACATGGCAATGCTTGGCATTCCACCTGGGCCATAAGATATTGTGTCTCAATATGTCCAATAGTTACTCTGGCTACAATGTCCTTCAACAGTACATTTACACTGCTGTTTGGTGGGAGAAATAAAAGAATACTAGAAAAAGAAAACGCATGCTACTCGATTCCGCATCGCCATTATTTTTCGATGAGCAGTAAGTGCTCGTGCGACGTCGACAATACTTTGCATCAATAAATGATGAATTACATTGTATAGCTCGCTATGCTCGAGTATTGTGACGGATTTCACTACAATGCTTTATGTTCTTGGCGATAACAATGTTACCGCAGTCACACCGTAGTGTAAAGGTATATTTGTATAATAAATTATGCAGTCTCATAAGCATAGTGAGTCCTTGTATAGACGAGTTGTGGATCTGGGTTCAAGCTTACTGTGCTTGGGATTATTGGTTTAAAAAATCTTGTATGCATTGTGCTCCTCGCCATTTTAGCAGTGATTTAAGTTAGGACTTCTCGACGAGTCCGTTACTTATTTTCTAGATTTGCTATGTGTGTCTTTATAGTCTAATTATTTTCCAAAGCTAATGCTCTATGCTTACGTCAATAATTTATAATATTAACATAATTGGGTATAACGATTGGCTGACGAGAGAATTAAAGGCAGGCTTCTAAGCTCAAAATGCCCATTACCCATTATTTTTATCAGCTCCCCCTATCACATCTTGGAACATAAACTTGGTTTAACTATAGATGGCACTAGTATCACCATCTGCCTATCAATTCGAGGATACAGGTGTAAGCTTATAACTGTTTTAATGATTACAGATACAATGAAATTAAAAAGACTATGTATTTACCACTAAAATACAGCGATAACTAAAAATTACAAAAACAAAACACTTTTTTTTGTCTGAAGTCACTAATACTACCACTTGGCTTCGTTTTTGGTCGCAGTCTGGATATACCCTGTATGTTATGCCATTATTGTGTTCTATAATACAAATACATTATCACATATTCATTAATCCCAAATATAATTTACCTCACTATTTTTTACGAACTAAACTTCAATTAGCCTTGAAACAGATAATCATTTGGTTGGCACACGTAATGATTTCGTGTAATCCGCCAACGTTTTTAACCCTCATTCGCTGGGTCGAGCCGAGTGGTTGTCATGCGGCAAACTCCCTGCCAAATTGCAGTTATCAACACTGCAATAATTAGTTCACAAACATTTGAGCTCGGTTTTTATGATACCCGTACTGTTGTAGTTTGAATAATACGGAATGGAAATGAAAATGAAAATGAAATAGACAATATACCTATTTTGGTTAGAGAGGGAGAGAGAGAGACTTTCCCGCCCTCACATCCACTACTGCAACTCCTGTAAGCCAGGATCAACAGTGGCAAAAAACAATGGCACCGAGCTCCTGAGCTCGGCGAGTCTCTTAGTAACACTAGCTTGTATTTAACCCGCATCGAAATTAATCACAAAAAAAAAAATAGGAGTTGGAAACCAAAAAAAAACGGAATAGAAAATAGGTGTAGTAGGATGAATATAGATGTACCTATTATTTGCCTAGTTACATTGCTACAGATATTTCACAATCAGGCCGGCATAATCGTGTCGACTAGCGACTAGCGACTACCTGATGTCGGTGAAACTAGTATGAGACTACCATTCGATACTCTGTCTGGACGGCATTAATACTTACCACCAGGTGCAATGCAGTCACTGGCGAGCCAGAATTTAAAAAAATCCTTTTTGGTATTCTTTTTTAACATGCTGTAGTTGAATTTTGAGGATTTTAAAGCTAATGGTACGGGAGCTAGCAACGTCTGGAAAACAAGCATTTCAGGTAGGCCAGTTTTTAGATATGCTATCTCTCTCACTCTCCTGGACGTCATACAGGCTATCTGGCTGGCGGTAGTGGTTGCGTTCGTCAGTGCGCAGCCTACCTATTCAGGTAAAATATCGAATTTTAAAATCATTTTAAGAAGCTTTTTTCCTTTATTATTATTTTTATTGAACTTTTTGCAACATGAATCTATTATTGCCAGATATTTCTATTGTTGTTTAAACTATGCCAGACGCTAATTTTGAATTAAAAAAATATTATTTTTCAAAGTATTTCAGTATGGCTGTAATTTTTATATGATGTTATTTAAGTATCTAAAAACCTAAATTTAATTTGCCAGACATTAATTCGATTGTTAAACCTTCAGCCAGACCGACCTAAAAGTGAAAAGTGATGTGGTATCATTTTGCTTGATCTAGGAATAGTTGTCGAATAAATTACATAGAACTAATTAAAAACTATTGAATTAATGTGTGGATTAATATAGTATCAAAATAACTATTTATCGTTGTACAAAATAAGATAATAATCAATCTCAAGGATGAAAATAACCAAAAATTATATTTTTCAATCCATAATTTTATCACAAAAAAAACGGAGGCATCTTGATAATTATCATCATCATCATCATCTTCAGCACTGTTGTCATTTTTATTGTCATCGTCGTCTTTTGAAATGTCATCGTCTTGTAATAAGTTATTATCTGTAAAAGAATGAAACATTTTATAATCTATCGGCAAATAAATTTATTAGTATTTTATTTTTAATTTTTACCTTTAATGATAATGTCGGCAACTAATGATGGCAATTGCTCTCCAACAAACCAGATAAAATCATATTTATGGTCCAGCCGGAAACTTGAGGTGATAGAGATGTTGGTTGTTGTAAATGATCATTTCTCCAAAACTTTGTAACGTAACGAACTCGTAGTAAATGCTGATAAAATTCAGCTTTGCATGGTGGTAGGCTTGATGGATCAAAATTACGATTTTGTTTTTTCAAAATTATCATCTGATTTTGTAGACCGATATGTGTTTGAAAACAGATGACACCGAACTTCATTGACGTTCCATGAATCCCGAGCTCCGTAAATATGACAAATTAACTTTTCTAAGATCTTAAATGTCTCATCCAGCAATTCTTCATCATCTGTTATAATATTTTGACAGGCTAATTAAATAATAAATAAATAAATAAAACTTTATTGAACAAAAAGAAGACATACAAAACACTAAAACGAAATATACAAGAGCAAAATAGTATATAAAGCGCAAGTGTTAGATTGAACTCTGGAGCCCAAATTAAGATTAAACTTGTGTTATGGGCACCAGGGGTTCACATCGTACATTACAGTCAATTCAAGAAAGGTCAATTACAGTATTCAACAGTAATAATCTGTCGTAGCATAGAGGCAAAAAAAAAATTTAACTTGTAATGACTTTTACAGTCGTGCCTGTAGCCAGGTCATTACGTGCATGTGTATATAGGTGTATTTGTGAGTGTACGCGTTTGTGTGTGTGTGTGCGTGAGTGTGTGTGTGTGTGTGTGTGTGTGTGAGTTTATGTGTGTGTGAGAGTGTGTGTTAATGTGAAATAACATATAAATTACGATGGTGTAAAATTTAGAATATTTTCCGTCTCGTTGTAATTTTTGGTTAAGAGCCATTTTTTGACAAGGTGTTTACAATTATATCTATTAAGAGGGTAGATATTGCAAACCTTATTTACTTTATTGTATATGTGATTGCCAGTAATCATAAAGCTGCGCTTAGCTAAGGAAGTTTTAAATGTTTTTGTCGGGCATATAACGTAGGCACGACGCTTTTTTGTCACATTGCGATCAAACTGCAAGCTGGAGTGTTTACGTAAAATGGTATGCAGTATGTATAGTTGCCTAACAGTGAGAACCTGGCAATCTCTATAAAGAAGGTATGTTGGATATCTGAAAGGCCTACAATTCAAAACCTTTAGCACCGCCCTCTGGGCCCTTTCTAAAGGAAGAATAATTGTTTTGTGGGCGTTACCCCAAACGGAGATACAATAGGACAGTATGGACTGACCTAAAGCATAGTAAACAGAAAAAAGTGTTTGCTGGTCTGCAGAGTGACGAAGTTTTTTAAAAATATAAATCAGTTTCCTCACGCGAGAGGTTAGTGATGACAAATGTATCTTCCAGTTTAAAAGGTTGTCAATCTGTACACCGAGATATTTGACAGAATTTGATTTCTTTAAGATATGACAGTCGCAAGTAGGGTTTGATATCGGACATGTATGGGCTTTAAGTGCAAAGGTATCTTGAGTAGTTTGGGTTTGTGGTTTTAGGGAAAACATTAAATAAGTTGATTTATTTAAATTTAAAGTAAGTAAGTTTTGCGAAAGACAAAGCATGACTTGTTTAAGAGCGAATTCAGCATGAAGAAAAGTTTCCCTCCAGTTGACACCATGAATCACCAACGCTGTGTCGTCAGCATATGCAAAAATAGAACAGTTTGGGACGGAAAGCCTACATAATGAGTTGATATATATCAGAAAGAGTGTTGGGCCCAGGATAGAGCCCTGAGGGACGCCATAAGTGAGAGAAGAGGTGTGACTAATTTCTGTACCAATTTTTACGCACTGCGAGCGGTCGGAAAGGTAGTCTTTAAAAATGTCCAAAGTTATTCCTCGAATTCCCATTCCATCCATCTTCGCCAAGAGTAGCGGAATAGAAACAGTGTCAAACGCCTTGGAAAGATCAAGAAAGATGCCTAGACATTTTTCTTGAGCATCCATTTTGGAAATTATATGTTCTACTAAAGAGCTCACTGCGTCCTCAGTAGATTTTCCGCTTCTAAAACCGAATTGGTTGGGAGCCAAGATATTATTTTTCTCTAGAAAATTTACTAATCTCTTGTTAAGAACTTTTTCTAGTATTTTTGACATGGTAGGGAGAACTGAAATAGGCCTATAATTATCAATGCTGGCTCTATCACCACTCTTAAAAACAGGGTGAACTACGGCTTTTTTGAAAAAGGTTGGAAATGTGCCCGAAGAGATAGAGATGTTGCAAATATGTGCCAACACAGGGGCCAATGTAGAGGAGCACATTTTTAAAATCCTAGGAGAGATACCATCCCAGCCAACAGCTGAATTAGAACGCAATCCAAGGATAAGTTTAGATATTTCTGATTCATCGGTAGGAAGTATAACAAATGATTTTTCAATAGTAGAGTCTGAAAGTTTTGGCGCTTGCAATTGGGAAAGGGGTAAAAGTTTCTGTGCTAGTTTTTGGCCAATACTAGAGAAGAAATTATTCACGCTATTAATTGACAAATTTACATCGGGACCTATCCTGAGTAATTCTGTTGGAGGGATATTTGTGCGATGTGATTCGGTTATATTTTTAATTACTTTCCAAGTCGCTTTAGGGTTGTGTTTAGCCTTATCAAATTCAGATTTTTCATAGGCTTGCTTTAGTCTTTTAAGAAGTTTATTACAAAAGTTCCGATATCGCAAATAGGTAACCTTCAGAATATAATTATTGGGATCATTTTTTAGCTTTCGGTGCATATTATCCCTATTTCGGATGCAACGAAGCAGGCCTTGAGTTATCCACGGCTTAAATACTTTGTTTTTGGAAGGAACATTAACTATTTTGGAGTGTCTTTTAATAATTTGGTCGAGAACAGAAACAAATAATTCGGTTGCCAAATTGGCATCTAATAAATTTGTAACTTGTAGAAAGTCAGTATTTAGAATATCATCATAAAGGGCGACGTAATCAATTGAAGTCCGTGTGGAAGAAGTTTTAGGATATGGATTAGTGGTATTATATGTTTTCAAAAGTACGGGGAAATGATCGGTAATTTTGGTATCAAAAACTAAGGTTTTAGAATTATTATTGGATTTTAGAAGAACGTGATCTAAGCAACTATCGTCACGAGTAGGTAGAGTATGGGTAGGAAATAAACCGTGCGAAGCAATTAAGTTCAGATAATCATTTGCTCTTTGATGCAATTTCGTTTGATTAATATTAATGTTCATGTCACCCATAATTACTATATGCTTTTGGTTAGAGTTCATGGTGAGTAAATAATCAAGACTAGTGATAAAATTGTCCAAATTAAAGAAAGAAGGAGACCTATATAATGCGATAATTACAAAATTACAATACTTTATTTTACAAACTAAGCAGTTGCCATCCAAAAACTGGGGTTCAGAAACGTGATGTGATAGATTTGTTTTAATATATACTGTAACTCCATCATTTTGGTTATGATTATTTTTAGTACAATAAGATGTGTACCCTCCAAGAATAGGTATGTTAGAAGTGTCGTTAAGCCAACATTCGGATAGAATTAGAACATCCGGCATGATCCGTATACTGACTAGAAAAACTCGTAGTTCATCGAAGTTCCGGTTTATACTACGAATGTTAATATGAAGCACTGAGAGGGATTTACTATTATAGTCGAGGAGTTTTATGCAACTTTCAGGTTTACAAAAGAATTGTTGACTTGTTCCAATGGAGTCTAGTTCGTTGGATATGTAGTTTAGATCAAGCACTTTTACAGAGGATATCACAATAATAATTAGTCACCAGAGGTACAAAGGGAAGAAAGATAATCAAATTGAAGTAATACCAATTCAAAACCTTAGTCATCACTGGGATGATTACATTTTTAATAAGTAGTAATAGGGGACGTGAAACTAGGCGAAATAAAACATCGTAACTAAATAATCTATCATGGGGCGAATAGCAATATGTTAATGTGTAAGTCTGTATGTGTGTGTAAAGTAATAAGAAACATTTCTTAAGTATAATTCTTAAGGAATAACAGTAATTAAACGAGATAAGTTTACAACAATTATAGCTAATGGTATTCACATAGAATGTTGTGTAAAAATACAATTTATATAATAAAATTGAGAGAACGAATTTTGAGTTAAATTTTAAGGGTTTATTACAAAATGCAAAAACATTTGCTAACCTAATTTTCAGGTTGTTGTAGCTCTAATTGATACTCTTCTGATTGCTCTAACAGTTTAAAGATCGAAGTTTGCCTTTCCGGAAAAAACCTGGTGTGTAGTCGCATCCAGTGAGTGCATAAAAGCACGGTAGAGCTTTCGATAAAGAATTCTCTAGAATTTCGTGTACTTGATGATGGTACGGGAGCTAGCAACGTCTGGAAAACAAGCATTTCAGGTAGGCCAGTTTTTAGATATGCTATCTCTCTCACTCTCCTGGACGTCATACAGGCTATCTGGCTGGCGGTAGTGGTTGCGTTCGTCAGTGCGCAGCCTACCTATTCAGGTAAAATATCGAATTTTAAAATCATTTTAAGAAGCTTTTTTCCTTTATTATTATTTTTATTGAACTTTTTGCAACATGAATCTATTATTGCCAGATATTTCTATTGTTGTTTAAACTATGCCAGACGCTAATTTTGAATTAAAAAAATATTATTTTTCAAAGTATTTCAGTATGGCTGTAATTTTTATATGATGTTATTTAAGTATCTAAAAACCTAAATTTAATTTGCCAGACATTAATTCGATTGTTAAACCTTCAGCCAGACCGACCTAAAAGTGAAAAGTGATGTGGTATCATTTTGCTTGATCTAGGAATAGTTGTCGAATAAATTACATAGAACTAATTAAAAACTATTGAATTAATGTGTGGATTAATATAGTATCAAAATAACTATTTATCGTTGTACAAAATAAGATAATAATCAATCTCAAGGATGAAAATAACCAAAAATTATATTTTTCAATCCATAATTTTATCACAAAAAAAACGGAGGCATCTTGATAATTATCATCATCATCATCATCTTCAGCACTGTTGTCATTTTTATTGTCATCGTCGTCTTTTGAAATGTCATCGTCTTGTAATAAGTTATTATCTGTAAAAGAATGAAACATTTTATAATCTATCGGCAAATAAATTTATTAGTATTTTATTTTTAATTTTTACCTTTAATGATAATGTCGGCAACTAATGATGGCAATTGCTCTCCAACAAACCAGATAAAATCATATTTATGGTCCAGCCGGAAACTTGAGGTGATAGAGATGTTGGTTGTTGTAAATGATCATTTCTCCAAAACTTTGTAACGTAACGAACTCGTAGTAAATGCTGATAAAATTCAGCTTTGCATGGTGGTAGGCTTGATGGATCAAAATTACGATTTTGTTTTTTCAAAATTATCATCTGATTTTGTAGACCGATATGTGTTTGAAAACAGATGACACCGAACTTCATTGACGTTCCATGAATCCCGAGCTCCGTAAATATGACAAATTAACTTTTCTAAGATCTTAAATGTCTCATCCAGCAATTCTTCATCATCTGTTATAATATTTTGACAGGCTAATTGATACTCTTCTGATTGCTCTAACAGTTTAAAGATCGAAGTTTGCCTTTCCGGAAAAAACCTGGTGTGTAGTCGCATCCAGTGAGTGCATAAAAGCACGGTAGAGCTTTCGATAAAGAATTCTCTAGAATTTCGTGTACTTGATGACGCTTATAAATCGCTCATAATTCCCCACGCCCAAATTTACCCAGATTTTAGTGATGCATTCAAATGCTCCATGTTTCCAAGAAGTATTATTAAAATATCTGTGTCTGAGCAGCGTATCACAACTTCGCCATCGACATTTATTTGACAAATGTGATATATTATTATTTGAGAATCGGCTTCTTCTTGTTCTTCGCAAGACAGTACATCTTCAACAGTTTTAATAACCTTATTACTTTCAACCCGGTATGAAAAGCACTTGTTAATTGCATTAGAAGTGTCAATTTCTTGGATATTAACTTCTGTATGTGAATTCTGAGACGTATTATCTGGCAGGGTTTCGCTAACATCTACTGCAGTATTTGATAACGAAGTTGAACTAGATGTGCTGGGAAGATCTACTGTTGACGAGAAATTAATTTCAGATAAATTACAATATTTTGTCATAAGAGCTGTAAAACTGCTGTAACAATTTCTGTGATATCCATCAGTGTCATTAACTTGCTCTGGTAACTGTACACTATTATACCGGGTATATCAAGACTGCGACCGAAAACGAAGCCAGGTTGTAGTTTTAGTGGCTCCAAACACGATGCAAATAAAAATTTCGCCAAAACAGTGATAGATATTTTTTTATATATTTTTTAAAATCATCGTGTTTTGGTGGAAAATACCTATTTTTTGCGAAAATACTAATTTAAACCCTTATGTACCATTGCGTGTTTAAAAATAAAGAGGTCTACATCTTTATTTTAGGAAAATTATGTTTTTATCACCCAAATACGACGATTAGTAAAAAATTACAAAAAAAGTGAAGATTTTTTTTGCGAAATTTGTACTTGCATTGTGTCTGAAGTCACTAATACTACCACCTGGCTTCGTTTTCGGTCGCGGTCTTGATATACCCTGTATTTCAGTTTAAAATTTACACGTATTTGCAGAACTTCTTTACACTTTTTTAATGTATCTTCAACAAAAGTTATTATTTTTCCATTTCTGTCTTTACAAAAACCACATGTTAATTTTTCGCTAGCCATTGTAATACAATTTTGTTATACACATTAAAAATAACACGTGATTGTCTGTAGCCTTTCAACATGCCCAATCACTTTTCACTTTTAGATCGGTCTGGCTGAAGGTTTAACAATCGAATTATTGTCTGGCAAATTAAATTTAGGTTTTTAGATACTTAAATAACATCATATAAAAATTACAGCCATACTGAAATACTTTGAAAAATAATATTTTTTTAATTCAAAATTAGCGTCTGGCACAGTTTAAACAACAATAGAAATATCTGGCAATAATAGATTCATGTTGCAAAAAGTTCAATAAAAATAATAATAAAGGAAAAAAGCTTCTTAAAATGATTTTAAAATTCGATATTTTACCTGTATAGGTAGGCTGCGCACTGACGAACGCAACCACTACCGCCAGCCAGATAGCCTGTATGACGTCCAGGAGAGTGAGAGAGATAGCATATCTAAAAACTGGCCTACCTAAAATTCTCTCTCGAAAACGTTGCTACCTCTTAGACTATAAGTCTACATTGAATCACACATACGATCAATAATTTTATTATTGTACGTATACTCGTATTTCTCAAAAAGTATTGTATCAGCCCATATGCATCCCACTGCTGGGCACGGGCCTACTCTACAATCGAGAGAATCGATTGAGAGTGGTTAGGCCATATAGTCCACCACGCTGGTCTAGTGCGGGTTGGCGGACTTACATACCATAGAAATTCTATAAAATCGCTACGGTATGCAGGTTTCCTCACGATGTTTTCCTTCGTCGTTAAAGAGTAAAAAAGTAAATACTAAAATTATTTAAGTACATTACCATCATAATCGTCAAAATATATTCGAACACGATACAGTACGGTGTGACAGGCGGATTATTTTACGTAGGCCATAAACAGCGAGTCAGTTTGTAATGGCGGCTGCGCTCGTATCACACCGAATAATAAACTGTGTATACTAATAATATCGCTCAGTACTGTTTATTTTTTACCACAACGTAATGTAGGATTGTGGTAACATTATTTTAGCTTATTGGGACAGCCTCCGTGGCGCAGTTGGTTAGACGCCGGCTGTGAAATGAGAGGCCGCGGGTTCGATCCCCGCACGGAAACAAATATTTGTGTGATCCACATGAATTTGTTTCGGGTCTGGGTGATTGTGAGACCGAAAAGTCTCTCGTAGCTTCTGATATCCATGACACAAGACTCGATCTTAGTGTGGGGTCTGGACTATGTATGTGACTGTCGTGTGTATTTATTATTATTAGAGACTATCCCGTCGAAGTCATAGCGTTGTTGAGCACAAATAGCTATAAACATCATAAAAATAAATACAGGTATCAGTCTTGTGTGACTTAGAAACAACAAGAGACTTTTCGGTCTCACAAAAACCCAGACTACAAACACTTGTGGGCCATACAAACATTTTTATTTATTTATTTATTTAAATCTTTATTGTACACACTAAATTAACATACAGAAACAGAAGAAAAAAAAAGTACAAATGGCGGTCTTATCGCATAAAGCAATGTCTTACAGACAACCATGGGATGGATTTAAGAGAAGGAGAAAGAGATTTTTGAAACATTGGTGTGGTTCAGAGACCGGGGCCGCGGCGTTTCGTTCCACAGCCAGCCGTTGTCTAGCTAAGTACACCACATGAAAGAGACTTTAAAATAATTGTCCTACACCCAATTTTCAGCAACCCGCTTGCCAAGCTTGGTGACTATGCTAATTCCCCCAAAATAAATCTACAAGAGGAAGTCCGTGTTTAGTAGGCGCCTTTCTAGGCCGAAGATAAATAATGATAACTAAATAACAGATGACGATCAATCCAACATAACTATACCACTGAGCACAATTGCGTTTAAAATTCGACGTAGTCAAGATTGTTTTTAGCTACACAAAAATAAATTCTACCAAACAATAATATGTACAATAAAGCATCGCGTCCCTGATCCGAGATAAAATAAATATATCAACGGAGGAATAAAATCCCTGAATACGTACGTTTGCAATAAAATTGATACGGACCGTCCCGCTTTATGTGTGGGTTGAATCTATGACAACATGCTTCGGTAGTTGGAGAATTGATATTTACGGTAAATTAAATTTAGAGGTTCCTGTTTTTTTTATTGCGTTGAATGTTGAGACGAGCATGCCATTCGCCTGACATAGAAAACCAAACAACGCCATGAATTACAAAGCAATGTTTGGCACTCCACTGCGCTTGCCATCTTAAGTCTCATTATGTTCAGTAGTTACTCTGGTTACAATGTCCTTCACACCAGAACACAACAGTGCATTTACACTGCTGTTTGGCGGAAGCAATAGACATTGCGGTCGTACTCACCTAGGCGGCCTCTCAAATATGAGAGACCTACCACCAGTAAATGTAATTTATTATACATAAAAAATTGTGTCGTTAAGTAAACAAAGTCGAGTATACAATTATACAATCTAGGACATTATACTTGGCTAGCCGCGGAATTTATAGTTTACGGTAAATTAAATTTAGAGATACCTGTAAAACAAATAGTGACATTCGGAATCGAAACATCGTCATTTTTCTTAGAGTCAAAATTGAATATGTTGATAAGGTTCCTAGTTTGATTCGCACGTGAGGCATTCCAGTTTGGATATGAAGAACGCAATTTGCTCCCAATAAGAACTTAATAATATACTGTCTCGCAGGACAGTGACGTGAAGTGACAGGTTTGCTGACGCGTTTCGTTTGGTAAGAGATATTGCCGGATGCTATCTGCTCTTCCCATCCTCTCTTCTCGCTCCCCTCCCGATTTCATGGTAAGGCAATATCTACGAGTATGATCCAAGCGTTGTGTATGTTCCTGGGCGCCAGTGATCACTTACTATCAGGTGAGCTGTTTACTTTACTGTAGTAGCACGAAATACTATCGAATTCGTAACGTAAACGTATTGAGGACTCGATACGATAAAGGCCGTAGTGCGAGTTTTTATACCGACTCGATCGCGTTAAAGTAAACTTCGTTTTGTATGGCATTTGATCAGCGCCATCTAGTATTAATATTGTGAATCTTATTTGTGAGTGCGAGATTTGTTTATGTTACATACAAAACGAAGTTTACTTTAACGCGATCGAGTCGGTATAAAAACTCGCACTACGGCCACTGAGTACGACGGTAGTCCGTCGTTCCGTCGTTTATAATTATATAATTTGAGTTTTGTTTACGTTACTTCTCGATTACGATACTAAAGTAAGATAAAATCATTCGTGCTCGCCAAATTAGTTCCTTTTACGCACGATAGAGGCGCTGAAGAAATCTCATACAAAATTTCTCGATTACGATACGAATACTTTTTCGATAGCCGTTCGTGCTAGGGCCACTGTTTACTGTTGCCGAGACTACGGTATTAAAAACTATCGTAAAAATAATAAAAATTTGCCTTTACAGAGAATCTATTTAATAACCTCTTATTGTTATTTTAAGTGTATATTGTTTGCAGCCAAGAACAGTACATTTATAAACAGAAACATTTATATACACCATAACAGAGTAGTAATTAATATTTAACAGCGTACAAACATGTTATTCGCTAGAAATATCTCATTTAATGACCAACTACAAAACAACATTGTTAATATCAGTCGGAATTCCAAATCTTATTGAATAGCGCGACGAGCATGCCATTCGCCTGACAATTCGCAAAACCAAACAACATTATGAATCAAAGCAATGCTTGCCATTCCACTGCGCTTGTCATCCTGAGACACAGCATGTCAACTCTCAAGTCATTTACACTGCTGTTCGGCGGGAGAAATAGACATTGCGGTGGTACCTACCGAACCGGCCTTTCACATATGAGAGACCTACAACCAGTAGTATACATTTCTACGTAAATAAACCTATTTAGTATACAGATGTGGGACCAGATTAGATGCGTATGAAAACAAGCAGATCCGCGGCAGGTGGTTAATTAGCTAATAAACCCGCGCGCAATGTAGTCACTACTCAATACTCAGTACGGAACAATACAATCGATACGCGCCGCATCTAATTCCGTGGATGTAACTGGGTTAATTGCTATTGTTTTGTCGGGATGTAGTTTATAATGTTCGTACATTGTCTTATCTTGCAGGGTTTGATAGTTGTTGTTGAGAGTATGAAGAAATGCAGAAAATAGTTAAGGAGGTTGTTTGGTTAAAAGTTGTTTTTTTTCTAACATAAGACCGAAAAAGTTTATGTTATGTTACTCGTCTTTGCTTTTGACATTTGAGATTGTATTGCAAAGAATAGAATGTAGGGTTTATAGAGACCAAGACATTTAGTTGTCCCTTTGTTCAAGCAAATCCATTTATGTTTCATCTTAGCATACTTTCATAATTTATTTAAAATTACAATACAACAACAATCTGACGATTCTCACATGACTGAACAAGAATAAATAATTCCATACAATTGTTTTATTAAAAATTTATGCTTGGTAATTTAAGGTGTTGTTTGGTTTTGCTACTGTCCATGAGCGGTCGTGTCGCTTACCATCAGGAATGACAAGCTCTTCTCGCCATGCAACGCAATAAAAAAAATCAATTTTATAGGTATTTAATCTCAAAACTAACAAATATCAAGATATCCAATCATTGCATTGTCAGATACAACCGTGTTAACCTTCTTTCACCGATAGACATTCCTATAAACGTCTTTTATTATCCTTTACTCAGTAGCACCAACTTCAATATCGCAAACTTCTCAAAAGAGTTAAATGAAATAGAACTCTCGTTTCGAAGTGAGCAGCTATTATTTTCAGCATCTCGTGACAGATACGCTGCTATGAAATTCAAATTAGCAACAGCTAGCGAGGTGTTTCGAGCTCTTGTCACGAGACCGGCATTATTGTGCCGAATGTCTAGTGGTAATTTCTCGGTAGTTGATGCTCTATTTGATAGATTTTTCATGTGGATTATTTGAAATTATTGGTGGTTAGAGAGCCTTTCAAAAATAAGATTTATGATTTTCCTGTGTGGCAAAAGTGCGACTTAGTACTAATATACAGAAGTATAAAAAATATATAATAAAGATGGTCTCCGTGGCGCAGTTGGTTAGACTCCGGCTATCAAACGGAAAGTAGCAGGTTAAGTCCCGGAGACAAATGTTCGTACGCTTCGCAAGAATTTGTTTCGGGTCTTAATGTTTGTGAGACCGAAAAGTCTCTCGTAGTTTCTGATAACCAAGACACAAGACTCGATCTTAGTGTGGGGTCAGGACTATTTATATAACTGTTGACTAAATTCATTATGTCTTTTAATTTTATTTTTATTTTTACTTACCTATATATTACGTTATAAAAATAGACATATAACAAAAAAAAAATACCCTCCGATGGTGAAGCTCAATAATCAAGCTCAATATTAATTATTATTATCCATGTAAGATATACAAGTGGACTTCCTGTAGCTGAATAGATAAATAGAAGGTAGGTATACAATAGATGGCATCTTTGGGACCTCACAATTCAAAACTACCCTACAATCGCGATCTAATCAACGTAACCAAACCTCGATGGCACGAGAATAATGTACATCTATCGAAACTTCCAAACAATAGCAATTACCCTAGTTACGATATAGAGATGCTCCCCGCACGATTCCAAATACACGGTCAGTTGTTTATAGACTTTATATATAGAGCAACACACATCGAGACAAATATTTGTAGGACACATAAAACAAATAAATACACCCAACAGTCACATAGTTCTGACCGCACACTAAGATCGAGTCTTGTGTCGTGTATCAGAAACTACGAGAGACTTTTCGATCTCCCAGACACCCAGACCCCAAACAAATACTTGCGGATCACACAAACATTTGTTTCGGCCCGGGAAATACAACCATAATTACAATAAGAAAAATGATTTTATGATTCATGCTTTTTTTTTATTATTTTTTTTTCAATCACATACATCGTCCTGACCCCACGCTAAGATCGAGTCTTGTGTCGTAGGTATCAGGAACTACGAGAGACTTTTCGGTCTCACAAACACCCAGACCCGAAACAAATACCTGTGGATCATAAAACATTTGTATCGATCCGGGAAATACAACCATAATTACATTTTATGATTCAAGTTTAGTGTAGTGGAAACCGCGTCTTGGTAAGTGTAGTCTAGGACGTCCTTCAGCTAGTTGGACAATTTGGGGAAGGTCACTGGCAGATGTTGGATGCGACAAGCCGAAGACAGGGTGAAATGGCGCAATTTGGAGGAGGCCTATGTCCAGCAGTGGACAACAGCATAGGCTAATGATGATTATGAAGGTGTTTCGGGTCGGATTAATTGCGGCTGGAAAATCTGTTATTTTTCAGAGGCTAACGAAAGAATTGGACATGAAATTTAAAGTAATACAGAAAAGATTTTTCAAAATATAATTTAAGATCGAGTAATTATTCAAGGTCTTAAATAAAATAGAACTATTTCACGTCTTGCTAATAAATTTATTTATTTTAACTTACTTAGCGTGCTACTTCATAAATGGACACAAATAAATTGTAAAGCTACTATTTCCCTTTAAAACTCTACCATCTTAAGGTCTAAATACATTTCTCTGCTGCCCGGCTGTCCCATCCAGAATCATTTCCCTACCAATAAATAACCAATAGCGCCGGCGCGAAGCTAAATCATGGATCGGACGTCGACGCTCCCCAGATTTATGTGACGTGCCAGATTTACTACCACCACCCTCGCCCTTTTAAATGTCGCGGAAAAACTGGATTAACGGCTCTGGCTATCCTTGTGGGGTGAATTAAGGGTTTTATCATATCTCTAGAAAGGGTTGAGGAGTGGAATTGTAAGGATAAGATAGGCATTTATTGGTCATAGATAAGAAAGGGTTTCTGGGTCAGGAGTACGTGTTGGCTTACTTATATAACAGGAGTCAAAATACTTATGTTTTTTTTTTATGCTAAAATTTCACATTCACATTATAATACCAAAAAACTAAAATAGCCACTACAATTTATTAATATTACTCCCTTTAAAAATACTTTAAGATACCTACTTGCAATTTTCCTTGAATGACATCAAAACAGCGTATCAAACATTAATTCTTTTACATTATTTCTTATTTCACGTGCGGGTATACTCCAGTCATCTGTTTAGATACATGTGATACGGCAGTATTAAACCCTAATATTATAAAAGAGACAAGCCAGGTTTACAAAAACCTTTAATACAGTGTGTTATAATATTTTCATGCGTCAAGGCTTAGATTATATACACGTCGTCAAGGCAATATTTTCTCATATCACCGAACCCGCTTGTACGACGCGCCAAATTATAACACACTGTCTTATTTATAAGTCTACTGTGAACTCGACGCGTAATTCACTTTTGAATATACATTGTGAAATATAACTATACCGGGTATATCAAGACTGCGACCGAAAACGAAGCCTGGTGGTAGTTTTAGTGGTTACAGACACAATGCAACAAAAATTTGGCAAAAAAGCGATAGATAATTTTTGCATTTTTTTAAATTACCATCAGGTGCAATGCAGTCACTATGCCGTGCCAGTTTAAAAAAAAAAAAATATCATCGTTTTTGAGTGGTAAATACCTAGTTTTTGCGAAAGTAGTAATTTAGGACCTTGCGTACCATTGCGTCTTTTAAAAAAAATGTGTGCATATAAACATTATTATTTTAGAAAACTATGTATTTATTACCCATATACGACGATAAGTTTTTTTTTTGCGAAATTTTTGTTGCATTGTTTCTGAAGTCACTAATATTACCACATGGCTTCGTTTTCGGTCGCAATCTTGATATGCCGTGTATAAAATGCCAAGCTTACATTCCATAGGTACATTTTGGTACTTGAAATAAAGATTATATTATTATTATTATAGGGGTAGGCGGTGTAAAATAACTACAATGCACTCCGTACACAATACACAATACACAATACATGTCCGTCTAAATAATATAATTACTTCTATATTTAATATATTATGTTAAAAATAACAGTCCAATACAACGAATTATACCGGGTATATCAAGACTGCTACCGAAAACGAAGCCAGGTGGTAGTTTTAGTGGTTGCAGACACGATGCAAATAAAAATTTCACCAAAACAGCGACAGATATTTTTTTAGAATTTTTTAAAAGTCATCTTGTTTGGGTGGTAAATACCTATTTTTTCGAAAATAATAATTTAAACCCTTACGTACCATTGAGTGTTTAAAAATGAAGAGGTCTACATCATTATTTTAGGAAAACTATGTATTTATCACCCAAATAAGACGATAAGTAGAAAATTACAAAAAAAAACTTGTCGATTATTTATGCGAAATTTTTACTTGCATTGTGTCTGAAGTCACTAATACTACCTGGCTTCGTTTTCGGTCGCGGTCTTGATATACCCTGTATTTAAATTAGGTACAACTCAACGTTTCCAGAAAATATATAAAATAGTTTGTCAAACTTCACCGCGTGAAAGTAGTTCAAACTTGTGCCGCCAGATGGTGCTGTTAAATTCGGACTGCGGTTGCAATTAATTATTCTCTTGACGGATATTTTACGGAGAAATACCGCCATCATTTATTACGAAATACATAAGTGTGCTTGCGACAGTAGCCTAGTTGTTAGACGTATGGGTTGCAGTACTTGATATCGGAGTTCGAATCTATTTTTTTTTATAATACTGACTCGACAAAGTGACCTCATTAACAAGTAATGGTGACTGCCTCGGTGGCGCAGTTGTACTACGGTACTATTACAACGCCGATGTCTCGGGTTCGAATCCCGGGACGGGCAAAGTGATATTGGATTTTACTATTAATTATCAGCCCGGAGTCTAGGATTTATGCCCGATATGGCGATAGGCTCACCCCCTAGACGAATCACAAGGCAAAAACTAGGTGCCCTGGTAGCATCTCTGCCTACCCTTCTCTGAAAAAGGTGTAAGTAAACATACAAAAATAAACAGACAATATACCAATGCCAATTAACCAAAAAAAGAAAAATGATATACCTTTAATAATACAATGAAAAATGACCGCTAAACCATCCCGTGCACAATATAACCACGCAATCAGTCAGCGTAGTGGATGGCGGATGCCCACATTATTGCGCGAACTAATACCGTGGCTTATGTCTTGTAGTTTTTGTTAATGGAAGGGATTCTGCTCGGCTTTATTATATTTTGGTCATTAGTTTGTGATTAGTGGACGGGTATTATTTATACTAATGAGAGTAATGTGGGTGGTATATTATTATCTATATAAATACGGGCGCAGCCCGGCTTCGCCCGGGTGCAAATACTTTGAAATGAAATGAAAACATTTTATTGAACCTATGAAATGTCATAAATTATTTAGATTCAGTCACTTTTTTTCCACTACCACCCGGTTCACAAGGCTGTTTTCGCCAGAGAAGAACGGGCAAGAAACTCTAGCGTTGCTCTTTTCAAAACAAGTTTACAATAAAGTTTACTTTATCAGACCAATCCATACCAGAAACATATTTAGCGTAATGTTTTATATTTAATCGACGTTTTGTTTTGCTACTGTCCATGAGCGGTCGTATCGCTTACCATCAGGCGAATGGCAGGCTCGTCTCGTCATTCATTGCAATAAAGAAAAAAAAAGAAAAAAAAGCCGTTTGAGCGTCAAGAAGTAACATACCCATAAAGAAACTATCACATTAAACCTCATTTACACGGGGAGATTTTCTCGCCTCGAAAATACGATTAATGAAAGGTGTTAGGAAAGTTGCAACGTGCAAACATTCGCCCTAAACGATAATTTTATAATGGTTGTCGATATTGGCATGTGAAACTCTCTCCGTGTAAATGGATCTTAATAATATTAGTAAATTATATAAACGCTACAATTTCTTATCCGTTCATCTCTAGCGAAAACGTACTTTTTAAACTTTTTTAATATCAGCTATGAAACCAAAGGCAGCGGGTTCGATCCCGATATTAAAATAAACTTTGCGTGATTCCCAAGTATTTGTTTCGGGTCTGTGTGCTTGGGAGACCGAAAAGTGTCTCGTAATTTTTGATACCCACGACACAACATTTGATTGATCATTGTGGACTCTGGAGTCGAGATTAAATACGTGACTGTTTGGTGTATTTACCTATTCAGTGTCTATCAAATGCCTGGATTTAAAACCGAAACAAATAAACTGAGAACCTGAAAATTTTAAACTGCTTTTTTCAGCCATGTTACAAACTTTCATACTTAATAAGATGATTAAATTTCCTTTAGTTATCTTCTTTCACGTCAGCCCGTATGTCTAACAAACTTGCGAGGAACCTGAATGCAAAACTTTGAATATTTCTCCAGTTATTCACTTCACATTAACTACAAGATCTTATGTCCTGATATCAAGTTTTATGCCGAGGGAACTCAACTCAACTTATCGTTATTGAATTATGCTTGTTTTGCAAGTACTGGAAAATTCCAGAAAATTCATACTGATAAAAATTATGTAAGTTTTTTATTGGGATAAATGGCGAGACGAGCATGCCATTCGCCTGATGGTAAGCGATACGACGGCTCATGGGCAGTAGAAAACCAAAAAAAACATGAATTACAAAGCAATGCTTGGCATTTCACTGCGCTCGCCATACTGAGACATAAGATGTTAAGTCTCATTATGTCCAGTGGTTGCTCTGGCAACAATGTGCTCTTATATATTAAAGACTAATGACCCTATTTACATAATATTTTTTTAGTAGGTAGATATGTTATTTGGCTATGTTTTTGTGTATGTTTGGTTATGATAAGTAATATAGTGTATTAGCAGTAATAATTTTAGTGCACGTTGGAAGAAAGCCGTGGCGTGTTGCCAATGGATGGCAAAAATTTGAAATAATGGCTCATGCAAGAAATACTGCGAAAACATCTAGTGATATTTTAAGTATCAATTATTCGTAGATTTTGTATATATTTACGTTTTCTATAATAGTATGAAAACCATTTTAATTTGGACCTTAAATGTTAAGTATAACGCAGTGCGGAAAGGTCAACCTCTTGGACTGTTCCCAAACAATTTGAATTAAACTTATATATTTTTGTCTGGAATTCCAGTATTTAAACTTATTCTGTTATATTTTGTCTAAAGCGGGATAGTGTATAGAAAAGGTTGGCCCGGGTAAGCAACCAACAGTGGTATAAATTATACTTTTTTGGATTATGAATAAAAAGTATTCTGCATCGATATAACATATAACTAGGATGAGTCAATCCTTATCATGTTCAGCCATGATGGATGCTTGCTATATTTACTTCAACGATGTTACATTTAATCGCGTTCAGCTGTTTTTTTTTTCGTTTTTTTTATTAGTTGCTATGCAGTTATCAGAGTCTAGAAAACATAGTTGAATTATGTACACCACTTTTGGGATTTCACAGTAAATAGCTGAAGTATCACACTTAGGACTAGCGCGCACGGGTTAATTTTGTGAGAGTTACATGAATGTTTTTGTCACTGTCACGTGACGTCTCCAAAGCAGAATGCGCTCACGATAGGGGTAGTGACAAATCTCCATACATAGCCTCGGACTTCATAAGAGTGACGAATTAGTCACGTAGACAAAAATAATCCGTGCGCTCTAGCTCTTAAAGTAACAAATTTGAAGGGACTTGCGTCATACAGATTGTCTATGGTCCTTCCACATGACAAAATTAAAATATTAGTCTTAAGTTTTACACCGAGTAAATAGCTGCTTATGACGTCAATTATATTTCCAAGGTCTCTCCGGGAACGTCCCGGCTGTTAGACAAAGGACAAGCTCCCTCGGGAAATCAGGGACCCGAGGAGCTTGATCTAATACGAAGCTAAGTGGGTGTGATTGCTTTTAGCCACACATCTGAAAGGAGGCTTGAAATTGCTTTGGACATAATAGAGGCTATTATCTGACCGGCGAATTAATATATTTTAAGATCATAAATAAAAAATACACCCAACAGTTACTCAAGTCTTGTGTCTTTGGTATCAGAAACTAAGAGAGACTTATCGATGACACTACAACCAGACCCGACACAAATATTTTTGGATCACGTTAACATTTGTCTCGGTGCAATGATCGAACCCATGGCCTCTTGGTTTACACCCGGCGTTTAACCAACTGCACCAATGAGGCTGTTAAACCTATTTGATCAACAGTTTTATCACTCAATATTTATATTTTGTCACCTACCACCCATAATGGGACTGAATGTTCAACCATAAATCCATGTGATTTTGTTACAAAATACCATACATCAAATCCAAATGGTCCAACGCATTTCCAACATCTAACATTGTTCTGTAAGTCTAATGTCATCTGTATACATTATTTATGAAAGCGATATGATGTCCTCGTGGGAAATCCTCGCGTGTCTGCTAATGGACTTCTGTTTGTTAATTCATATTATAACCGACAAATTAGTGGGTTGTGTTTTATATTCCGGATTGCCGCAAGGCTGGAAGACTGTGAAATGATTGAAGTGGAAAAAAATCGTTAAATTGCTGGCTACCTATTTATAAAAATTTCTTTTTGATTTGGCTGCCTCAGTGGCGAAGTTGTACTACGGGACTTACAAAGCCGAGGTCTCGGGTTCGAACCCCGGGTCGGGTAAATTAATATTGGATTATTCCCAATTAGTGCACGATGTGGCGATAGGCTCGCCCCCTATCTCATCGTGGGACGGAACATATCGGTGAAATTTGGGTGTCCTGGTGGCACCTCTGCCTACTCCTTCTGGGGAAAAGGCGTGACTTTAAGTATGTCTTTTTGATTTATAACTAATTTTACTTATATTACATAGATATTAAAAAAAACATGAATATATTTCTAGATAGTAATACAAACCAACAGGTCAATGTGGAGTCCCTTAGGGAGGGCTAATGTTCAGCAGGACTTCCTGTGGCTGAAGAGAAAGAGAGAGATAGGGAAAAAAAGTGCCTGGAGAGAGAGAGAGAGAGCAAAAACCAAATGGTCCTGGTATTATAAATGTTTAAGTTTGTGGGGATGCATTCATATTTGTTACTTTTTCACACAAATAAATAAATACACCCACCAGTCACATACATAGTCCTGACCCCACACTAAGATCGAGTGTTGTGTCGTGGGTATCAGGAACTACGAGAGACTTTTTGGTCTCGCAAACACAAATACATTTTATGTACCGGGAATGAGAGGCGAGTAGAGCGCCATTTCGATAGTCGCTCATTCTTCAAAAAAGCGTGTAAAGTCACTCCTGCAGTTTCCCGACAGTTATCTAATTTCTCGCCAGTGAGACAATGATAAAGCGCCGGACGACGATGTGCCGCGGCCGCGACGGACACATAACGACCACTTGCAATGCGACGACAATTGTGAAGTCATACATTTTGTGCCGACGGTTTTGTAATTTAATTTAAGAGTTGATGCCTTGATTTTTATATTGGCTAACACAATTTTGCCTTATTATAACCTAATATAAAAGGATGAATACACAGGGTTGGTCATAAAGGGTATATAAAGCTATAAAGGGGATGCTACCCTCATCATAATGAATAGACTGTCTCGCTGGCATAGTTGTACTACGGTACGACTACAAAGCTGAGGTCTCGGGTTCGAATCCCGGGTCGGGCAAAGTGATTTTGGGTTTTTCTATTCATTATCAGCCCAGATTCAGGAATTTGTGCTCGATATGGTGATAGGCTCGCCCCCTATCACATCATGGGACGGAACATGCAAGGCGAAATGTGGGTGTCCTGATGGCACCTCTGCCTACCCCTTCTGGGATAAAGGCGTGAGTTTATGTATGTATGTATCATAATGAACAATTTTTGCTATGGGTCCAATCCTGAAATACATTTAGCAAATTGAAACGATATTTTTTGTATGGAACAGCTGATTCTTTTTCTCGGTTTTAGGGTTGGACCCACAGCAAAAGTGGTTCATTATGATATGTGTAGCATCCCCCTTACAGCTATATATACCCTTTATGACTAATCTTGTATAAAATGACAAACTTGTGTGTTACTACATAATAAACCGGATTTAAAACCTCTGTTTAAGTGGTCGCTATTCAGGCGGACATTTATATAGATAATTCTTTACTTATTCTTTATAAAACTGTATAAAGTCAAGGCGAGGTTTATCTAATCTCTCGCCAAGGAGACAGTGATAAAGCCCCGGACAGAGGCGGAGGTGCCGCGTCCGCGACGGACACGTAACGACCATTTGTAATGCGACGACGTCGCGAAGTCATACTGACATTGTTCCGACGTAATGACGTAATTTAATTTCATATAATGTCTTAATTCTTATATTAGCTCGATATAGTTATAATGCATCCGGGCTACCGGCGTAAGTATATCGTAGGACATAACGGGTATATCAAGACTGCGACCGAAAACGAAGCCAGGTGGTAGTTTTAGTGGTTACAAACACGATGCAAATAAAAATTTCCCCAAAACAGTGACAGATATATTTTACAATTTTTAAAAAATCATCATGTTTGGGTGGTAAATACCTAGTTATTGCGAAAATACTAATTTAAACGCTTACGTACCATTGCGTGTTTAAAAATAAAGAGGTGTAGATCATTAATTTAGGAAAACTATGCATATATCACCCAAATACGACAAGTAAAAATATACAAAAAAAAATTTGTCGATTTTTTTTGCTAAATTTTTACTTGCATTGTGTCTGAAGTCACAAATACTACCACCTGGCTTCGTTTTCGGTCGCAGTCTTGATATACCCGGTATTTATTCCTTCCTGATTTTGTCTACGTACAAGCAAGCGAAGTGTCGGACGCCTACCCGCAAGGTGGTCGGACGACCTGGTTGAGGTCGCAGGAAGTCGCTGGATGCAAGCCGCTTCCAACAGGTCTATGTGGCGATCCATGGGGAAGGCTTAGAAGGTAGAGGACTTCCTGTGGCTGAAGAGAAAGAGGGAGAGGGAGGGGGAGGGGGGGAGGGGGGAAAAATGGGAGAGAGAGATTGTGTCCATATTTCCAAAGAATAAACCCAAATCGCGACATTTGCGTGCGTCACTATATGGCGGGTCCTTATCCATTGTGTACGTCGGTTACTACAAAGTGCAAAATCGGATACAAATATCCTACTACGACATATTTATCAAACCGTATTTCCACATAAATTAAAGGGAAATTCATTCGACCTCACATAAACATTATATTTTCTAACTACATATAATTTACATACGCAGGTGTTTTCTCGGACTTTGATTGCTGTTTTTATTGCCGACGGAATCGAACCCGCGACCGCTATACAAATAAATATATGGGTTTATGGTTCGTAAACATGGGGTGGAAATTTGATTGAGGCGGTTTGATGATATCGATGTTATAGATAACGTAGGGAAATAAAATGCGGGATGTATTTTGATATATTGATATTGAAGGATGATTGGTATATTTTTTTGCAATATAATCGAAATGTAGGATTAGTTTTGTATTTTTAAAATATAATATTAGTATCTGTAAGTGCCTTGGTGGCGCGGTTGGTTAGACGCCAGCTGTGAAAAGAGAAACTACGGGTTCGACTCCCGCACCGAGACAAATGCTTGTATTAACCACAGGTATTTGTTTCGGGTCTGAGTGTTTGTGAGACGGAAAAGTCTCTCGTAGTTTCTGATACTCACGACACAAGACTCGATCTTAGTGTGGGGTCAGGGCTACGTATGTGACTCTTGAGTGAATTTTTATTTATTATTTTTACTACGGAACGATTACAATGCTGTGGACGTCTGCCTACCCCTTCTAGAAAAATGCGTGATGTGTGTGTGTGTATATATCTGTTAACCTATAAAATGTGTCACTGCTTGGTCTGCCTTATGCCAACAACAGGAATACTGGCTAGAAATTAAATATCTTTCTATATTTTTACAGCATGGTTCCGACAATTTGAAAGTCGTTGGATGCAGGATGCTTCAAGAAGTCTTTAACGAAATCATAGACGCTTATGTTTAACAATCAACTTCGTATCATAAGTCGAAGGTAATCGTAATCTCGACGCACTGATAAGCAGATTATAGTCAAATAAACCTTCATAATACTGGTGGAATCGCAAGTGTCGCTAACCTTTAATTGGGTATAAAAGAGTGAAAAAAGAAAGGGTATGAATTCTACGAAAAACTTTTTAGTATTACAGTATTATAACTGTAGAAAAGTCAGAAAATCTCAGAAAAGGATTTTATACAGGGTATATCAAGACTGCGACCGAAAACGAAGCCAGGTGGTAGTATTAGTCACTTCAGACACAATGCAAGTTAAAAATTTCGCAAAAAAAATCGATAACTTTTTTTTGTATTTTTTTACTTATCGTCGTATTTGGGTGATAAATACATAGTTTTTCTAAAATAATGATGTAGACCTCTTAATTTTTAAACACTCAATGGTACGTAAGGGTTTAAATTATTATTTTCACAAAAACAAGGTATTTACCACCCAAACAAGACGATTTTTAAAATATTAAAAAAAAATATCTGTCGCTGTTTTGGTGAAATTTTTATTTGCATCGTGTCTGTAACCACTAAATCTACCACCTGGCTTCGTTTTCGGTCGCAGTCTTGATATACCCGGTATAACTGATATGCATGTAAAAGCTAGAATATATACGATTAATAAATAACTAATATTGAGTTCAGAGTTCCTTCAATTATACAGAATTTTATTGCATTTTTTTATTGCTGTGAATGGCGAGGCGAGCATGCCATTCGCCAGATGGTAAGTGATACGACCTCTCATGGACAGTAGCAAAACCAAACAACACCATGAAATACAAACCAATGCTTAGCATACCACTGCGCTCGCCATCCTGAGACATAAAATGTTAAGTCTCATTATGTCCAGTAGTCACTCTGGTTACAATGTCCTTCAAACCGGAACACAACAGTGCATTTAAACTGCTGTTTGGCGGGAGAAATAGGCATTTAGTATAACAATATGAATAAATAACAGCATAGGCAATAAAACAGAAAACAAACAAATTAAATCGATATTATGATTGCCACTTACAAAAACACATTCCACAGAATTTAAAAAGAATGCTTTAAATAAGGGATTATTTGAATAAATCTAGTTAAGTGGAATCAACGAACAACAGGCACGGAGGAGGGAAATAGAAAAATGAACCGAGTTTGTATTCATCAGGATTATTTCGTAACCTTACTGCCGATAAAATTAGGCCACGAAATATGGGGGTATTACGCTTTGGTATAATTCCTATGGGATAGAAGGTGGTGTATGATCTTTATTGCAAATAACAATGATTTCAATCAAGTGGTAAATTATTATGTAAGTGGTAGTGAAAATGATCATCATCTACTACGGTGCTCGCTATTATGCCAGGTTAAATATAATATGATCATGATTCCACACATATAATATTATGAGTAAAAATATACGTTTTTAATTTTTTAACTTATTTCCTTAAAAGACATTATTTTAGAATCGACTATGAAAGAGTTAGAAAATGAGAAAAGTATAAAATTCGCCGCCGAGGATTTTCAAAATAACAAACCAAGAGAAACTTCACATTTAACCGCACAGCTTCGAAAAACTTAACTTTTAAACGCTAGCGAATTCTGTGCTGTCATTTATCACCCGCCCACGTCGTGGCTCCACAGGATCGGATCCCTCATAAGTCCATTACTGAGGTGTTGGAGGGGTGGAGGGAGGGGGGGGGGGGGGGGGGTTACATTGCCCGATCTTCATTCATTTCACGTCACCTCTGCTAATGGGCTGCTTTATTTTTGTCACATCACTTGCGCTTAGTTTTTCGCTTTGTACTTTAAGTATTGAAATCTGGGTTTTTGTATAGGATTTTGCTAATGTGTTTAGATAATTGAATTATGTTAAATTTATTTACTGTGGAATAAAAGGTTTTCGGATGATTAATGTTTTTAGAATTCTGGTAGAGTTCAGCGACATGTGATCATTGCTGCCCAAAACATCCAAAAACCATCAGAATTTTTCATGTTGTGGTTGTCGTGGAAGCTATTTTAGGCTATTTATGGAGGCTGTAGAAAGGAAGAC
This sequence comes from Deilephila porcellus, assembly GCA_905220455.2. Lineage (NCBI taxonomy): Eukaryota > Metazoa > Arthropoda > Insecta > Lepidoptera > Sphingidae > Deilephila > Deilephila porcellus. Next base: position 10,054,753 of record LR999993.1, read on the forward strand.
AAGCTCCTTGAAATCTCCTCCGGTTACAACGATAAAAAAATATGCAGCAACTATTATTTAGACCCTAATTTAGAGTAATGTTCTGTAATGGCTGCCTCGGTGGCGTAGTTGCACTACGGTACGACTACAAAGCTGAGGTCTCGCTCTCGGGTTCGAATCCCGGGTCGGGCAAAGTGACATTGGGTTTTTCTATTCATTATCAGCCCGGAGTCAGGAATTTGTGCCCAATATGGCGATAGGCTCGCCCCCTATCACATCATGGGACAGAACATACAAGGCGAAATGTGCCTACCCCATAAGGATAAAGGTGTGAGTTTATGTATGTATGTATGTATGTTCTGTTATCCAGCGATAACACACCGATCGACTAAATCCATTTAAACTAAACTCTGAACTAGTTGTGACTACCATTTATCACATTTTGTGTATTTTAAAGCAAGCAAAGTTTCCTAGAACAGTCTGCCTGGAGCGTGACTTCAAACCCAGCACGATGCACTTAGACCTAACAAAGGATCTAAATAATTCCGTTTTCAGTTCGGGCAAAAGTGAGGAAACTGAGCGGACCCTGCCGGGGTAACGCCATGTAAAAAGAAATTACTTTGTCAAAGAAACTGGCAAAGGAAGCAAAAGAAAGAAAGAAAATCGTTCCGTCAAAGGCAGTGAAGGCAAAGGATAGCGGTTTAGATTTGTGAAATGCTTTGTGTTGTTCGTAGTTGCTCGGGTATTGTTGGAAATCGAAGGAACCGATGATGGCTTGGCCAAACAACGCTATATTACATTTTTTTTTAATGTACGATGAATTATGAATGATGATGTTATTACTGGGAAGTACAACACATCACGCTTAATATTTCCGGGTGACGAGAACAGCGCAGTGCCACGCAGTGAATAATTAAAATCATCTTCATATTTTTATACATCTTTTTAGTAAAAGGAAATATTAATAACTTTTAAGTGGTGTTGATTCAATTGCTCGTCTCGCAATTCTGACAAATGAAAATTGGTTATTCTTGATTCCTTGAAATAGCCGGGTTAGTTAATCTGAGCAAGTACTAGACAAAACAAAATAATTATAAAATAAAACAACTGAATCCGCAGCAATGTTCCTTTGTGCTCGGTACGGTAAGAAACTCGTAAAGTTACGTCAAAGAGAACTGTTGTATACAACGTTGGCACGTACGCTATGTGTACTTTACACGCGATACAGAATATACGGAGAAAAAACATCTGTTAAATGAAAGTAACATGCGATGTACAGTCTGGTTTGAAAGAAAATGTAATTTGGCACAGTTTTTTTGCTTCGAAGTTGTGCTGTTTTAGCAATAATCCATATAAAAAAACGGATGAAAGTTCCATGGAATTTCATCATAGCCTCCGAGGCGCAGTCGGTTAGGCGCCGGCTGAGAAACAATAGGCCACGGATTCGAACCCTGCACTGAGACAAATGTTTGTGATCCACAAGTATTTGTTTCGGGTTTGGGCGTTTGTGAGGCCGGAAGCCTAAGCTTTCATAAGGACAGAGGTATGCAATTTTTTTTATACTTATAGTTTACCATAAAAAATACCCGTCAAGATATTACATAATACTGTATTGTCACACAAATAAAATAACTATAACTAAGTACACAGACAACATTGAATATAAAAGTTTCGCGGTACGTCAACATAAAATTGAGAGTTATAGCGCCATATATCTCGGAGACACGCTGACAGTCGCACCGCCTCCGATACAGGTCGGTATAGTCGACGGATTTAGGTCACTTTATGTATATTGATATTTCATACATACATACATAATCTCATGCCTATTTCCCAGCAGGGGTAGGCAGAAGTGCTACCAGGACACCCACATTTCGTCTTGTATGTTTCGTCCCACGACGTGATAGAGGGCGAGCCTATCGCCATATCGGGCACTAATTCCTGACTCCGGGCCGATAATGAATAGAAAAATCCAATTTCACTTTGGCTGTCCCGGGATTCGAACCCGAGACGTATTGTAATCGTACCGGAAAACAACTACTCCACCGAGGCAGTACATTGACATTATTATAAGTGATATTACTATTGCTTAGGTTTTGGGTCATTTTTGGTGGTATTTTGAATGTGCTATAAAGTGGAAAGACCTAGTTAATCGCCTGGAAGTCGCTGGATGCAGGCTGGTTTAAATAGGTTACTATGAAAGGGGGCTTATGTGCGGCAATAGAGTTATCGTGGCTAAAGAGAAAGAGAAAGAAACGTTACAGGTCCATATGACCCCCCACGAAAATCTATAATACTTAAAAATAGTGGCGTTGCTGGTCAAAACGGGAGGGAAAAGGGAAGGAAAAGGAAAGGCTTTTGGGTCTTCGGAAACGTCATTTATCGAATGACTCACGACTTCGAAGCCACCAGTTCTGTATGACACACTGTTAGCACATAAGTCTATACCTATTTTTAATAAATAATTTTCATTTTCATTTCATTTTATCGGTCGAGGCGGTCTTTTTCTAATCCAGAGCATCAACATCACATCAACTGCATTTTAGTCAATTTGATCCAGTATCAAAATGATAAACTATTATTGGTATGTGAAATAGTTGTACCTAGGGATAAGACTTAATGATATGAATTATGAACACAGATCCAAGCAACATTCAGAATCTCCACACCGAAGTGGTGTCATCATCTAATAAAATTGTTCAGGAGTTGTAAATCTTGTCGCCGACGGTTTCAGGAGTGCTGTAAACACGTCACGGCGACGTAAATCAATCACACAGCGTGCAAGCCCGTGCCTGGCTCCTAAATAAATAAAAAAATATCAAACTTGATATTCGAACGCATGTCGAGGGACAATAATATTTCATTCTTTTTACTGATTACGCAAAAGGAATAGTTTTTGTGAATTTCTAAGGTGCCTTCAATCAGCAAATAAATTATTCAAATAATAAAATAACAATAAACTATTTACATTTAATTCAACTTTTTTAGAGATAGCCAAAATTACACTGAACTATCGATATAGTCGTAACCCTACACCAACATTTAAACCTTACAATTCAGAACCTACAAGAGACTTTTCGGCCTCACAATCACCCAGACCCGAAACAAATACTTGTGGTTCACACAAACATTTATCTCGCTGCGGGATCGTACCCGGGGCATCTCGTTTCACAGTCGGCGTCTAACCAACTGCCCAAGACGGGCAATGAACCAAGTATACTAGTTATTACCATACAAAGGCGACCTAGTTTAAGAACCTCTTACTGAAGTCTGAAGTTTCAATTAAGAGGTTTTTAATTGGCTCGCAAGGTTTCCCTTCTCAGCGAAATATTTATTTCTTACATTACTTGAATGTGGTTGTTACATGAAATTTTATTTTATAGTGCTTGTATCTTGTACAAATACTATTACAGGAGGTTCGGTATGAAAGAACTGATTTTGCCGATATGAAAGGCAATTATCCTTCTTGACAGCCTCCGTGGCGCAGTTGTTTGGATGCCGCCTGTGAAACGAGAGGCCGCGGGTTCGATCCCCGCACCGAGACAAATGTTTGTGTGATCCACAGGCATTTGTTTCGGGTCTGGGTGTTTGTGAGACCGAAAAGTCTCTCGTAGTTTCTGATACTCACGATACAAGACTCGATCTTAGTGTGGGGTCAGGACTATGTATGTGACTGTTGGGTGTATTCATTTATTTGTAATTTTAGGTGAGAGTAGGCCTGTGCCCAGCGGTGGGACGTATATGGGCGGATACAACAATCGCAGGTGTGAACGACGTAGTTAGACAGTTTGGAACTAATATTTATTCAGAAACAATAAAACTATTTTTTAGACTAAAGATTTATGGAAATAAATGTATTCTTTGTTTACTTTACGTTTCTTGGGTATAAGCATTTGTCGAAGACACGCACTTTGCCAAGTTTTCGCGACGATGGATGGCGAAGATTTTTCCTCGATAAGCTGAGGTTATAACGTAACCCCTCTGATACTTTCTGTGAATGATAGGGCAATCTAAACTTTATTTATAGTGAAAATGATTATCGGTTAAATCAGATGATTAGATTCCAAGTGTATCGATTAAGACTCAATGGTGTTAGTGCCAAAAACGTCGAGTTATATCGGTCCTTTGTGGGACATTCGTTGCCAGTTTAGACCATTTGGCAATGGCACTAATCCTAAAGCATTAAAAACAATATATTTAAGATACTGATATGAAATTTATTGATAATATTGAACTGGCATCTTGTCTAATATTCTTTCCATATCAATTATCGTCTAAAGTAATATTATAAAGAGGAAACATAAGATTGTTTGCATTGAATAGGCTCTGAAACTACTTGAACGATTTGAAAAATTATTTTATCATTAGATTCCTACATTATCTCTTATGAACACAACACGGGCGATAGAATGTTTTCAAAAGAGTGTTCCTGCACCCAGGCGGAGTCGGGTCGGGCCGCTAGTCAATTATAATGACATAACTAGCGTGAGTCTATCGAGTCTGCGAGATGTATCGTCCAGCTAGATGGACTATGGCTCAACCCCTCTCAATCGAACTCTTGGTTATAGAGGAATAACGAGCTCAGCAGTGGCTGAATACCGAACAATAGAGATTAATTCAGCGAAAATGTTAATAGTTGCTTCACTGTAAAGAGTAGCCTAGACGGCAGAGGATAAGACTGATAAATCGAAGGTTGCTAGTTCAAAATCACTTTTAATTTCGTAATCAGTCCATCTTAACTATTAAAATATTGTAAGACAATCACACGGATCTTTAAAAGATTTTTCATATGTGAAGTCTGCACCCCGCGCGACGCCATCGTGGTTGACTATAGGCAAGCTCTTTGAATATTAAAGCATGCCCGTGCCGCTAACTTATTAATCTACATCTGTTTTACAACAGAGGTGTGACCAAACAATATCCCAACCGGTACCTTTCAAAACTATGTCCCAAAAACGCGATCCAACTTGGCACTAACGAAACGCAAAAAATCTCAAAATTGTCGACAACAAGTCCAATTTGCGAAAGTTCAGATTACATTGAAACTAGATTCGAAATTCCGCGGGGCAGGTACGAGTGGATCGGATTAGAGTCCAACGCGTCAAGGCCTTAAAGTTTTTGTTGGTGGAGTTTAAGGGACTTCTAAAGGCATTTGTGAATAACGCAACTGAATTTCTCGGAAACCTTCATTTAGTTAATGGGTTTTAGGTCTTTTTTGTAGTGGTATAGTGTGTACCCGATGGTAAGAGCAACATTGTCTAGTATTGACAAGCGAGAGACAATCTTTTAATCTTTAACAGGCTGGCGATCTAAATTGTGATACATGATTTGAAAACAAATCTCTGATAAATAATCAAAATACATGTCTCATGTATTTTGTAGTCAGTTTTTCATGACGCTATAAAACACACTCGAATTCTATGTGATTTTGAACTATAAACACTAATTTAAAACACATGTTTCTAATAATGTCAGGTAGCTTTGTACAAAAATTTTAAACAATCCACCTTTTGTCATTTGCAAAATTGCAGATTTCAAGCTTTTTAACCATCACGGCATCGATGAAAATATATTATATTTTTTAATTTTAGTAATAACATGTAATGTGACAGTCACGATTGATTCTCTTTTAAATTATTTCTTATATTTCCGTAGTTCTAGATCTGGTATATCACATTTGTCGTAAGTACGAATATTTTTACAGCTCAGCTAAGACACGAAGTTTATCTTCCGCAAAAAAAAAAAACATACACTGATCTTACCTCAGGGTTAATAGTCGGCGGCATGACAATCTTCTTCTGCGGCGGAGAGCGAAGGACAACGTTCTCATCTCTAATGATGATCTGTGGTTCCATAGCCAGGAGCTTCTTCTTACACTCCTGCATCTGAAGACACTCCTTGTCCTTCTTCGAGAGCACCGACTCCGAGGAGGCATGTTTGGACGAGCTCACTGAAGGATTTTTACTGGACAACTTCAGACTGTCTATGGAAGCTGTTATTTTCGCGCTCTCTCGGCCGTTGGACGACGCCATTTTGTTTTTTGTTTGTTCTTTATTTGAAAGTTGTTATCATTTTATTGCACGCATTTTTTATTGGCTATACGAGTAATTTTTATTGGAGTTTTATGGCGAGTGTCAATGAACTTATTTGTGTCAGGTTTTAAATGTTCTACAGTTGAATGTAACCTCAATTCTACCTTTACGTACAAAGGGGATCATAGTTATAATATAAATGTGTATTTGTAAAGCAAATTACTAAAAACAATTGTGAAAATATAAATAAAATTACATGGGATAGTTTTTATGCCGAAGGTACCTACCCAAGCGGCCTCTCACATATATATATATATGAGAGACCTACCACTATGTAACACAATAAAATGTTTTGAAAGTGAAATTGAGATATAGAAAAAAAATATATAAATATAATAAAGACCTTGGCTTGGACCCCAGTTCTAACCAGTGTTGGTTGAACCCTAATAGTCAGGCAACATATTTTATACAATGCATTGTAGTGGTTTGTGTTATAAAATAATGTATAGACACGATTCAGGTCATTATCTTGATCAGCAATTAACAGTATTATTTACGGCATATTTATTTGTGCAGTGAGTAATAAATTGGAACGTTCGACGTTGTTTATTTATTTACAAAAGCATGAACCCAAAATTAATGATTAATAATCCAAATTCTTTTTTCACGGAAAAGTCTAAAGTATTCACTTTTGTGTTTAGATATTAATGTTATTGGTTTTCGGAGCGCTTCTCAAGAGAGCACTGTACATTTTATAATATTACGCTTTCCTTTTTTTCTGGAAGTCTTATTCTGCAGTTGTCATGGGTCAAGATAACAAGGTTTTTTGCAAGTTATTCATAGATTTTGTTACTAATTGAAGATCCAACTGTACGCGCAAATAAATCATATATTCTACAAAGTTTTATAACCACAAATCTATGAGGCATTATGTAAGATGACGTTGTAGTTTCAAGATAAGACTAAAATAATATGGCGACATATAAGACTCGACTATTCCAGAAAACATTGACGTACTAAAACCGTAGGTGTTAATTAACCTAGTATTTTGGAGAACAGTTTAAAGTTTGATTGGAAGCATATCGGATTGACCAGAGAGCCGGTTCGATCCAGAGTTATCAACAGTTTGAAGGTGTGTTTAGTTTACCAACCAACTAAGTCATTAGACTAGCGTGATGGTAAACTGCGCCAAAATACATTTTTTATATCCGTATGATATTGTGATCGATACTGAGTTCAATGCAATTCAAAAAGAGTACTCGTATCTTCAGTACATACTTTTGGTATAATTATATCGGCCTGCGAAGTGACAATAATATAACTGGAAATTAGTTAGAAATAAAACTATTTTCTACGGATTTTACCGCGATTTATTTTAATTTTTACATTTTTTAACTCCCCGACGTTTCGACTGCTTATAGCTTTCGTGGTCACGGGGCAGTTAGTTTTATTTAAATGTGTAACATTCGCGTCAATCTAAGAAACCAATAGACTATCCATAATTCACACAATCGAAGCCTGTTCTAAACCAGGTATCCACTGGCTGAATCCGGAATGCGATCTTGCATCACTTACGGGTTTCCATCATCGTGTTGCTATCTCATCTCCATCCAGTTTTTGGGTTTGTGTCTAATAAATCTCAATTTGTTATGAGTGTTGACTGACGCTCAGTGAGCTGGAGGCATGCGAAGTATCAGCTGCCGCCCACGCGATCGATGTGTCGCAGGGCTGCCAACGCCGTACATTTTTAATTCTACGCTGAAACTTTGCGGTTTCTTTGTATTAATATTTTAGTGGGCGACGGTAAACTGAATTGTGGGTATAAAAATGTAGGGTTGTTTTACTAAAGCGAAACGGAGCTGAATAGGAATCGACCTATTGTGTTGGACATCTATGTCATCATAAATGTGTTAAAGCAATATGGTTGTACGATTTTTACATATTTGGTCGGTCTCACTTCAGTAGAAATGCTGCCTATGAAGAGAGATATGTCCACAAGATTCAACGATTTTTTGAAATGAAATAAAGTTAGCTGATACACGTCCAACTTGACCTGAACGATTGAGATAAGTTAAAGGGTTAGTCAACTTCGCTAGCCCAAAGCAGGTTAGTGGATTTCACATGTTTTCCGAATTATTGTGGAGATCGCCCATATATGCCGGTTCCCTCACAATTTCCTTTATTTTTATTGAGGGATAATTGACTAAGAATACGAAAATAACCTCGATAAGTTAGTGTTCATCAGGCTGGAAATTCCACTGATTTCTCAGTTCGGTTCGCTGCCATAATATAATCATAAATATCCTTAACATTAAACAAAAGAGCGTAGAATAGGGCGAAGAAAATATCTATGAAATATATAATATATTTCCGCTTGAATATTTTTTGACTGTCTCGGTGGCGTAGTTGTATTACAGTACGGTTACAAAGCTGAGGTCTCGGGTTCGAGTCCCAGGTCGGGCAAAGTGATATTCGATTTTTCGATTGATTATCAGCCCGGAGTCAGGAATTTGTGCCCGATATGGTGATAGGCTCGCCCCCTATCACATCGTGGGACGGAACATACAAGGCGAAATGTGGGTGTCCTGGTGGCGCCTCTGTCTACCTCTTCGGGGATAAAGGCGTGAGTTTATGTATGTATGCATATTTTTATTACACTAAAGGAACAAGGCAAGAACAACAAGGAATTAGGCCTCTCCTAAGGATCGCCACCGGCCACATAGACCTGTCGGAGGCGGCCTGCATCCAGCGACTTCCTGCGACCTCAACCAGGACGTCCGACGACCTTGTGGATGGGCGTCCGACACTTCGCTTGCTTGTACGTGCTCTCCACTCTAGAACCTTTCGGCCCTAACAATGATTATATTAGTCTTTTAGTCTTTTAGATATTTAAACTAAACATTCTCAGATCAAATTGATTGAGCTAGTCTAATGCCATGTACGTTTTTATTACCAGTGATTTTATTACACCTAATGATGAATGCGCTTTTATCTAAATAAAATACCGACTGAATTAAAATTTGCTTTCGACATTCGACACATTTAGGTATACTAAATTCTGGTCAGATTACCTTTATTCTTAACGTTATAGGAAAACATCGTGAGGAAACTGCATATCATAGCAATTTCCATGGTATGTAAAAAAAAAAAAAAGTATGTAAAATGCTGTAAGACTGCCTCGGTGGCGCAGTTATACTACGGTATGACTGTAAAGCTGAGGTCTCGGGTTTGAATCCGGTGATATTGGATTTTTCTATTAATTATCAGCCCGGAGTGCCCGATATGGCGATAGGTTCCGACCCTGTCACATCATGGGACGGAAAATACAAGGCGAAAGGTGGGTATCCTGATTGCACCTCTGCCTACCCCTTGTGGGAAAAAGGCGTGAGTTCTATGTATGTATGTAAAGTCTGACAACGCGCATTAGGCCAGAGTGGTGGATTATAATATGGCCTAACCCCTCTCAATAGTACTCTCGATTGCAGAGGAGGCCCGTGCCCTGCAGAGGGAAGTATATTGTCTGACACACATACAGTTATAGGCACTGACGTCATCAATGTGAAATTATCGCCAAATTGATTATAAATTTCATGGAATTCAGTTTTCCTCAACCCAATTAAAAAGCTTATATACAAGCTCCAGTTTTCTGGGAAACGCAAATGAGAGGCGTACGATTTTCAGAAAATGCAAGCAAAGTAATATTTTGGTTTTCAATTTTATATTTTTACCAATTTCAAAAAGTAATTAATTTCGGATATCAGGTCCCTTGTTTAATACAAAACTTACACGTTGCCTATTCGCACTAGGCCAGTGTGGTGGACTATATGGCCTAACCCCTCTCAATCGTACTCTCGATCGAAAGGGAGCCCGTGCCGTACAGTGGGACGTATATGGGCTAATACAGAATAGAAACATTCATTGACTAGTCAAATAAATAACTAGCGTAAAATACAATAAGAACCTTGGTGGCGCAGTTGTACTACAGTACGATTACAACGCTGAGTTCTCGGGTTTGAATCCCGGGTCGGGTAAATTGATATTGGATTTTTCTATTTTGTATCAGCCCGGAGTCGGAAAGTCCCCGATATGGCGATAGATTCGACCACTATCACATCGCGGGACGGATCACGGAACATACAAGGCAAAACTTGGTGATGCAGAGAAATACCTCTGGGAACGTGAGTTTATGTATGTATGTAAATTGTATGCATTAAATAAAACTTTTATATGTATTTTTATCATTTCTATTAAATTTTATACGATCAACCCTAACTTCTAATAGAATTATAAATACCACGCGGCAAGGAAAAATGTTTTTGATAATAATATGATAGGTGGATTTACGAGCGCAAACTGTGTTATGATTAATACTTCAATTTAATGTGTTATTCGGTGTAAAATATGTTACATTTGAGGATAGACATACGCCGAGGGAATTCACGTGTTCGATATATTCTGGATTTAAACCGTGATTTAATTTTAAACTGCTCCGAGTGATTACGTGCTGGACGAAGGAACACATCGTGGCTGCGAAACATCCGGCAGTGGACCGGTATCAGCACCGTTGAACAACTATTCCACCCGACTAAAGACAAGGAAAAATACAAGAAGCCGACGGCCAATCTTCAGCACTGAAGAGGCACTTAAACAAGAAGAAGTGACTACAATGAATCTGGTAAGTGTAGTGAAGAGTATATATCAATGTGAGATGGTCATCTTTTGCTGGTCGCCAATTATGCTGATAAGGTCATGAAACCTGTGACATTGATGAAAGTGAGGGCTTAAGGTCTTTAAGAACCTCATTGACTATACAAATATAACTCTGAAAAGTCAATGATGTGCACTGGACCCCAACCCGCAACCAGTAATTCATTGCTGTGTCTGGTTCGTTACCAGCAGGCCATCACGCACTTGATGTAATAAAAATCAGTTGACACTGCATTGGAGATTGGTTGATATATCTAGCGATGTACGATCATTAAAATAAGCAAGATTTTGGCCACCGTGTCCAAATATAGCGAAGGACGTTTCGGGACACATGCACCGACGCTATGAGTTTATCACGGAACGGTGATTGAAAGCGACAGTGAGTTGTTGCCAGGCTTTGTAGTTTAATTTATATATCTAGCAAATAAAATGCAAATTAATATATTGTAGCTGACGTGCGTGGTGGCCTGTTGGTAATGGACGGGCGCGACTGATTATAAAGTTGTCGCGAGCGTTCCAAACACGTGAAGAAAATCATCGTGAAAAAACCTACACTCAATAGATATTTTAGTAAACTTTTCTATGGTATGGGACGTTCGCCTACCTGCACTAGGCCGGCGTGGTGGACCCTGAGCCAATTTTTTTTTAAACTGGCACGGCATATTGACTGCATTGCACCTGATGGTAAGTGCTAATGCCGTCCAGATAGAGTATCGAATGGTATCAGACGGTAGTCTCATACCATTCGATACAATCATGCCGGCCCGCTGAGATGCCTCTTCACGCTACGGCGGAAGGACCCAGGATTATAGGAAGGAGGGAACACGTGCGATGGCAAACCGTTCCACAGCCTGACTGTACGGTAGAAAAAAGAATTAGAGAACTTTTTGGTACGCGCCGAGATGGATTGAACAGTCAAGCTATGGCTCCGCAAGCCAGCACGCGTGGTTCTGTTAAGGAAGGGAGAGGAGGGGATTAAATAGAACAATTCCTCAGAGCATTCGCCATGATACAGACGGTAGAACACGCTTAGAGAGGCGACATCCCTCCGTAACTGTAGCGACTTGTAATTGAATTGTTATCAGTTGTAGGGGAGTTCTTCGCTCAGTAGTAGGCGATTTTCAGACTATTTTAACTCAGATAAATCATTTTTAATAAAGTTTCCACTAAGATTTATAAACGAGGTACCCAGATTCGCAATATCCCCGACAAGAATCGGCAAGAAGCTCGCAGTGAGAGATAGTTTTTATCCGGAAAGTTCCCCGGATAAATATAATTACGCGCCAACCGGCCAACGATATCTCATAGAAAGTTGAATGATATTGCAAGAAACACTCTTATTATATTTGGAAAATATTGCTCATTTACGACCGCTGGCTTTCTGTTTGTAGCTTGATTTTTTTGTAGGACAGATTAAGGAATCAAATCTGGTAGAATTGTAATTTTTTTACTTTACTTAGGTTGAGATGAATCAACAGCAAATGTATATCATACATACATACATACGCCTTTATCTCCGAAGGGGTAGGCAGAGGCGCCACCAGGACACCCACATTTCGCCTTGTATGTTCCTTCCCACGATGTGATAGGGGGTGATAAAATAAGGTTATAATCTCAACCTCCATTTTTAATTTTTAAGAAAAAACACTTTGATACTTCAGCGGGAGGTAGGGCGGGGAACATTTGACCAATGACTAAATAACTAATCACTGCATTTGACGCAATATTGAACGAATGATTCGTTCAATTTCTTATGTCATTCACTTAACCAGCACGTAACTTTATTTTCACTTGTGAAATTGACGGAAGATACTCTGCACATTTACTTGGCAATTAACGTGAACTAATCAACGGTTTACTTGAAGATGGTGAACGAGGCCCTAACAATAGCAAAATACCATTTCAGGTTACTTAGAGTAAAATCTATATCATAAACGCTATTCTTTATCACATCTAAAGAATTGTGTCACTATGTGTGTCTATATCGGTTTTTCTGTGTGTGTAACATGTAGCAAGTTAAACTGAGTTTCGGCTCGATAGTTATCCCGGTAAAATGAAAAGTTCCCGCGGGATAAAAATCATTGTGAGCGGGAAGCGGCCGACAATAGCTCGTTGCCATAAAGTGATCGTAAATAGGCTCCAGCGTAGCGCGAAGAAGCAATTGTGCGGGCCGGCATAGCGATCGAAACTGATGGTTTATCATTGGGTGTAATTATCGTGCAAATGGTTAATGGAATGTTAGATTTGTTTTGTAAGGTATCAAATATGGATAACTTTAGTATTGTGATTATATGTTACACAAAAAAAATGGAAATGCGTAGAGATATTTAAACATACATGTATTATAAGTAATGCATATTTGGTATAGGAAAAAGTGGATGGCAGTTGAGTATAATAACAATTTAGTTTGGGCGAAGCTGGGAGCTTAAGACAGAGTTCATTAGTATAATATTGTGGCAACATGTATATATAGATTATGAAGTATCACATCCTGGATTTAATTTCCACTTTGTGTGTGTTATTTCGTTTCAAAATATTACATTATTCCTCCGTGACTTAAATATCTTAGAACGGAAATTAAATCGTTGAATTTTTGTTGTAGTAACTAGTGAGACTTCTGCCTGCCCTTTAAGATACAAGCGTGAACATTATAGGCCAAGAGAATCACTTTAACTTGAGATAATGTTTGATGTATTTAGCAACGTAAATGTTCTTAAATAAGCGTAGAATGTTGTTGTAAAGTTGTTATTGGAGCGAAATCTTGGCTTCGCTTCGACTGTGGTTAACGTTATGTCGGACTGTGTATGTTATATCTTATGATAAAAGACTGCTATCAAAATGATTGATCTAATGGTTCCTAGTGGAATTACTAAAACTGCCGATTTTGGGAGTTTGTATGTTATTTCGTGGCGGACTATGTGGCCTAAACACTCTCAGTTGTACCCTCGATTGTAGAGTAGGCCCGTGCCCTGCAGTGGACGTATATGGACTGATACAAACAAAAAAAGTTATTTTTCTCTCATTTGAAAATATCATGCACAATTTGAAATAATATACATATAGTAAAAATGATAAAATGTTTAATTAAGATCTTCTATGTTTATTTTTATGGGCATTACGAAGTATGTAGCTGATTGTAAATACAAAGCAAGTGAAATAAATTATCCACCGATGAAATGGTTATCTGCCATTGGTGCAATTATGTAAATACAAATAAAATAAATAAATACACCCAACAGTCACATACATAGTCCTGACGCCACACTAAGATCGAGTCTTATGTCGTGGGTATCAGAAACTACGAGAAACTTTTCGGTCTCACGAACGCCCAGACGCGACGCCCAGACCCAGACGAAACAAATACCTGTGGTTCACACAAACTTTTGACATTTGATGAAACCCACGGCACTCGTTTCACAGCCGGCGTTTAACCAACTGCGCCACGGAGGCGGTCAATCTGTTCCAAAAGAGATGTACACAGACTGGGCCCGAAACGTGGCAGATTTACGTGTGGGCTGTGGCACATCACTATGATGGGTTTTTCCCATCGTTTACAGTCGGCATTCGCTATCCGGGCGGAAAATATAAATATAAATTTATCCAATTATCGATAAAAAAGTATTATTATGTGACTGTTGGGTGTATATTATTTCACTTTATTTAGTATTCTATCCGATTTGGAATTTTCTATTTCTATCTATTTTAATTTATTAAAGTAAATGAGGGAGGCCTTTGCCCAGCAGTAGGAATTAATGAGCTTATAAAAAAAAAAAAAACATATATTTCGTCAACGATTGTACATTTTATGCAAATAAATGATTTCTAATATAGATTCAGGTTCTTTCGAAAGTATATTTTCCATGGAAAGCTTCCACGGTCTGAGCTGCGTTAATAAATAAATAAACTTATGCTCCCTAATTGCGTTTACATTATTTGTAAAATATTATAATAGTATGCGTATACAAGAAAAGTAATTTTAAAATACTCGTATAAAGAAATATTCAACCATAGTCGCAATATCTATATTATTTTTGATGATGTTATTGAATTTGGGACATGAAATCAAAATATTTGTTCGAAGTGGGACTATTTTTGTTTACTTTTTATTCTTAACTTAGATTTGGGATGGTTATGATAATGTATCGTGATTTTTGAACCCCCAACGTTCAGTTGTAAAATGGCAGGAGGGACCCAATGTTTGTGTTATCATCAAATACTTGTTTCAGGTGTGGGTGCTGTGAAAAATTTTTTTTTCTTAGTTACCTGCGATACAAGTTCATTTTTATTTCTTGTTTTAACTGTGTAAGCGATAGTTGGGTGTATTTATTAATTTTAAGGAATAGTTTTGAATCTTTCGCCTTTATTTTTTCAAATTGCTTCATTAATTTTATGAATGAACAGAACATTAAAATCATTATAAAAATTGCGTATTCGAAATTTATTATGAAAATTCATTGTTCAAAAGCTATTTTGGTATGTTCGTTAGTATTTTGTATGTTCATTATAATTAAATATTAATTTACATACTTACATTTTACTTATTAATACAGTAGGTACAAACATAAATTCAATGACACTTTCGCCCCTGTACAGATATTAATGGAAACAAATAATCATATTATTAATTTCCGTTGCCCTGCCATCTTTAATTATAATTTAGGCAAAGGAATCTTGTAACATAGAGCCTTGTTAATCCCGAATTCTTCGCTCGCAAATTACACTTTCAAAAAAGGAATTCATATTTTTTTTATTGAATTCGAATTTCAAATACAAGTCTCAATCAACTCCAGATCGGCACAATGAGCGGCATCGATGACAAAAATGGCGATTTAAACTAGATTATTTTCGTAATTAATTTACATTATGTATTTTTTCCACCTACAATCCTTCACTAATATAATCACTACACACACAACACTACACAGTGGACAGTTATTTTATATATAAGTTCGTGTATGGAGCGAGGGCGGGTACACACGCCCGGCGCGGCTCGGCTATGGCGCCATACTGACGACCCGCGCCTGGCCAAAGCCTGAATAGCCAAGCGAGGTTTTTTATTAGCTAACGATCCTGGGAAGGCTATTTATAATGCCTTGTTTATTTTGATATTTTCTATAAATAGGTATACATAAGGTGAATCTTTTTGGTTCATTGGTTTACCGACACTGACTCTAAGACAACCGTGATTTGGTTTGATTCCCAGTTCAATTATCAAATTTGAAAAATCTCCTATCGGCTGAGTAACCGGTTTTCTACTCAGCATAACGATTGTCTCACCCACTATCTATTTATTGGACGAAAATAGTTCCATAAATACGTGGCAATTCTGCCTATCCCCTCGGAAATACTGAATAACGTATCAATCATTATTTCTAGATGAAATTATTGAAACCGAAATTGATGACGAGATCTAGTAAATTTTTTTCAGAAATAAGTTATGAAATAAAGTAGTAAAACGTGAAAGTATTGTTTGAGCTATCTTAAAGGATATAGTTTGGTGAGCTACCTCTTTGTTGTCTCATTACAGGGGAAACAATACTTTGTTTTGTAAGGCTTACCTTTGTTTACAACACAGATTATATTTTTCTGTTGTTATAAAATCTAGAGTAATGTCATATTTTTATACAGGACAAAGTGATATGGGAAGCGAATACGATGCATTTGGTGGTAAATATAATGCACTAGCAATAGATTGTCATATGTTTTTTTATCGATCTAAGTGTGGGGTCCAGTACTACAATTATCATTGGGTACATTGTAAATTCACTGTCGTAAAAACAACAATCTTTAACAATTGTGTGAATGTACATGAAATAAAGAATTTTATTACGAGGAATAAAACGATAAATTACGTTACTGAAGAACCAAAATTATGTTTACTTTAACAAGAGGTGCCTTTTAATACATCAGGTTTATAATTTACCGCCCACTTTTAGAGGAAATTGGGCGAAAAATATATTTTCTTTATTTTAATAAGCCGCCTCAATGGTGTACTGACAGCGTGTATGGGCTGTGGGTCGTGAGGTTTTGGTTTCGGTTCCAGGGTCGGGCGTTTTGCGTGGTATTTAATAAAGATTATATGGTGTTATAGGAGGTATATTATTATTTCATTTAGTTTATATGCTATTTTTTTTTATTTGACACGTAATTTTATAATTTTTATTGACTCGAGTGATCATTTTATAGTTTAATAACCTTATAATTCTCCCACAATACAAATGAAAAATACATTCAACAATTACAGTCCTGACTCCATATTAACATACCAAGTCTAATGTTATAGGTATCAAAAGCATCGAAATAATTTTGCTCACTCAAAAATATCCAGCCTTATTCATGAACAGCTTTAAAACCTTTTTTCGTTGTCGAATGTTTTGTCCCTTTCGAACGACTTTTGAATTCAGTTTGAGCGTATAAGACAAAACATTTGATAGCTAAAATAGGTTTTAAAGTGTATGAATAAGGTCGATAGACGCGCCACAAATATTAATAAACCGAAAAAAAAATTGTCTCATAATTAAAATATACTTTCTTCCCGTCCCTTTCTCTGTGATCTTTGTCAATGGAACTTAACGGATATTAAAGAGCTGCTTTGAACAGTGGAAAGTCCCTCTGTTAATCCTGTTTGTTTATCCTGGCGACTTTCATTTAAACGTGATTTTCTTCAGAGCTTCGGCGTTCAAGAGAACACTATGTTACTTTTGTTATTCGTGTGTATACGTTTGTGTTGTGACACAAATAACAAAAGAAGAGCTAATACAGACGAATCAAAAAAGTATTTTTTTATGCAATGAATGGCGAGACTAGCATGCCCTTCGCCTGACGGTAAGCGATACGACCGCTTATGGACGCTAGCAAAACCAAACAACACCATCGAAATCCTGTTTGAATTTGAGGAGTTGACTGGTGTACATCCGAAGTCCAATAAAATTTATATGGGATCATTAGGGGCATATGGAAAAGGATTGTTGCGATTGGTATTATTAACAAAAAAGTTATGTTATGCCATGACAGAAAGAAAAATATACTTAAGTAAGCTTTTCCTTGTGTGCCAAAATTGAATTCTTTTTTAAGGGTTTACTTAATCTCTTTCTCTCTCTCTCTCTCTCTCTTTCTCTCTCTCTCTCTCTTTCCTCCTTTCTTTTTCTCTCAGCCCATTATCGTTTATGATGTCGGACGAAACGTATGTGGCTTTTTAGTTCTATAGCTAAAATGTACATAACATACGTTTCGTCAACGACGTCTATACGTTTGAGGACTGAAGTGGTGATAAGTTTGAATAATTATTTAAGATCTTTACCTGGGTTTCCAGTTAATCTTTCTATTGACTTGAAATATTCCATCTTCAAGTACGATTTTTTTAAGCAACAGGTACTTACCTGAAACAAATAATATTACTATTAGTTATTTGAATCTCAGATTAAACATTTAGAGGCTCTTTTAAATGTGTATATTTTCAACATTTATCGATACCAGAAGGATTTATAATAAATACACCCAACAGTCACGTACATAGTCCTGACCCCACATTTAGATCAATTTAGTCTCGTGTCGTGGGTATCAGAAGATGTGCGAGACTTTTCGATCTCACAAACCCCAAGACCCGGGAAATACTTGTGGGCCTCACAAACATTTGTCCCGGTGCGGGGATCGAACCTGCGGCCTGTCGTTTCACAGTCGGCGTCTAACCAACTGCGCCACGGAGACTGTCAAATGGACGATTGGTGGAGGGTTAATTACGTTGTGACTTTAAAGTTGCTCTGACCGGGTGTTACACGCTATTGTACAATTCGCAGCGAGCATCGTGTACTAAAATCGTTAGTAATAAATAATAATACAATGTTCATGCTCGTTTCCAAGTATTGACTGCTCGAATAGTCGCTTTGTAAAATGTTAGTTACATTACCCGTCGTAACACTGGTCATTACAAGCTAGTGTCCATTCAAGACGCACCGATCGCACGGTGTCAATTCTTTGCATGTTGTTCCTGGCTGGCAGGAGTTGCAGTGGCGGGTGTATGCGAAGGTCTCTTAAAATATTGTCTTATAAAAGTACCCCAGTACACCCAGTGAAGTGAAGCTATGCAGTCCATGCGAGCTCCTCGCGTATTGAAGTATATCTATATTAATATTATAAGAGGAAAGATTTGATTGTTTGTTTGCTTGTTTGCATTAGCTTGTTTGCATTGAATAGGCTCCGAAACTACTGAACCTATTTGAAAAATTATTTCACTGTTGGGAACCTACACTATCCCCGGGTGACATAGGCTATGTTATATTTTCATAAAATTAGGGATCCTTACTAAAACTCCAATAATGTAACCAAAGGTGTAAAAAATTACCTAAAATATTCTTTACATCGCGTGCGCTGCGAAAACTATAATATGTTGCTGATGTGGACTGGACGCAAAAACTATCTGCACCCGGGCAAGGCCGGGCCGAGCCGCTAGTTTTTAATAAAATATTAAAGCCGTCTGCTACATCTGTCTCAGACTTAACTCCATTTAAACAGATATTTTATACAAGACTCGCTGACTGTTTCTAATTAATTTCTTTGCGGGTTAGACAAGCTAGAGTTCATAGCTCCACAGTTTCTCTAACAAACTCGTGATAATTCGAAGTTGGGTGCAAATTGTGTGCAGTTGATCCTAATGAGATATACAGTACTGTGTGAAGGGTCAACCTCTTAGATTCTATCCTCTTAGTACGTGTTCCGGTTTGAAGGACATTGTAGCAAGAGTAACTACTGGACATATTGAGACTTAACATCTTATGTCTCAGAATGGCGAGCGCAGTGTAATGCCAAACAATGCTTTGTAATTCGTGGCGTTGTTTGGTTTTCTACTGTCCATGAGAGGTCGTATCGCTTACCATCAGGCGAACGGCATGTTCGTCTCGACATTCACACAATGAAAAAAAAACATGGATATACCATTTTTTCATCCATCTGTTGGTTACTTAATACATTTTCATATTATCATTCATCACTGACGCCCATTTTTTCTTATACTGGCACACAAAGTGACCACATTGCCGCTGATGGTAATTTCTCTGCAATCAAATAAAATATTTACCGTTATGAGGTATCCATATATTGGTCGATACAATTACATATTTAAAACCGGATTTACACAAACGCTAACTCTACAATATTTTCTTGTGCCTATTAAAGACTTTTCACGATTGCGTATTTTACTATAAACGACTTTTTGTATTATTTTGCGTACAAACACAAATACCATTGAAGTAAAACATTTCTTTAACAGTATTAAAGGAGCTCGAACATGAGGCAAATATTAGTATTTTAAATAAAAGAGTGGGAGCGTAGTGGGGACATCTCACCATCTCTGTCACACGCACACTGTAATGCATATCAGGACTAGTGACGTCACTAGATTAGTTTTCCATCCCTTTTCTTTTACTCCCATTACAAGATTTAAAACATTAATTCTAACATGTTTAATTGTGAATGGATTTACAAAATTCTTTGTGCCTTAGATTTTGCACATGGATATATTTTGATAAATACAATAAAAAAAAATTGTGTAAAATACCCTATTGCGTATGGTGGTCGTTACCTTGCGAACAGTAATAACTTTAGCATAAACTATGAGATATTTTATTCAATACAATACAGGTACACATAAAATGTAACAAATACGAATAATAAAACCCATTTGTTTAGTATTCCTCGTACAGTCTCCAATCTAGACTGAAACTCGTTCCATTAGGGTCCGCTGCATTATTAACAGTACCAAATTGAGTCTGATCCCGCGACACCGCTTCGCCGTACCTCTGTAATACTTAGCTTACTCGGCTTGGGGTCCTTTTTGCTTTATTAATTTCGTAATGGGTAACTTTATACTTTGTTTTTGTTTTATTACAGATGAAAGAGCAAAGTAGGTACGGGTAATTACTCATGTAATGTCTTCGAAGGTAAGTGATTACCATCTGAACTGTACTGTATAACTGCCTCGGTGGCTTAGTTGTATTACGGTACGGTTACAAAGCTGAGGTCTCGGGTTCGAATCCCGGGTCGGGCAAAGTGATATTGGATTTTTCTATTCATTATCAGCCCGGAGTCAGAAATTTGTGCCCGATATGGCGATAGGCTCGCCCCCTATCACATTGTGGGACGGAACATGCAAGGCGAAATGTGGGTGTCCTGGTGGCGCCTCTGCCTACTCCTTCGGGGATAAAGGCGGGAGTTTATGTATGTATGTATCTGTACTGTATCAGCCCATATACGTCCCACTAGAGGGCACGGGCTATTTGCAAACGAGAGTACGATTGAGAGGGATTAGGCCGTATAGTCCACTACATTTGCTATCTATACTATACTGTAACAGCCTAAAATCGATCTGCTGATCATAGGACTCGTCTAGCGTTCGAGGCGAACTTAACATTCCATCGAAAATGTTGTTTTAGGTGTAAGGTTTCCTCACAATGTTTTCCTTCGCCTTAAATGATTCATGACTCCGAAAAGTCAGAGTTTCGACCAACGCTTGTGGATATCTACAACACAATTTATTTGCATTGCTGGCTTTCAAAATATGAAGACAAAGATGTGACAATTCCCGCAATTTTATTCTCTGAACAAAGCAGGACAGTTAAACCATCGCTATACAATACATCTCAAATACAAATGAAGCGAATTGCTACTATTCAGAAGTAAATATCGGAGCGGTAACAAGTATTGCGATATTAATTTGAGCTAATTTCTGGAATCCACCGGTCATAGGTCATCTGTAATTAAATTTCCGAGAAATCGACGAGAATCGGGATAGAAATGCCATTGAAACCTTATAGTTAATTATTACCTTTAGTCTTGTTGTTTTCAGCATATTTGATTCGATATACTTACATAAACTCACGCCTTTTTCCCTGATGGGGTAGGCAGAGGTACTACTAGGACACCCGCATTTCGCCTTATAAGTTCCGTCCCACAATGTTATAGGGGGCGAACCATAATGAATAGAGAAATTCAATATGTGTGCCTGACCCGGGATTCGAACCCGAGACCTTAGCTTTGTAATCGTACCGCAGTACAACTACGCCACCGAGGCATTTGATTGTTCTGCTGGGAAAATACAAGCTTGAGCTTAAGCAATGACAATAGAATAATCGTATCCATCCAGATAGGGAACACCGTGCACTATGATGGAGCTGTACTGCTTACTCTTCTCTAAACGAAGCTTGAAGACTGTATTCACCAATCACCTTGCAGATGTAAACAGGTTGACTACCCCAAGCATTATAAAACAGAATAACGGTGACCAATATGCCTATGGTGTGGTCTAGGAATGCCATAGTAGCATACAAATTTGGAAAATCTTAAAAGTGTCTTTTTTTTATTGCATTGCATGTCATTTGCCTGATAGTAAGCGATACGACCGCTCATGGACAGTAGCAAAACCAAACAACACCATGAATTCAGATAGCTGTTAAGTATCATTATGTCCAGTAGTTACTCTGGCTACAATGTCCTTCAAACCGGAACACAACAGTGGATTTACGCAACATTGCGGTGGTATCTACGGCGGCGTCTCACATACGAGAGACCAACCACCAGTAAAATAGTTAACTGCTGTATTATTTAGGAGAGGTAGTAACAATCACTTCCAAAAAAATCCATGAATACTCTCTTACACTAAATTTTAAAAACCCTATAATTTTATTCATAGCTTTCAATATATTAACGAAAACAGCTTGTTAACACTATATTTTTGTGAATAACCCACATTTTATGTCTATATTAATTTGGTTAGTGGATTATTTTGAGAATTTTAGGAAATATTGTTGTCCACTTGTTTAGATTAGCGAGACGCTCATTAAATTAAACGTTCCCATTAATTTTATGGAGCTTTAGCGAATTAGTTATTAATGAGTTTAACTACCGAATTCTCAAACACCATTAAATATTAAGTTGCGCTTAACTACCCACGTTTCACTTAATCAGGACATTTAAGCGGGTATTTTGTATTTCAGTGCAACATTATATTTAAATAGCTTTTAGTAATCGGGCGTAAAATGTTTAGCATTTTATAATATTTTATACTGGTGAGAGAAGACTCAACAATTATTACAACCCTTGAACATTATAAAGTCCCAAAAATACCAAAAATTGAAAGTATTTTGCCAGTCATTCAGGGATATAAGTCTTTCTGAAGTTCTAAGTTTCTTTTTTCTAAAACACCTGGAGGAAAGTTAATCCTACAATGTTTTTATTCGAGGAAGAAAATACTGTAGAAAGTGTTTCATAGCATACCAACTAGGTTGTGAAGATAACATATTCGTTTACGTTTTACAATATGCAACGGTAATGAAATTGAGTTGCCGATTATGAAATCTAAACAATTTCTCGTTTGTTTTACGATGAAATGGGAAAGTGACTAGAACACGGCTGGTGAAAATTAAAATGCTATAATATTAGCGTATTGGCGAAAGATTTAATCGGTTTATAGTTTATGTGTCTTTATTAGTTATAGAAGCACTTGAAAGCATACGCATAGTTGGTTGAGATCCTGCTGTGAAATGAGAGGTCTTGACTCGATCTCCGCACCCAGACAACATAATATGTTTGTGCAGCCCACAAATATTTGTATCGTGGATGTGGCGAGATTAAAAAGTCTCGCAGTTTCTGATCCTCCAAGACAAGACTTGTATCTTAGGATAGGATAAGGAGGATTCTGGTGGTAGGTCTCTCATAGGTCAGAGACCGGCTGAGTAAGTACCACCGCGATGTCTATTTCTCCCGCCAAACAGCAGTGTAAATGCACTGTTGTGTTCCGGTTTGAGGGACATTGTATCCAGAGTAACTACTGGCCATAATGAGACTTAACATTATGACAATGAATGACAAGCATTGCTTTGTAATTTATGGTGTTATTTGGTTTTGCTACTGCATGCTCGTCTTTCCATTCATTGCAATAAAACAAAAAAATGAAGGCAATGTGTGACTGTTAGGTGCATTTATTTTAAACTACACTATATTCTGTCTGGACTCAGAGCGCGATATACTCACGTCGGTTACTATAACGAGTTTCAAACCTCATACGAAGATCCCTTAAATCCTACTGGCATACGGCCTAAACCCTCTCAATCGTTCTCTCGATTGTAGACCCGTGCGCTGCAGTGGGACGTGTGTGGGCTGATACAATAATAATTATTATAGGTATAAAAATCACCACTGATCATTTAAATTCAATTTATCTGTAAATGACAGTCAGAATGACCTGGAAAGCGATTCGCGTCATTACCGAGTGAAGTGCGCCGCTTCATGTGCAATGATTAATGATTTACTAATTGAATGGGGTTACATCATCTGTTTTTGGAAACGAGATGACAAATGGATTTTCAGATTCGTTTATAGCGTGTTATTTTTGTTTGTGAAGGTTTATTATTTATGAATTACGTGTATGATCTGTTGTAGGTCGGTTTCTATAGGTCTTTATGGAGATTTTTCGGGGAGGCGTATCTTCAGCAGTGAAATTTCTGAGACTGAAGAGAGAGGAAGGGTCTCTGTCTTGTAGAACGTGTATTAATATTTGTCACTTACTATATTGTATCTCTGTAGTACTGCAGCCTTCGCTGTCGAAATGGTACGAAAATCAAATTACCGATTTTCAACAAAATCTCTGTTTACTGGGTTACCACCGTAAATCTTGCTACCTACATATTTAAAATCAAAACAACATAAGTGCAAACAACGTTACGTACATAAGCATACGTAAGTCAAAACAAAATCTCATATGATATGACTTCATTTTATTTGATTCAGTTTCGCTTTTCGGGATTTTTAAAAACTTTTCCTTTGTTATGTTTCTAGTAAACATTTATACTCCTCTTTTCAAATTCAACCTCCTATTGGAAGTCCAAAAACTTTTTTAAATCTGGTTATGATCCGAAGTAATTTGGGCCAACGTTAACTTTACAAATTCTCGGGATCGTTTGTTTACGAATGGGTGATGATTGACAAGCAAACATTTAAGCGGAACAAAGATGTGACGATGGAAGGGCGATTCAAGACTTATTTGTGGTCGACGAAATAATAAGTTTTATACTAGTTGTAAAATGTACGGAGGAAACGTCTTAATATTAAGAGTCTTGCCAGGCGTTTTAATCAGAAAAATGTATTAATATCGTAAATATTATATTTTGATATACGAGTCTTTATACCTGATGAAATAATTAAGCAAGCCAGTGCAATTATGTAGAATGTACAAATATTCCTTTAATTGTATGTGTGTAGAAAATGACTTTATTTAAATAAAGATATCTATTCGTTATGGATCAATCAAAGTACTTACAAATTAATAAATGGCACGTCATGTGGAAGATAAAAAAAATCAATGCTCATATTATTTAAAATAGCTCATAATATTCATCCAATCATGTTTCCTAGTTAGGTATATAAAGTAAAACGATTTTTTCAAGTCGGTTTGCCAATG
Organism: Deilephila porcellus; assembly: GCA_905220455.2. Lineage (NCBI taxonomy): Eukaryota > Metazoa > Arthropoda > Insecta > Lepidoptera > Sphingidae > Deilephila > Deilephila porcellus. Next base: position 10,079,920 of record LR999993.1, read on the forward strand.
AGGTACTGAGTTCTGACGTGACAGTTATGTATAACCAGGCTGGCATATTTTTTTTAATTGTGCGTACCTACTGTATTAGGATTTCAATTCACTCACCATGACTAATGGTCTATGTCCTATGAGCAGTGCAGTGACTTTTCCAAGCCATAACAATAAACATTCGTCGGGAAAGTTTTGCAAATCATAACAAGTCAATATTGCTAACCATATCCCTTGTTTGTCCGTGCATCACCGCGGGACATACATCTAAACATTTAGATCGATGGCTCCTGTGCGAACTATCTCCTGTTGTTGATATTTAGAATACATACATATCTAAACTCACGCTTTTCCCAGAAGGGGTAGGCAGAGGTGCTACCATACCATACCGAGACGAGCATACTATTCGCCTGATGGTAAGCGATACGACCGCACATGGACAATAGCAAACCAAACAACGCCATCAAATACAAAGCATTCCTAGGCATTCCACTGCGCTCGAGTCGCTGAGGTCAGAATGATGTGTTTAATTAACATCGATATCAATGTTACACTAGATAAGACATTCAGTACAAAAAAGTCCCACCTACTTGCGGTGCATGCACCGCACTTGAATCAGTTTGCTTCGTGACAGTGACAGTTAAGTACGCCTTATCGCATACGTTTAAAAGTAACACATGAATGTTTCGCCGTCAAACCGAAAGAAAATCGTCTGAAGTTACAATATTTTAATAAAATACCAGGTAAGTGATGTAATATTGCAGTGTGCTTTTAAAATACGGGGGCACTTATTTCTTTGACGTGTCTAGTCTATCGGTAGAATATAAGTCAATGTTAATTAACCTCTACATTTTCTTTTTATTTCTACCTATTCAAGAGTTTACCAAACTAAGCAATTCGTGGTAAATGCGCTTCACGCGTGGAGTGGTAATGCCCCCGGGGATCTTATGCTAATGCCCTTTGAAACTTTGTTGTAAACATCGCCGAACTCGCTACTGAAACAGGCTCGCTGAATCACATTACTGGCTTGTAATGCGTTGAAAAGGGGCGTGGATTCAAAGAATTTTATTATACATACATACATAAACTCACGCCTTTATCCCAGAAGGGGTAGGCAGAGGCGCCACCAGGACACCCACATTTCGCCTTGTATATTCCGTCCCACAATGTGATAGGGGGCGAGCCTATCGCCATATCGGGCACAAATTCCTGACTCCGGGCTCGTAATGAATAGAAAAACCCAATATCACTTTGCCCGACCCGGGATTCGAACCCGAGACCTCAGCTTTATAGTCGTACCGTAGTACAACTACGCCACCAAGGCAGTCGGTGGCGTAGTTGTACTACGGAGCAGTATTTTATTATAACCCAATCTTATTTTTATTGTGGAGAATTGCGAGACGATGAATTACGAAGCAATAATTCCATCATCCAATCATCTCATCCCTGAAACCCATACACTTATAATTACCAAGCAAAAATAAATACAAGCCTTTTATTTATTAATTGCAATACGAGTAAAACAATAAATAATTAAAACGCAATTACAAGTAATTATTATAATTGGGAATGTATGTAATTACTCGCGGCCGCAACATGTACTGATTTCATAATGAATTCAACAGTTGTCGTATCGATCTCGTGGGGGCGGATCTAGCTGTAAATCGTAAAGACCTGGGTTCGATTCCCAAGTCAGGCAATCAGGAATTTTATGTGATATCAGTTTTAACTGCAGTAATCTGCGCTCGCCTTTTCAGAAGCATCATAGCCACGTGAAATCCCACTTTAATTCAGTGGATGTGTGCCCAACCTCCTTATAAATTATTATTCTTTGTACACCAAGAATAATAAATAAGAATAATACGTACATTGGCACTAAAACTATAGATAAAAAGACATCTCAAATGACTCACTTTCTTGCAGATATAAGAAAAAAAAGAGAGAAAAGGCAGTCTATAGTAGTATTCTAAATATGGTCTATGATATTATTCCGGTGTTTTAGGCACTCGATGTTCCTCATAGCTACGCTCCATATAATATTAATTGTTATCGATTTCCGGTCCAGGACATACAATGATTAATTATTTAAATTGTCAGTAGAGTTATTATGAAGTTATTGTTAATTGATTTACAAATTACGGTACATTGTACCGTAATTTGGTAATGATTCATTTCTCCAATGTTTTATTATTTTTTTTGCCTTCCGGTTCATTAAATATTATTAATTTATCGAGTAATTATTATTACTAATTAAATTACTAATTGTCATTCTTTTTGGTTTAAATGGCTTTAAATGTAATAGCAAGTGTTTAATAAATAATTAAGATAGTTGCCGTCAACTTGTAAGCTTCCAGCAAACATTTTTATGAAATACATGTAAGCAAATATTAGATGATTAATTGTACAAATATTCTTACATATTGTTACTTCATATTATACGATTTATAATATTATGATTATTAATATTTAAATCTCCAGTTGCTTCATTGATCTCACCCGATCACATAAAAGACGGTGACAATATGTAAGAAAGTTAGTTGTTCAATATATTATATAAGTTCGACAAGAAATAAGTGAAAGTGAGTGTCAATTGATGTAAGTACTATTTGATCAAAAACTGTGTGTATAACTGTGTAATAAAATCTGTTGGAGAATCAAAGTCGTCTCGCTGCCCGAAACCATCCTGACCAACACTTCACATAATTTTCTCGGTACGGGGATTGAATCTGCGGTCTCTCTTTTACTGCCTTCTCACAACCAACTGCGCCATAGAGACTGTCTGTTTTATTAACAGACTTCTTACTTCTATTTTTCGCAATCCCACGAATTTATAAAATAATATTAAAGTTGCATTTTCGTCAAAACAAAATCGTAATACAACTTAAGATGCGGTATCATAGTTGCGGATTGCAAAAAGTTTTCATATGATGAAACTTGCCCAAAACTTACCGAGTGGAATATTAATACTCAGGCTCTTAGTACTTTCAGTGGAATTGAAATGCTTCGTTGCATTCATTTATTATAAGTGGATTGAAGTAACAAGATTTTGGTGCTATAGTGGAAGGATCGGTTTGGAACCGTAAGGTAAAGGATTCGATTGCCTGGTCGATAATGCAAAATATTTAATTTCAAGAATTTCATATAAATAATATCCTAGGACTGGATTTTGCGCCAGGTAAGGATTTTAGATCCATAACTTATTGGGGCGGAAATAAGCTGGTTGAAATTAGTGCAGTACTAGTAAAACCTCGAACCTTGGACCTCACGGTACATAGCCTCTAGCCGCTACTACACTCGTTCAATTAATAAAACATTATTAAAAAAAGATAAACAACGAAACTGCTTTAAAAAACTTTAATCAACGTAAAACTCAGCGAAAGTTACCCAACTGTTCCCAACACGGGGTATTATGTTCAGCTGACCTCACAGCTATACGTAAAAACATAAAAATCACCCCGAAACCTTCATTAGATTCAAGCGAAAGTGAGGAAATTCGCATAATAGCGAAATACCGGTGGAATTACGCAAAGAATTTGAGAACTGTTTATAAAATATTTCGTTAAATGAATTTAGATATGAAATGGCTTGAATGGCTCGGTGGCGCAGTTGGTTAGACGCCGACTGTGAAACGAGATGCCGCAGGTTCAATCCCAGCACCGAAACAAATATTTACAACCACAGGTATTTGTTTCGGGTCTGGGTGTTTGTGAGGCCGAAAAGTCTCTCGTAGTTTCTGATACACACAAACTTTTGTTGGATGTGTTTATTATTTATTATTATATACGCATCAGCCCGTATAGCGATCACCATACACAGCGGTTAACAGTTAGGCCGGCAAAATTGTGTCGGTTGACGAGAGAAAACAATCTCGCTTCGGTTGACAATATCCAGATAGAGTGGGGCACTGCATTTCGTATCAAATGAATTGTAATAATTTTGTCATGCCAGGTAGAAACGTCCACTCCTGAACATTGGCCTCATCAAAATTTTCACATTGATCTGTTTGTAAGTACTGGTGGTAGGTCTCTCATATGTGAGAGGCCGCCTGGGTAGGTACCACCGCAATGTCTATTTCTCCCGCCAAACAGCAGTGTAAATGCGCTGTTGTGTTCCGGTGCGAAGGACATTGTAGCCAGAGTAACTAACTACTGTACATAATTAGACTCAACATCTTATGTCTCAGGATTGCGAGAGCAGTGGAGTTCCGAAGATTACTTTGTAATTCATGGCGTTTTGTTTTTCTAATCTCCCTGAGCGGTCGTATCGCTTTCCATCAGGCGACGGGTATGCTCGTCTCGCTATTCATTTAAATCAAAACATAATAATACTAATAATATTAAAAGTTTGATTTACATGTATGTAATCTGTAGATTAAACAAACTAAATTATTTTTCACCACAATCGAATCCGTGACATTTCGATCACAATCCTGCCTAATTACAACACCAAGAGACCGAATCCACGGGCACAGAAAGACAATACGGCTGCCAAATATTGAACGAAACTAAAATCAACAACAAACAGATGCGGGCAAACACGACGGACGTCGATAATAGATGGCGCTGTATAACGTAGCCTTGTTTGGAATGGCTCCTCTTCACAAAATAAATACTCATGTACATAATATATTATGCCAATGCTTGTGATAATATGAACCTTTATTTGTATCAATTTCAGAAAAATCACATGCACTGAGATTCGTTTGTTTATTAATTTTGGTAAAATTTACAAGTAATCAGTGCGGAATATTAAGTAATTTTATTAACATTTATAAGCATTTTTCAGTTTTTTACCGGTAGCATCCAGACGGGAACCAAAAACGAAGCCTGGGAGTAGTTTTAGTGACTATCTACAGACACCATGAATGGAATTAAAAAATTCGCATTAAAACGACTTTTTTGTATTTAATTTTCATAGATTGTCGCCGTGTTTGGGTTGTTTCTAAAAAACTAACAACTATGTAAGTAAATAGTTTAAGTATATTACTATTTTAGGATAAACTATAATGTTTACCACCCAAACACGGAGATCGGTAATAAATTACAAAAAAATCGTCGTCTTATTTGGGAATTTTTTAGTTGCATTGCGTCTGAAGTTACTAAAACTACCACCTGGATTTGTTTTCGCTCGCAGACTGGATATACCCGGTATAATCCAGACACGGCAAAGTGATAACAACACACTGATTATAAATACCACTATCCATATGTGAGTAGACTCAAATAAACCAAACCTTCAATATCTAAAAATGTTTGAAACTAAAGCCTCACCTTGTGTTTGGTGATTGGTCCAATTTTAACTCCCCGCAAATCCCGCGACCCATGTCATTGCTGACTTGAAACAGATTAGACATTCCCACTCCCGTCGGATCCCAGATTAGGGATTTAATTAAGCAAAAGAAGTGACAGTCACACCTCTTCCCTGCCCCTCCTCACACCTCGCTCTTGCGAACCCCGCGAAAGATTACAGCCAGCGGTTTTCGCTTGAAACAAAATTTTGTTTTAAATTAGGTTGTATATAGGTGTAGTTGTATCAAAGGATTTTTTCGTCATTCATGATTTAGACATGTGTTGATAAATGAGTTTGGAAGATATACGTGTATTTTATATTACAGGGTCTACATGGGTCTAATTAATCATAGCTTAGAAACTTATTAGCAAGAAACAATATTTTATACGCAGTAATTGGTTGAGTGGCAGTTTCTTCCTACATAATATGAACAGTAAAACCTATGTATTTTCATTTTGAGGCAATCTCAGTATGTTTTTCGATTTCAATATAAGATTTAGGACAAGACTGTATTTTCATATTCTGAAAGGTTTGACAAAAGGCAGCCGGACGGTCGTGAAATTGCAAACCAAATCCATCTGCAACATAAACGTTGGATTGACAATAGTTTTTGCAAAGACAAAATTGTAATAAAAGAACACCGAAAGACTTCAGAAACAGAACTTAAATATTTCAAAGCAACGCCTATTGAAATAAATTTTTACGGATTTTATCGTGTATTTGAGAAACACTTTTATTGAATATAAAGTAGGTAACTAATTTTGTAACTGCCTTATTCATAGACAGATTTAAAACCTATTTTTTTTTATCGAATGTTTTGTCCTTTTCGAGTGCGTGGTGGCCTGTTGGTAATTATGGACCAGACGCGGTGGCCTACATGTTCACGGTGGTCGCTGGTTCAAATCCCAGGGCACACCTCTGACTTTTCGGAGTTATATGTGTATTGATAGTCAATCACCACGCACTATAACGGTGCATACCGTAGCGATTTTAAAGAATTTCTACGGTATATAAGTCTGCCAACTCGCACTAGGCCAGCGTGGTGGACTATATGGCCTAACCACTCTCAATCGATTCTCTCGATTGTAGAGTAAGCCCGTGCCCTGCAGTGGGATGTATATGGGCTAATACAGTTTGTCCTTTTCGAACGACTTTAGAATTTAGTTTGAGCGAAGAAGACAAAACATTCGATAACTAAAATACGTTATAAATCTGTCTAGGAACAAGGTAAGTTTTTGGTAATGGCCTTTCGATACGTTAAAAGATACATATTCTATAGATGTGTAGTAATTTATCTCTGATATACTTATGGCAGAAATTAACACGCAATCTTAATATTTATTTAAGGATCAATGACAAAAATAAACCATCATAATATTGTGTATTTTATAGATACATTCATAAACTCACGCCTTTATCCCAGAAGGGATCTTTATCCCAGTTGTCCAGGTAGGCAGACGCGCCACCAGGACACCCACATTCTCCTTGTATGTTCCGTCCCATAATGTGATAGGGGCGAGCCTATCGCCATATCGGGTACAAATTCCTGACTTCGGGCTGATAATGAATAGAAAAATCCAATATCACTTAGCCCGACCCGGGTTTTGAACCCGAGACCTCAGCTTTGTAATCCTACGTAGTACAACAACGTCAACGAGGCAGTTAATAATTTTATTGTCATCTTAATGATTTTTTACAATTGCCCAAGTGACCGACAGACGAATTTAATTTAATTTAATTTTGTACTGCCAACTACAGTCTACAAATTCAGTTAAGTAATAAGCATTCTACGGTTTTATTCTGATTGGCTATTGATCCATTCTGAAGGTAAAAATTCTGTGTTCTGAGCAGACATTGTCTGAAGACACCAGACGGACATTAAATTTTCATCCTTTTGTATTATTCCGATACAAATGCGCATTCGATGGGTTCAGCGAACCGAACACGTGAAATTGTCTTGAAAAAATCTTAACAAGTTATTTTAGTTACAGCGCTATCTATACGTTCATATTGGAGTAAAAGTTGTACATACTAATATACTGCCCTCTATTAATACAAATTGTAACTAACTGAGAAGAGAAAAGAGTTCCTAACGCTACAACTAGATGGCAGCACTTTTTAGTAACTTTCACTCTTGAAACAAGATGGCGGCATATTGTTCGTTATTTCCATAAATCTAAATAGATGGCAGCACATGATACTAAAAAGTAGCTGTTGATTTTCACAGATGGCGCTGCCTTATTTTAAACTAAGATTTAAATTCAGTTGAAATGATTTATGTGTTGATACTTTTCATTAACCCGTTCTTTCATTTTACGCGCAAAAGTTTTAACGATAAAATATTGCGATGATGAAATATTATCCGAAAGCCGTCTCTATTCTTCGTTCACTTGAAGTATTGCTGTTTTTATTATTTTTCAAAACAATTTGACAGTTTATTTCGGAGTTTTCTCATAATTGTTCGTTTCAGTTCGTATTAAAACAGGTTTTTGTTGTTAAACTCCAACCAGTGGGTTTTTAAGCGTCATTGGCTATATCACGCAGGAGCCGCCATAAATATGATTTGACTAGCTTCTGCCCGCAAAATTTGTCTGCGTGATTAACTTTATTTTGAATATCCCATCCCGTCCCGTCCCGTCCCGTATATCCCGCTCGTCACGTCTCATTCTCACTCAAGGCATGTAATCCAGTCAGGGATGAGCCCTTTGATTGTAAATATGTAACAAATATAGGTATCGGAATTCTTTCTTCATCCCACGGGAACACTACATTTTCGTGATAAAAAGTAGCCTAAGTGTTAATCCAGGGTGTCAACTACCTCCATACCAAATTTCATCGAAATCCGTTGAGTCGTTTCTGAGTTCATCCCGCACAACCGCACAGACAAACAGACAAAAATTCTAAAAATCATTGTTTTGGATTCTATTACTTTAATACAGACCCCCCATATTAGTTTTTCTCATTTATGTTCCATGTACAGACATCGATCGGTTACAAATATATAATATGTACCTATTGATATTTGTGTGTTTTAAAATAAAAATGTGTTACAATTTTATCATCTTTTTCTGGCATAATAAAATCATTGCTAAGCTCTCTCTTAAAAATGGATTTTATTAAAATTAAACCATTTTAAAAATAATCTTTGTAATTAAATAAGCTTTAAAAACCAGTCTAAATTAATGTTATTTACTTAAATGTTTTAAAACAATCCTAATCTGACTAAATTACGTATTTACAATTAAGTATTAGTTCCAAATATTTGCCACTAATTGGTCTTCGTGGCCTGGGCATAGAACGAAGATGCTTTCGAGCTGTGATTCACGCGATCATGGGTTCGATTCCCAAATCATAGTCATATTTGTTTGTGTGACTATTTCGACTTGATAAATGGTGGTGGTAAAACTTTTATGGGTGACAGGTCTCTTATTATCATCATATTATGTGGTATTTATGATGGTGAATTCGCCATCAGGCGAATGGCATGCTCATCTCGCCATTCATTGCAACTGGCCATGATTCGAATTTTTCACCATAACTATAGGGGTCAAACCACATTATGCTACGTTAATAAACACTGCCACTAACCTCAACTCTATTTACCTCTTCAAACCTATATACTTAAATGATCTATTTATTTATCAGTGCTTCGACTGCCTCGTTGGCGTAGTTGTATTACGGTACGGTTACAAAGCTGAGGTCTCGGGTTCGAGTCCCGAGTCGGGCAAATTGATATTGGATTTTTCTGTTCATTATCAGTCCGGAGTCAGGAATTTGTGCCCGGTATGGCGATAGGCTCGCCCCCTATCACATCGTGGGACGGAACATACAAGGCGAAATATGGGTGTCGTGGTGGCGCCTCTGCCTACCCCTTCGGGGATAAAGCCGTGAGTTTATGTATGTATGTATGTATGTATTTATCAGTTCTAGATGTCGTCACGTATTCCCATTACCACAGTGGAAGTGCTCGCGAACATCTGATAGATCACGCCGGGTCTGTAATGGAAAAAGTTTAATGAAGTTCCCATCGCGCCCAAACTCGTGCACTTGCATCGCTCTTGTATTCGGAGAACTTTTTTCGATATGGTAAGTGTATGTAGATTTTTCTTACATTTACCGATGAAGTATACCTTGTAAATTGTATTTTTGTTTTTTTTTATTGCAATGAATGGCGAGACGAGCATGCCATTCGCCTGATGGTAAGCGATACGACCGCTCATGGACAGTAGCAAAACCAAACAACACCATGAATTACAAGGCAATGCTTGGATAGCACTGCGCTCGCCATCCTGAGACATAAGATGTTAAGTCTCAATATGTCCAGTAGTTACTCTGGCTACAATGTCCTTCAAACCGGAACACAACAGCGCATTTACACTGCTGTTTGGCGGGAGAAATAGACATTGCGGTGGTACCTACCCAGGCGGCCTCTCACATATGAGAGACCTACCACCAGAAAAATTGTATAATTTACTGACGAGTGTACTCCAAAGACTTCCACTGGGACTTGTTTATCGTCATCTATATTATAAATATGATTAAACTCATCGCGTCAGTTTGAATTGAAGCCAAAACAAATTGTGATAATTAAAGTTAAAAGAAAATGTAATCATCTGAAAGAAATAAAAATGGGAAATTAGAGCCATCGGCGACTTCATTACCTTATGTGCAGGACTCATTACGTATCTAACTGCGTGTAGTTATTGTGTTCTTTTCTACGAAATGTAATGTAAAAAACAAATTAAAGACGACGTAATGTAATTAAAGTAATTGTGATTAGTCTAGTAAATTAAATACAATGATACGAAATCAATGATTTAGTTTTAAATATTTTTGTAGCCTCCGTGGCGCAGTTGTTCAAAACTCCAGTGATATAGAAGGCTGCGGGTTTGATCTCCATACTGAAAAATGCTTTTAGTACAGTTCTTGGTTTTACGACAAAAATTCTCTCAATTTCCTATGCAAAAGTGACAAGAATTGTTTAAATCCTCTCAAAATTTGTATTACCTACAAGAATCGTATCCTAAGGAAGACATGTGTAACTGTGTGTTTAATAATAAAGTAGACAATATTTGCGGTCCTTTCCAAAACAATTGAACAACGCCACCGCCCTCTCTAAGACAGAGGTTCCCGCGGGAACAGTTCCATTTGCTTTATATTCCAGGCGCTCCTTAGAGCTCCTCTAACTGAATAATAACGGGTTTATCTTTTTTATTATGTTGGATTGGTTGGATGTGAAATACCTTATTCTAGATTTTTAAGGTGATTTTGGAGTGTATTTCGTTTGGGATTTCAAAGCTAATTATGGATGAAACATTATGTAAGTCTCATGATAAATTGCTAGCTTCGTAATAATAAAAAGGTACAGGCATTGTAGCAATTGAAGGTCACCGAGGGGTTTTTAGTCAGTAAGCTGGCGTAGGTTTTATTAGGGCCCCAGCCCGACCACAATCCACAATGTGCCGGGTTGGAGAAGGCCAGAGACACTGACATACCCCTTTCGGCCTCCCCCGGGGTACCGAAAGGGGAGCTTAATAGCTATTCCTCTTGGACACAAAAAAAAAAACAAAAAGGCATTGCAGCGATTGCAATAAGTTCAATAAGTGTGTCTCGTAGGTTAGTCTGTGTTTAATCCAGATACAATCAAGTCGGCATAATTGTCTTGAACGGCAAGAGAGCCATTTCGCGGCGGTGGATACTGTATCGGAAATGCACTGTATAATGTATAAGTATATTAATTATCATTACAAATATTGTAGCCACTTTTTCCTAATAAAAAAGGAGACGGGATGATGTTTTCCTGGTGATTCCTTTAATGCTAAGAAAAGGCTTTAAAAAAACTTAGTGTGTGAGATTGAACCTATCGCTATTAAAATTCCAAACACACAACCCACTTCCTCATAAGTTTCCGGGACATGCTCAGTTCCCAAGGTATAAACCTAATTACGCCAGCCCAGGCCGTTCCAGACCCTACTCAACACAATTAGCACATATTTTACTAACTTCCTCGTAGCTGCTTGACGAGGGTCCGTTTTTTATAGACTTATTGTTAATTTAAAGCTCCATTGTTGTTTTTTGCCGGGAACTAATGCGATAGTAGCAAAAAGGTTTAGTTGACGACCGAAAGATGGCGCTTTGGGGTTTATTTTGCATTCAATTTGCATATGTTTACGACTGTGCCTAGAAGGGTAGAAAGTGATTGAAGATGTGGTTTTGGCCTAATAACTAGACATTTTAAAGTGTCAAAGGTGTTTTGTAGACACTGATATAAAACAGCCTTCATTTTGACAGCAACCGTGGCCCGTGTTCACAGAACTGGCTGTAAAACACGAGCAATATTTTCGTTCCCAAAAATATTATTTATAGTATGTGAAAATAAGATTAATACGTGTAACAATCAACGAAAAGCCCGGACAGGCGAAGACGCCTTATACTCGTATATTGCGGAAACAGAAATTAAGATAATAAAGATGCCAATTTATGGAACGATCATAGTCCTTAGGCGTTTTCCTTATGAGGCTTCTGAAGAATATAATATAGTAACTGACGTCACGAGTACCGCAACTGAACACCAAAATTCTATTTTGTCGGCCTCTGCGTAATAGGTTAGACCCCGGCTGTAAAACGAGTGGCCGCGGGTTCGACCCTCGCAATGACACAAATATTTTTTAAGATTGACGAGAAAAGTTTCTCGTAGTTTCTCAAGACGCGTATCTTATAGGCTCACAAATTAAGTGTGACCGTGCTTTTAATTTATTATTACCCAGTGACTCTTAAATAAAGGTATTTAATGTAAATTTGGGTTGTTATTCGAGTATTAACTACAAGGGTCGCGTAGAGCCCTCGGCAGCCGCAATGCGGGCTGTTTTTGCGTCGGTACAGTCTCATGTAGTGTGACCATGACGACGCACCACTGGGGATACTTTGTGACAAGAACTTTTCGATGAATACGTTTTTCTTAATATTTTTTGCTGTTATCTAAAATCCCTGTGGAAGGGTAATAGGGTCTTTATCTGTATCTGTATCAGCTAATATACGTCATACAGGGCACGGGCCTCCTCCACTATCGAAACTACTGTTGAAAAGTGTTAGACTATATGATATGACTGACTAGATAGACTTATAATATGACTATAGATAGACTAGATGGACTATATGCCACCACGTTGATCTAGTTCGTGTTGGCGGACTTTACATAACGTAGAAATTCTTACAAATCGCCACTTAATCAAGTGTAATGGGGTATTGATAAAAATATTAACCAGACAGAACGCCTAGGTAAGGACTGATTTGATGACGGATTATCCTGGACATATATCGGACCGATAAAAATCGGGGACACACAATGTGGAATCGAAGCGTGACTCACTCGTATCAGTGGCGATGATGGGTTTTCCATGAAAGGTTTCCGGCAGTCTCATTCACCAATTAAAACACAACAAGAGTATAATTCGTGTCATTTTTTACAAAGCTGAAGTTTCGGGTTGGAATCTTATCATCCCGGAGTCAGGAATTTGTGTCCGATATGGCGATAGGCTCGCCCTATTACATCATGGGACGAATCATACAAGGCGAAACGTGGGTGTCCTGGTAGCACCTCTGCCTACCTCTTCAGGGAAAAAGGCGTGAGTTTATGTATGTTTGTTTTAAACAGTAGTACCAACCTGGTCAAGGCAATCCATTTTAGTATTATTTAAGGAGCCACAGTAGATTCTAGTGTTTTTAATAATTTTATGAACTTCGTCCGAAGGTCTTATTTAAATTACACTTTTCAGCTAAATAATAATAATAACCAAGGTATTAATAAATATGACATACTATTTAAGACACAATGTAACAAATTAAGGGTAGAATCAAAATAATTTACCCACTTATTTAGTACGTGAGGGGGTGCAAAGCGCCCTAGATCGTGCACTACCCGGTACGTGATCGGACCGTAGAGGGTAAATACTAAGCTAGCTGTCATATAGGGGTAGTTCGGGGTGAACGCTGCATACGTGAGAAATAGAAAAATGAATGCAATGCTATTGTTTGTGCTGTAATGGAAAATATTACTTAGTGAATTGTTTCGTAATGTTTCGTTGCAGAAACAATAGAGATTATGATTGATAGGGGTAAAACTATGTAGTCCACCACGCTGGTCTAGTGCGGGTTGACGACCCTTACGAAACATAGAAATTCTCACAAATCACTATGGTAAACAGGTTTCCTCACGATGTTTTCCTTCACCGCTTAGTGCGTAAGATGTTAAGTCTCATTATGTCCAGTAGTTACTCTGGCTACAACGTCTTTCAAACAGGATCACAACAGTGCATTAACACTGCTGTTTTGCAGGAGACATAGACATTGCGGTGGTTCCTACCCGTGCTGCCTCTCACCAGTAAAACTTCACGTTGCGTAGCAGTTATTTATTTTTATATTTTTATAGTGACTACAACGCAACTTTAAGTGCAGTACTCAGACAGAGTCGACCCTATTAATTCAGCCTGTTCGATAACAACATACACGTTGAATTCGCAAAGCACCGTAAGTACGTGCGGGGCATTATGTCACTATAACAACGGGTTTTAATACTGGTAGCTCGCTGGACTGACTTAATTAGAACATCAATATACTCCTCCATGACAGTGCACCCGGAGCGCCTTAACCGCAAAAAGTGGTGAAGCTTCTGTAGCGATACAAACATCGAAGAGAGGTAGGATGACATAGGCAACTCTCCACGTACCACCATCACGGCAACCACGACCACTCTGACAGTGCCCGACTGAGAAGAAGAAGTGGTCACCATCGCGGAAGATGGACTATCCATTGATGCGAAACATTTATCTTTCACACGTCGACAATTATACCGCCCTGATTGTATCCAAATATACAGCGTGATATTGACACCCCCTACATTAAATTAAACCATGTGCATCGCGTAGTAAGGGATATTATTTGCACGCATAGGAATTGTCGTAGAAGGAAACACAAAAAAGTTGATATTTCAAACAAATTATAAGTCAAAATAATGACATTAAAGTTAAACATCCCATATTTAGACTTACCTGATATACAGCGTCCGCACGGAGCGGAGCGGCAACATCGCAATATTCCCGCGTTTATGAAAACAGCCTGACCCGCTAGCACGGGCGGCGCTGCGATCGCGGGAATTATCTTCCCATGTTACATATTTTTCATAGTAATCACACAACACATAAATACATAAAATTAACTTATTCAAATTGTTATGTTTTATGCACCAAATCTCTCACGATATGTTCTGAGGGCCATGACGGCGTTTTGATTACACTCACCATACAACAACACCATATCTGTGTATTCCACAGTACTATAAGTATTCGTCATTGTATTAAGAATAGAAAATACAATAATACTGAACAACTTAAATCTACAAAAACTAAAAAGTACTTATAAACACTAATACGAACACTTAAATAATAAAAAGAATACTTAAACTACCAACTAATAAAAAGTACTTAATTGCAATATGTGTCTCTATCTCTTAAACACTTATTCACTCACTTGAACACAAAATACAAATAACAACATAATTTATAATACTATCAAAATGGCGATTACTGCGCGCGCGCGTGTTTTTGTTTACATTACTAATTGAACGCAGTAAACCGAACACTGAGCGTGCCGCCGCGCCGGCCGCGCCGCCATACATTAGGATTTGCTAAAAAGTTGAAGATCCCTAAGGATTGATTGGATGGATTGGTTGATGCAGTAATTACGTAACTGGATTGGACAATAGTATTTAAAATGAGATACTCTGATTGGCGTAGAAAAATACTTTATGTGATTGGTAGTTTAAAATAAGAGCCGTGACTACAATATCTTGAAATCGATATCGATTATTTGTAGTTTATTCAAATGTGTCAACTTTACTTTTCTAAGCAATTTTACCCGTAAGTAGTTCATTAATAAAATAAAACAATCTACAGCAGCGAATGCATACGTGTATTTTGTATAAAATTACGATTTCTTAAAGTGGTTTACTTTGGAAACATTAAATATTGTCAAGTTATTGTCATTTTCAGGAAATGTAGTCAGATAACTTTGTAAAGTTTTTTTTTTTTGTTAAGAGGAAAATCTTTTTGCTCCCCTTTCGATACCCCGGGGAAGCCGAGAAAGGTAAATCAGTGTCTCTGGCCTTCTAGCCCTGTACAAACGCGTATATTGTGGTCGAGCTGGGTCCCTAGCAACACCTACGCCAGCATATCATTATGCTAAAAACCCTCGATGACCGGTTGGGTTTTAATTATTGAAGATGTTCTAAATTATTAAAACCAACCGTAAGAAATAAAAACGAAATACCATGATATTTCTGACATAGTATTAAGTTTCCAGTCAACTCAAATTAAATAATATGAGAGATAAAAAATATCGATTAAGTGTCCTCGGATAATTTCACAACACTACTTCAAAAATGTTTCGTATGCTGTCACTTTCTTATAATTATACTTCCTCCAAGGGCGAAAAAGGGACAGCATATTATGATTTAGAAAGATGTACAATCTGGCAACAAGTGATTATAGTAAATGCAAAGTACAGAAGGGACATGGCGCGTTATGATACGTTTACGTAAAATTGTTTTGAAAATGTTAAATTGAAATATTGCGTGTTGGATTTAAACATTACTTGAAATTGAATGCATATTGTTTAAAAATAAAGCTGAAATAAATTTTATTCTTGTTGCATAGTTTTATTCACGTATTTTTATTTGGACCGATTGTCACGTGCCGAAGAATAGTTTTTTTTTGTTGGTCGATAATTACGATTACAATTAAAGTTTTTGTATTGTGCAATTAAAATGCCTTGTATGTTTGTCCGATATTCAAGAAACCTGTTAATCATTAATGTGTATATTGGAATTTGAGAGTGCCTAGTAATTAGTGAATGTATTTGATTAAATGCTTACTAAAAGGTGAACTATTAAACCCCAGTTAATCATTAGTACTTACTTATAAAATAACGATCATTCATTATGTTCTAGACTACATTAATAATAATTATTGTAGTGTAGAACATATTGAGTGATCTGTATTTCGCCAAGTTTTATGTTTGCGAGGTCAAAGTCCTTTGTCAGCTGAGCGGCAAAACTACTCGTGCATGTACAGAGTGATCGAAAATTGCGAAATACAAAATCGTGATTTTTGTCAAAACTACCAGGTGGATTTTGATGTAACTTGGTACAATGTTTCCTGGGGTGGTCCCGAACATGTGGACAGAATTAAGTAACAGATGTCAATATCACGCGGTATATGAACTCGAAATGGCACAGACTTCGTGAGCCACTTTGACGAATCCTTGTACTGTGCGAGCTGGTTGCTTTTCAAGCACTATTATTTCGATCGGTCATTGATGTTATTCTCTAGGTGCATTCTCGAGGTGCTATCAGGACTCCCACGTTTTGCCTTGTGTGTGTTCCGTCTCACGATGTGATAGGGAGCGAGACTATCGCGATATCGAGCACAAATTTCTTACTCAAAGCTGATAATGAATATTAAAATTCTATTACATTGAAAATCATGAAAATCATGTCCAACAATCAATTATTTCTTACTTTCTATTACAGTGGGTATAGTATTATTGTCACCCTACATTCGAGAGACATTCGGCTCGGCGCACACGAACAGGTTGCTGAGTAGCCAGTGTGCTGGTAGCTTTATGTGCTATTAATTAAACCTCTTAAGCGCCGGGTCGCGGTTCGAATCCATAGTGTTAATGGGTTTTAACGAAATTTATTAAGTTAATTTAAACTGAAATACGGCTACGAATGTTTTTTTGACGAAGTGCTTGGGAAATACTGTTTAACGGTTTTGCCAGTTTTCAGTAAATTGTAATTTAACCAAATTGCACACGTGGTATACGTGTAAAATTTCCTATTATATTTAAATTTAAAACCATAATAATACGACTAATCTGTAGCCTACACCACCTCAGCCGAACTCACGATTGTAGGAGGCCCGTGCCCTGCATTGTGACGTGCGTGGGTTGGATTATAATATTATAATAAATATATAACATTACTATTATCAGATAGGCTGCCTCGGTGGCGTAGTTGTATTATGGTGCGGTTACAAAGCTGAGGTCTTGGGTTCGAGTCCCGGGTCGGGCAAAGTGATATTGGATTTTTCTATTCATTATCAGTCCGGAGTCAGGAATTTGTGGCCGATATGGTGATAGGCTCGCCCCCTATCACATCGTGGGACGGAACATACAAGGCGAAATGTGGATGTCCTGGTGGCGCCTCTGCCTGCCCCTTCGGAGATAAAGGCTGGAGTTTATGTATGTTTTATCCGATTTCAGTGCAACCTTTCTTGACATCATTGTGTAGTTTTCTCGAAACTGTACACGCACGTAAGTGCCGTGTAAGTGGAAATACGACCACACTGTCGGATATTTTTAACACGGGTTGTCTGTTGACTTACTAACAACGGAATTCCACTTATACCTGAGTCGATATCATTTATTTGACAGCCTCCGTGGCACAGTTGGTTAGACACCGGCTGCGAAACGAAATGCCGTGGGTTTGATCTCGACCCATACTTTGTATGATCCATTAGTAATTGAATCGGGTCTGGGAATGAGAACCATAAAGTCTCGTTTTTGATACCCATAACATACGAGTGGTATTTTGGTGACGGGTCAATACTAACAGCCTTATTCATAGACAGATTTAAAACCTATTTTAGTTATCGAATGTTTTGTCCCTTTCGTACGACTTTAGAATTTAGTTTGAGGGAAGAAGAAGGAATATTCGATAGCTTAAATAGGATTTAAGTCTGCGTATAAATAAGGCCGTAAGTGTATGACCCAACAGTCTAAAGATACTAGTTTCGCTTCGTGGTTATCAGAAACTACGATAGACTGTACTGAATAACAAAGACGCAGACCCGAAACAAATATTTATCAGACAATTTATATTTCGGTGCAGGGATCGAACTCGCAACCTCCCGTTTCAAACCAAGCGTCTAACCAACTTAGCCACGAAGGATGTCTACGTACTTCAGGCTTTAAGTCACTTTTATCGCATTACCCTCATTACCGGTACAGAAGGTCTTAAGAGTCTAATATTCGGCTCACGTGCGGTTTGGATAAGTATTATTGATATTCCTACCGTGTGTCGCGTCTCCCGGATACTTCACGTTTATTGAATGGACTTAATTGAAGATTGTCCCTATTACTGGTTTAAGTACTCGTATAACGATACGTTTGGAATTTACGTTACTGTTGCTACTACAATTCGATTAGAATGTCCGTACCATAAGGCGCATGAGATTTTTAAATTGTATCCGCACCGCAGTTACTTTTCAATCGTCTCATAAAAAGTTATAACCCGATTTAATATCTATTAAATAATTATTTGGACAAATCAATACATCTATCATTTTTACATCGTTCATGTTATAATTATTTTTTCAACGAATTAGACAATTGTAGAATCTCCGTGAATATGGTAAAATTCTTTGTTTAATTTATTGTCCAGCTTATCATCTGCAATGTATATTGTCTCAAGAATTATAAAGAGAGCAGGGTAAGTTCCCGGCGTCGTCCAGGCGACCTAGATAGCAAAATCCTTTCGAGCTAACTTTCAACTTAAGCATTTCAAATAAATTGTAAAAATACGAGCGTTTTTTATCTGGAAAAGGATTTTTAAAACGAAATATGTTATTGGCTCGAGACTGTTCTGTAATGCAAGTTTTGTGTTCTTTGGATATCGCTTTTCAGAGATGAGATTTTAGTGCTTTTACGTTTTATCGGTGCGATTATGACTCAAACCTTTCATTGCTGACTATAAAATATTTATGTCAAATACTTTAGATAATATTTTTTAACATTATTGTGCCTTTAGAATACATTTATATTCCAGAAAAGGTAGGTAGAGCTGCCACTAGCGTCACTTTCAGTTCGTCAAGCTTATGAACATCCATAAGAGACGGGACGTTACTATCGCCTCACCGAAAATTACATAATCAGAAAATCGAACCTTTAAACTCACGGTTAGCTGTTCACACTAACTGCCACCAGACAACTGAGGTGACTATTTTGTATTTCAGCTATCTAGACTATTTTGTAGTACCTATCTACATAATTATAACAATTTTAATTAGTTTAATACTTAGGCACGGGCCGTTGAATCCGCAGCCGCCGATACAGAAAGCTAATTTCAAAACTACTACCTCAATCATTCTACCAATTTCCGGTAATTTCCGGATATTATAATACCGGAATTTTTATATTGTTTACGCACGCAACTAATCACATCAAAACTTGTAATTAAAACGAAAACAAAACTACACAATCGCCTCATTATTCAAGAAATTCATTTTTTTGCATGAGTTGACCGGGACTGTAATTTTTCCCCGGTATATAGGTTCACCTGAAATATCACCTAGGGACGTAAATAAGCTAAGTAAATTGTGGAAAGACTGCAACTTCTGCCTAGCCCTTTGGAGAGGTTAATTTAATAAAGGAGAGGAAATTACATCGTTCTCTTCAACCATCGCTAGATGTCTCCGACTTTTTTTTTCAAACTTTTTACTTGATATTAGGTGAATGCCGTCCATGAACATATACGAAACATGGATTGAAAATGCGTAGACACTTAATAGGAGAGGAAAGAAAAATGACATCAGGCAAGGTATATTAGACCTCCAATAGTCAAAACGACACACGCAACTGCTTCAGGTTTTCTGTGGCACCAGAGGTACCAGTCGAGCTCATTGTAGTCTAGGGTAACCACAGTATGCCTCTATACTTTACATTTCTATTGCAATGCACAAATAATTCACACTCCTGCAACACGTTGCTTGAATTTACGTATTGATGGACGTCGCGTTCAACCAATTTGAATATAAAACAGCTTCTGTGTAGGGTTGCCAACACCGGAAATTCCGGTACGTCCCGGTGGAGATTGAGATTTTTGGTCGCGTGCCAGCGTATCTTTGTTTGTTAGACATCTTTGAATTTAAAAAACAAAGAGTAGTAGAAATATGAATATCGGAATACATATCTAATGTAGAACGTTTTTAAACAAAGGATTTGAGATCGATTTGTGTCAAGGCCATTATCGAGAAAAACGCATTAAAATATTGGGTATTTTACATATTATTTTTTATTTAAGCATTTCTAAGATATAAACTATCGTATAATTAAAGGTAAATAATGACTAAGAATTAAAATAAGTAAAATAAGTGTAATTTAGATACGTATGTATACGATTAATTATTGAAAACAAGCCACTTTTCACACCAAGAGAGGAAAAGCTTACAACTGCAGCCCTTAATTCTGGAACAAAGCAAGTTTTTTTTCATTTAAAATGACATATAGACATCCATAACCTCAAAACCATGCAATTGCATTATCCCATAAAGATTATCTAAATTCCTCACTGACAACCCTATCACCACACAGGATATAAATTTAAGTTTTCATAAATTTCCATATCACCCCGTGCTATTACACGGAATAAATTTACATACCCCCGGACCGGGATCACGGTATTGGCAGCCCTATTATGTCGTACGTTATAATTTTATTTTCAATATACATTTGTGCTCGCATTGGGTGCCACTGTTCAGTTAATTTACCGGTAATATGTGGAATATTCCGGTGCAGTAATTTTGCTGTAGTATGTTTGGTTATGTTCAATGTTATTTGGGCATCATATAATTAATTGTGCTTTGGATTCGATTCATAAGCGTTTAAGCATGTTACTTGAGATAACATTACTAATATCTGAAAACAAGATAATAGGTTTTATTATTTACCCAAAATGAATATTGATCACGCAAACATTAATGGGGCGATTTAACTTGTGATTTCTTTCATATCATCTATTTATCTACTGCGCGACGATGGCTTCAAAACTTTCATTAAAATTTTGCTGAGTCTCCGTACAAACCATTCCCTATCACCAAACTCTGAACCCAAGCAAGTAAATAAATATTGAAAAAGTTGGATTTATTTTTATCAGAAAATTTAGTAATAAACTTTGCGAGCGCTCGCTATCGTAAAATTACAGTTAATAGAATTCAACTTGCACTCAACAAACTTTAACTAAATTCACTTCAAAACTCTTCTCAATATTGGATTTTTATCGCAAGTTGGAAGTGACATGAAATAAATTCAAACAGTAGTCGCACACACAATGCTGACCTCACACTTTAAAAAACTACGAGAGACTTTTAAGTCTCATAACACCCAGGCATAAAAAAATCTAGGTTACACAAACAATTGTCTTAATACAAGGATCAATCATGCGATCTTTCGTTTCAGAGTCGATATTTTTTTTTCTCGACATTTTAGACAACTTCATGACGAAGGATGTCTCAAAGCGAAAAGGCAAAATTTTTGTGTACTAAATAATTTATACATAATATTACAATATTTCAGTAAAAAATTGATTCACATTGAACCCTCGTAAAAAATCCTGATATTGTCAGCCCTATCATAGTTGTACTATTCATTTATTCATAAGCTTTCAACTCAACACATAAACCTTTTATATGAAAAATAAATTTACAAGCCAAGATATTGGGATATTCAACCCGCGATATTTATATTGGGCTATTCACAAATATGAAAGTCAACATTACGAGATGAGTTTCACGTATGCGACCCTCGTCGGGAAAATCCTGGTATTGACAGCCCTATTATTCTACAGAACAGCATTTCATTTTTCATAACTATTGAATGTGACCCTGGTATTCTGGAATACATTTTCGCCACATATCTCCTCTGGGATCCCGATATTGACAGCCCTATTTTGTTATACGTCAGTCTTCACGAGCAGATCCGTATGGGCTATCGAAGGATGTAGTGTCTATATTTGGCGATCTATCTTGAAAATTCGAGTGTGAACTTTTAAAAATATAGTTTGTTTTGTACATAAGATAGATTTTTTTACAATTATGAATGCTACAAGAGATCTGTAGAAACAAGACTGTTGGAATAAACATAAGAGCGAGAAACGAAAGAATGAAAAAAAAAAACTAAGATAAATGTACGTTTTTCGCCACCACTTTGTGTGAGGTTTTCGGTTTGAAAAACTCATGTTAATTAACCGAGGTTGTAATTTACGCTCGACAAGAAAATAGGCTTGCGTTCTTTCTCAAAAAAACGGCAATAAATTTCGAGAACTGGGGGTTACCAGTTTCACCTTTGTCAAACCATATAATGTGATATAGGCGTTAACTTTTTTTATGTTGTTATAGGAGGGCAAACAAGCACAATTATAGTTCACCTAAGGTAAGTGATTACCACCGACCATGAATATCTGCAACACCACAGGGCATAGAGATGCGATGCCAGCCTAAAACGCTTGTTTTTTTTAAAGGTTGCCAGGTCGTATTTGTCTGGAAATGCTGCCGATGGCAATACATACAATATACAGTTCGTTCTAAAAATATTCTGAATTCCGTAGCATCACCTCAACCGGAAAATCACGGTAAACCCAGCCCTATAACTTATATACTATTTACGCCAACTTCAAGTCGACTTTATCCGGAATTTGCAAACCGATCCTTTGTTCGCCATCCGGGAAGTCCACTCGCTGTTCTTGTAAACTTAAAGTCAACAAACTGGATTTTGTTGTGCTCTGTCGTATACTATTAAAGAAGTCTTCTTTTTATACTAGCTCAGTATCCGGTGGGAATATTCGTCGGATAGCTAATAATAATAATAATAATTTATTTATTTCAGGTAACTAACGACCCATAACAAGCCATTTGACAGCCTCCGTGGCGCAGTTGGTTAGACGCCGCCTGTAAAACGAGAGGCCGCGGGTTCGATCCCCGCACCGAAACAAATATTTGTGTGATCCACAGGTATTTGTTTCGGGTCTGGGTGTTTGTGAGACCAAAAAGTCTCTCGTAGTTTCTGATACCCACGACACAAGACTCGATCTTAGTGTGGGGTCAGGACTATGTATGTGATTGTTGGGTGTATTTATTTATTTATTTATTTATTTAATAATACAAGAACATACATTTTGTTTTTTTTTTAGTTCTAGCTAAACTTTTTAGTGATTAACATAATTGTAATTCTAGATGAAGAAACTATAGAATTTTTATAGTGCTTGTTTTTGTTATTTATTATAGGGGGCAAACGAGCATACGGTTCACCTGGTGGTAAGTGGTCACCGCCGCCCATGAACATCTGCAACACCATAGGGCATGGAGAATATAACATACCGGGTATATCAAGACTGCGACCGAAAACGGAGCCAGGTGGTAGTTTTAGTGGTTACAAACACGACGAAAATAAAAATTTCGCCAAAACAGTGACAGATATTTTTTTAGAATTTTTTAAAAGTCGTCGTGTTTGGGTGGTTAATACCTAGTTGTTGCGAGAATACTAATTTAAACCCTTACGTACCATTGCGTGTTTAAAAACAAAGAGGTATACATCATTATTTTAGGAAAACTATGTATATTGTATCACCCAAATACGACGATAAGTAAAAAAATTACAAAAAAAGTAGTCGATTTTTTTTTGCTAAATTTTTACTTGATTTGTGTCTGAAGTCACTAATACAACCACCCGGCTTCGTTTTCGGTTGCGATCTTGATATATCCTGTATAACATAGTTTGAACTATAATTTATTACTGTCCAATATTTTATGTTTAGAGACCTAATAATAAAAACCCGGCTTTCATACAAAATTCTGACTTTAATATGTTATGGTTCTACGAGAGACTTATTGGTCTCATATGTAAAAAGAACCCCACCCGAAACTAATGTTTATGGGCTATGCAAATACGACACACTCATAAGAACTTATGTTATGGTTGGATGATGGAACTAGTAATTAGATATGTCATTATAATCTGAATAATATATGTTTTTTGCGCAGTCGCATATTTAGAAAAAGACACAAATACAGGGTATCTCAAGACTGCGACCGAAAACGAAGCCAGGTGGTAGTTTTAGTGGTCCCAAACACGATGCAAATAAAAATTTCGTCAAAACGGTCACAGATATATTTTTAGAATTTTTTAAAAATCATCGTGTTTGGGTGGTAAATACCTAGTTTTTGCGAAATTACTAATTTAAACCCTTAGGCACCATTGTGTGTTTAAAAATAAAGAGGTGTACATCATTATTTAGGAAAACTATGTATATATCACCCAAATACGACGATAAGTAAAAAATTACAAAAAAAAGTTGTCGATGTTTTTTTGCGAAATTTTTACTTGCATTGTGTCTGAAGTCACTAATACTACCACCTGGCTTCGTTTTCGGTCGCGGTCTTGATATACCCTGTATAAATGGAATTGTGTCTGTTCCAATAACACGGACATCTGGTTACTAAAATTAAACTTGTTATTACCTGCTAACAAGTACTATACAAAATAAAATTCTTGGTCCAATTTCCAATGGATTACTTTAACCTTATTTTAAATTCACACAGAGAATCTAGATACGGACAGCCCTAATTTGATACCTTTTTACATATTCTAAATCTTACATCCTTCGGGAGGCTTTGACCTCCAAGTGAGGCCAATATAAAGGATGAAATACGAAGGCGGGAGATATACTGAGGGAATCGAGAAAGACAATGCGCTAATCAATTTACTTTTACGAGGTAGATTTACTATCAAGTTTACTCAAGTCTTCTTTCTATACTTTTTATTTTGTCTGTTTCAGCCTATATACGTCTCGAAAGTACGATTGAGAGGGCTTAGGCCATATAGTCCACTACGCTGGGCTAATGCGGGCTGGCGGACTTAACATAACATAAAAATTCTGACAAATGTCTATGGTATACAGGATGCCTCACGGTTTTTCTTCCACTTTTATAGTGCGTGGTGATTGACAATACACATATGACTGAAAGTCAGAGGTGTACTCTGAGATTTGAACCCGTCACAGTGAACATTGGCAGCTGCGTCTGGTCCGTTACCAACAGTATGGGCTGTTGGTAACGGACCACCCACCATCACAAATTATAAAGCAACTGGTAATTGCAATGCAAATCAATTAGAGTATCCATCGACTATGTCGGATTGATTGTATTGGAATAAACAGGCTGAGCTCGAAACGGGACACATATTTTGTATGGCTCACTGAGTCTGGGTCACGGTGGTCGCGAATACCAATATATATTACCATGTATTGCTTATCTCTCGCTATTGTCGGGTTTGCGCAGTGTGTTCTTTATTGCATGTTGCAGAATGATTTATTTTACAGTTCATCTTCCTTTTTGAACGCATAAATGTAGCTATTTTATTGAAATTTTAATACAATAGCGTAAAGCTGTTTCAGTATTGGTTTGACAAAATTTCATTTCTTATACGTGGTTTTGATGCCACCAATGCTGTTTTCATTTAACACTAAATTAGTTTTATTTCAATGAGAAACATTCGCGTAAATCTAAAAAACCATTAGTACTTAATTGATGATGGTAGAAAATTCGTATGCTCCCGTATAGAGGAACCTCCCATCATAATATAATACCATTCATAGTGGCCCATACAAGTGTGTCTTGTTTTTGTCTCAGCCTCTGTATACATGTATATTTTTACTTCAAAATCAAATCAATTTTACATAACTCTAAAGTTGGAATAAATGAACCAAATCAGAAGATTGCTATAGATTTTACGAGAGATTTTATGGATTCGCGATTCAGTGTGACGGGATGAGCGGTAATCAGGACTTTTTACGTTGACTGAATTTTAATTTAGAGTTGTCTGGGGTGACAAGGGTGAGTGAGATTATTAAAGATATTTATATTCGACCAATATTATACAATATATGCTCATGTAGGTTTAATATCATTTCATCGCCAGGAACCCGCCTGTCATTATTTGCATAAACATAAACTGACGCCTTTATCCAGGAAGGGGTGGGCAGAGGCGCCACCAGGACACCCATATTTCCGTATGTTCCGTCCCATGATAGGGGGCGAACCTATCGCCATATCGGGCACAAATTCCTGACTCCGGGCTGATAATGAATATAAAAATCCAATATCACTTTGCCCAACCCGGGATTCGAACCCGAGACCTCAGTTTTGTAATCGTACCTACTACGCCACCGAGGCACTAATAATAAGTAAAGCAATTATCGTATACGTGAGTATCCCAGTCGAAATTATACTACAGAAATTATGTTAGTTCGCACTGGATAACCCACAATTATACTCGTATTTGCCTCGACCCTGTTGTGGCAAGCCTTGGATATTAATACGTATATCTGAATTAGCTTACATGTGTTTTCGTTTAGGACGAGAATTTTCGACCCATGTTATAAATAGTCGTACACAACAATAATACAATGAGATTAATAATGAAGTTGCCATTGGAATCTCCAATGAGCCTATTAAGGTTATGGGATAAAATATTGAAACATTTCACTTTTAATGTCAAGCACTGCTTTATAATTCATGGTGTTTGGTTTTGCTACTGTCCATGAGCGGTCGTATCGCTTACCATCAAAAAAATATCATGCTCGTCACGCATCAAAAAAATTGGTACGCTATCTGGACTTCACTACATTTACCAACAAATGCATTGTAGTCACTATTTCGTAAAAATAATCGTTCTAAAAAATACATCTTAGCTTCTCCCTTTAGTACTAAAAAGTTCCACTTAATTTTCCATACCGAAAGGATTTCTGTAGATTTTAGCAGTTACATACTACGCACCGCATTAAACATTGAGATAAAGTAATTTGACATTCAAATACCGGATTTACACGAGCAGATAAGCAGAGTATAATCCGTTCAGTAGTAAATTAACTCGGTAATATGGAAAACATTATCTCGTCGCCGACGGCGCTCCGCTGGATGCTTAAATCATTGATGAGCGTGAAATAATGGTTCATGTAACGGAATATATGTATTATGTATGGTAAATTGTATGAT
The DNA here is from genome assembly GCA_905220455.2 of Deilephila porcellus. NCBI lineage: Eukaryota > Metazoa > Arthropoda > Insecta > Lepidoptera > Sphingidae > Deilephila > Deilephila porcellus. The sequence goes on from LR999993.1 coordinate 10,107,069, forward strand.
AGTGACATTAATATAACCAACTGTGACATAGTTAGACTGCCTCGGTGAAGTGAGTCAGTCAGAAGTGAGGCAGTCGAAGGCGAAAAAAAAACCTATGCTAGTAAAAATGATAATAGTTTTAGTCGTAACGGTCACCAACTAAAGATATGTAACCCAACTCAACGACCAACGGTGCCAAGCAGAGTATTAAGTTACAAAGATCTAACTTATAGATAAACTTCAGTTAAAACTGTTCTCGGAATGTAAGGGAAATTTAACCGCAGTTAAAACTTTGGAATAATAAGCCACTGTCTTGAAAATACGTAGTACGAGTTTCATTTTATAGTTATAGTTAAACTTTTGTCGGAAAAGATTTTTTACTCTTGTTTTTAAGGTGAAATGTATTTTTGGTCTGAAGATTTAGTTTCTGTTATCTTATCAACTTAAAGTTTAGAAATATATAGCACCCCAGCCCAGCTTTGCCCGGGTGTAGAAGCTAGCCTAAAAAGATAGACATATGCTATCGCGAACTGTTTTAAGAACTTTTTAAGAGGAATACAGGATTATTGTGTAATTTTAACTATTCACGCAGCGCACGCAACGGAAGCTCTTAAAAGTTGTAAGTTTTTCCCGTTTTATAACATAGTTAATTACTGCTCCGCTCCTATTGGTCATAGCGTGATGGTATATAGCCTTTCTTGATAAATATAGGCTAACCAACAGAAACTTAATTTTCAATTTCACCCAGTAGTGCCTGCCTAGAAAGGCTATATACCTATAAAATATCTATTTTAGCTTATAATTGGTCTAAAATAAATACACGCAACAGTCACAAACATAGTCCTGACTCCACAATAAGATCGAGTCTTGTGTCGTATATTAGAAACTACGACAGACTTTTCCGTCACACAAACAAACACCCAGACCCAAAACAAATACCTGTATATCACACAAAAAAATCTCGCTGTAGGATCGACTCCGCGGCCTCTTGTTGTACTGCCGACGTCTAACTGCGCCAAAAAACTACATATTTATCTATAAATTGTGTATTTGAGTATGCATGTATTATATCAACATGTATAATTCCAAGACGCGACGATTCACACATTCCCACAACACCACTTAAGCGGCTCACGAAACGAGCGCACACGGATTCCGTTTAACTCAAGCATAAGTTATCTGGGTGGGAATAGTTTTGTATTATTCTTGCCTGTTTCAGAACCGCGGGAATTTATTCAACTTAGCTTGTACTGGTTGCCATGGCAACCGCAGTTACGTCGGCAACGCTGCGAAACCGAGTAACTCAGTTTTAATATTAATTTTGATTGCTTTTTATTTGTTTAGTATAATTTGAGGATAGATATTGATTGATATTACATCCGATAATAATGTTACTTTGTTTAACATTTTGTTAATGTTACCTATACAATTTAAATGTTTTTATGCATGTTGTGTTTGTTTATAATTAGTTGTACAATTACTACTAAATTATTTTTGTATGTCTTTTTGTAAAATTAACAATTGTACAGCTATTAACCAACCTGAATAAATAAAATAAAATAAATTAAAAATAAGATAGTTTGACCAATAGACTTAAATACATACTTAACTATTGTTTAGAAAGAAATAAAACTATCGCACGAAAACTGTCTCTTTCATGTCATCCTGTTGTCCATTCCCGGCGCGCTAAACAAGTAAAAAAAAAACAATTCTAATTCCAGTATGTAGGTTTCCTCACGATGTTTTTCTTCACCGTTAAAGTGCGTGGTGATTGACTATCAATGCACACATAACTCCAAAAAGTCAGAGGTGTGTCCTGGGATTTGAACCCGCGACCACAGTGAACATGTAGGCAGCTGCATTTGGCCAGTTACCAACAATTACCTCTCAAAAATGGATATTCTATCTCTGCACTCACACTGCGTAGTATGGCGTATCCGTACAAAGAAAAATCTAAAATAAAAAGACCATATTTATCCAGTCGTTGGCACAAAACCCAATGCGTAGACATAAATAAAAAGAAAAACAGCCATTCAATTCCCTTCTGTTACAGCCGGTACATGAGAAATACACACAATATTACACTTTGCTCACGTGTCCACCCGCGTTTTTAAGATAACTCAGAAACAGAGCATTTTCTTGATATTACATTTTCGTCCAAGATATTAATCAATAAGGACAAGGATTGTCTGTCAAAAAGCATTAATAATAATACATACATACATAAACTCACGCCTTTTTCCCAGAAGGGGTAGGCAGAGGTGCTACCAGGGCACCCACATTTCGCCTTGTATATTCCGTCCCATGATGTGATATCGCCATATTGGGCACAAATTCCTAACTCCGGGCTGATAATGAATAGAAAAATCCAATATCACTTTGCCCGACCCGGGATTCGATCCCGAGACCTCAGCTTTGTAGTCGTACCGTAGTACAACTACGCTACCGAGGCAGTTCATAATAATAGCCTTTATCAAGCAATCTTACAGTATTAACTTAATCTATAATGATTTTAATTATTCGACACCGGTATATGAAGATTGTCTCGCTGTATAACATAGGCCTCCCCTAGAATTTTCCACAGTACACGATCTTGTGCTTTTCTTCTTCAAGTAACACCCGCAATTCTTCTGATGCCGCCTTCCCACCTGCGATGCTGTCTCCCTTTCCTTCTTTTATTTTCTCTTAGACACCATTCTACTATGTCTTTAGAAAAACAGGTATTAAGATGCAATTAATTCATGTGGTTACTGGTTAAGCGATTTTTTTTATTGTGGACAGCCGTCATTTTTTTTCTTTGAAATAGTACTAGATTTCAGGATGAAAAACTTTATAACATAAAATCTAAAAGGAAAAGATATATCAAACCAAATCAAAATATACATACATACATAAACTCACGCCTTTTTCCCAGAAGGAAGGGACGGAACATAAAAGGCGAAATGTGGGTGTCCTGGTGGCGTCTCTGCCTACCCCTTCTGATATAAAGGCGTGAGTTTATGTATGTATGTATGAAAATTATGTTGTTGGAACTTACTCGGGAATGTGTTGTGGGTTCGATAGCCGGGCAAGTATTTGCATACAAAGTTAGGCAGACGCGAGACTAAATTCGTGCTGTTTCTCATACTTGTGAAAATTCGAACCCACGTCACAACTAAACCGTAGACATGTTAACTCGAACTAACTTCTTTCTATCCTTCGTCCACTCTAACAAATTACTCCAATAAAGGAAGTTACGTTCTTTTGCTCGCGGTTGGTTGACCTCCAATATCCTGTGTGACGTCACAGGACTTCCGGGTCGCGTCTTCACAATGCCCTCTTGTGTGAATTGCCGAAAATTGCTGAGTGTATTTTCAGGGCTTTGGGATTGCAAATCATTTGTGAGTAATGAAGGAATGAAATAAAATAAAGGAGATCTAACAAAGTATTTATTATTAAGATCAAAAATGCTACAGTCAATTTAACGGTGAAGGAAAACACCGTGAGGAAACTTAAATAAATAATTAAATACACCCAACAGTCGCATACATAGTCCTGACCCCACATTAAGATCAATTAAGTCTTGTGTCGTGGGTGTCAGAAACTACGAGAGACTTTTGACGGTCTCACAAGTACCAGACTCGAAACAAATACCTGTGGATCACACAAATATTTGTTTCGGAGGAGGGATCGAACCCGCGGCTACTCGTTTCACAGCCGGCGTCTAACTAACCTAATTTAAAAAAAAACAGCCGTTTCTTCATATTTACAAAATGACCGACGGAAGTACGCGACTTTCGTTTCACCGCTAATTAGTTATGTACACTGTACACCCCTTTAACAAGGGTAGCGTGACGTGTTATCATAATATATCAACCCTTCGCAGGGGATGGAAAGGATTTAAAAATTAGATTTATACGGGTCTTTTCAGGCAGCATTTTGGGAAAATAGCCGATTAGGTTGTCAAGGATTTTAGGTGAAATAGACAATTTTTCTGTGTCGACGAGTTGAGAAAACAGGGGACTGTAAGAACATAATATTTTAATCTTCTTATATTTTTTTACCTAATTCTACCCTTGCTTCGGTATGCGATTAAGTATATATTTATGAAACAACTGTTATAGTTATTTCAAACATCAAAACATAAAGCGAATTTCCCAACCTAGGAATCGAACTCAAGCTTTACATGGCTACACTACCACGAAACATAAAAACACACACTGTATAAATCACCCTGGACATCGAGCACAGAATTTCACAATCCTTACACGCTACAAAACCTACACCGCGACCGCAAAAACATTTCAAGAAACAAAAACATGTTTTCATTTGTGTCTCAACAAAGACAACAGACTCCAGATGCCTCCGAGTCCTTGCCTCGACAGCCCTCAAGCGGTAATAAGCCGTCCAGGTATTGTCCTGAGGCTTTGTGTGCGGCTGACAGCGCTATTGAGGCCTCTCCAGGTTTGAGCCAGCCCGGATTGTTACGTCCAAGATTTTCACTTGTAGGATACTTTGGAATGTAATAATTATAAGGGTTTTTGAAATATAGAGTTTGTTTGTGGTGATTTATGGAAGAAATACTAGTCGGATTTGGAAAAACGTTTCTGCGTTTAATAATCCAGACCTGCAGAAACATTATAGGCTATGTTAGTACTATTAAGGCTTTTCATTTGAAATTCAATATAACAGGTTCCAAAAAACTGCATTTTTCGTCTAGATAGCACTACATTGCATTTTACCGTGTCTTCACATAGCCTATAAGGAACAATCGAGACGCTTCTAACGATACTTTATGAGACAAATTACGTTAAATAGTTTCAAATGTTATTTAAAATACATCTTTTGACTAAAAAACACCATAATATTATAGAAATTCTAAAAAATAATAAGAAAAAATTATATAAATGTACAAAAACATACAGTCCTCCGTTTTTGAAGTGGGTTAAAAACCACCCAAAAGCCAAATACACTCAGCCAACACTAGCAATATCATTGTTTATTCAAAACACCACTTTAGTGACAACGCGGAATAATCGCAGCCCCACTAATTCCGCAATACTAACGAGTGCTGAATAAAGCTGAAAACGCTTTTATCCGCGAAAAGTCTGCAAAGAGACCCGGATTGAACCATTAGACTCTTTATTTGTTCTTCGTTCGAGTTAATGGATGAGCCTTTGCCGATTGAAATTCAGCTCTCCAAACCAGTTTTGAGCTTAATGAGATGATTATGAGCTTTGGCGTTAAAGCTTTGGGTGAATTAGTTTTCTTAATGAGATAGATCATTAGTATTTGGCAAATAAATATTCGTTATGGATCTGGGTGTGAGACCAAATATACTCTCGTAGTGTCTGATACACACGACACAAGGCTTAAATTTAATGGCTGGCTCACACGTAACGATATAACTGTGCAAGTCTGAGTTTGCACTAGTATACTGTAATGTGTGTGGGCAAATAAGCGCGCAAATTACGTTCAATTTTCGATTCGAGATCGGTGCAAACACGCGTTTGCGCAAACGAACATGAACGTGTGTGGAAAGCTTTGCTGTGGAGTGTGGAAACTATGTGTGTGATTTTTTTATATCGGCACTGTAAGATCGCATTAATGAACTTGTCTATAGCTATTCAAGCAGCATCACTGCCACAATAAGTGTATTATTATTTCTATTTTTCTATTAGGTCTATTTTTAACTTTATATTGTGCTTATTGCATTACTGGCGACAACTAACAAAATGTTTAAATAAATACAGCTCACGTGAAAAGCCTTGCCTAGTAGAAGAGGTCTTACAGTACTTAATTGAAGTGGTTCTTATTTAAGTAATGTACTATTTATGAAACCTGTGAAAATGCCAGATAATACATTACCATGTATTTGGTTATAATTGAAATCCAAGACGGTAAATGATTCTTTAATAATACCTTAATATGAATAATGTTGTGCCAGAAAACAGTGTGGCCAAGTGTGTTGTGTTGCCTTGCCGTGTCGTATCGTGTCGTGTGTCGTGTTGAGTACAGAAGCGGCAGTTAAACACAGCAATAATCACACAATAGCGAAACACATGTGAACTAATCCCGCCAGTTATCTACACGGCCGCGCAGAGTTATGTAGCACTAGATACGGCAGTGATGTTAATTCTTTATAAAAAAATGTTTGAATTTAACATACTTTTTATTTAAAAGCTTTATGAACAAAAATTAAACATTATAGGCCTTATTCATAAGCAGATTAAATATGGACGCTTCACCACTGTACGTACCCCTTTCACTCTCTCGGTGTCTCTAACCTTCTAAAATGGTGATTATTTTATTTTATTATTACGTGCCTATCTAACCCTTCTGCCGCGTACGTGTACGTTGCTAAAAGTGGTTTTGACTTAAGTATTTTTGATAGAAAACTTTTTTTAACGGATTGTATCGCGGTTTTGGTTTAATTATGTAACTTCCCGACGTTTTGATTACTTTACAGTTTTCGTGGTCACGGGGACTACGGACCGTGATAAAATCAGTAAAAAATAGTTTTATTTCAATGTGCAACATTCGCGTAAATTTAAGGAATCATTAAGTATTTTTTATGTAGTTGTGATAGATTTTGTTAATTGCGTACACAATCACACATCCTCATCCAATCCTTCTACCAAACCCAACCTCAAAAACACAGATACAAAATATTTATTCTATTCCATTTAGATCCAGAATTTTACGGGCAACCGAATAAAATTTTACAACTGCAGCTCGGTTTGTCTCTAAAGTGCGATGGATCGTTCCAATTCCAGAGTGTTGTCGAAGCTATCCAGAATCGCCGTCGCCAGGATTTTGAAATGTATACTCCGAGCTGAATTCTGTGCATCGGAATGTATGTATTTTTTAAAGTTTGCACGGAAAAACTGGAGGGTGTTACGTGACTGTAAAGGCTTTAGAGAAAAAGTATCGATTGGAGATTATTATTTTTGAAAGGCGATTTCATTTTGTCGATTATTTCATTATCGACGTTTATACTGGCACGCCAAAGTGACTACAATGCCCTCGATGATAAGTTTATTGCAATGAAATAAAGTATCCACCAATAAAACGTGGTTATCTTAAGCCGAACATTACACAAGCACGATTGGATCCTGACAAACATGTGATATCAACAAGGTCTCGTACAGATCCCGTGCCTTGTCACCAATACCACGGATGCTAACCACGCATAATGCTCTCCTAGACATAAATCCTGCATGTGATTTGTTTGCGGATGAATAGGCGAAGATATTCACCGAGTGGTTGAGGTTCTGCGAACAAGATGACTCAGTACTTTAATTTTAAGTAATTAATGTAAATGGTATTAACCGTATTAATTTCAAAAGAATAAATATATAAAATTAATATGGTACTTAATTAAACCCACATGTCCAAAATTTTAAAAAATGCGAAGCCTAGGATTAAAAAAACACTTACATACTTTTTAAATTATTGTATTGTCATTAGTCCTTGACATGTATGCAAAATTTAAAGTCAATTCGACTTTTTGAAGTGCTCGAAAATCGACTTCAAAGATGCCGTTATAAACTGTCGGAAATATCTGTGAACCTAGCTGGAATGCGGTTCACATTTATTCATTTTTTTGTGTTCCCCTATCTACTATGTTATTATACATTAAAAACATTTTGAGATGGATGCGAATTCTATTTTTTTGACATTTTTCTATTTTAATTGAATTTGTTTAACCTATATTTTGAATTTGCTGAACTTATGTTCCAATGACGTCAATTATTCAGGTCCACAGATATTTCCGACGGGTAATACATACATACAGGTGAAGCCAATAAAAGCGTGTTAAAAATACCGCCTCTACGCGTTTAAAAGTTGATACACCGTTGCAGCGAACAGCTGTCGGCATTGCAGTTGATCGTTTAAGCCGAGGATAGCGTTTTATACGCGATGTGGACTATCGCAGTGCTCGCGACGTGTTAGAGAATGAGGATAAACGTTAGTATTGCTAGGGTATTAAGGATTTCATACTTAGTTGTAGAAGATGGTGGAAACTCAACCAAAATGGTTGTTAAGAGTCAATTATTGTTTTGAAATTTATGTCAGTATCAAGAATATATATCTTGATATAAACGAAATGAGAATGTAATATATACGAAGAAAATCTGTCGGCTTAAAAAAATATAATCGTTTTCCTTTCTGTCTTTCTAGATATGCCGTTGAATATATTATTGCCAAGAAAGTATTTTTTTCTCGTTTTACAATATGATAACTCGCAAATAATAATGATTCCATTTAAAATGTTAACTTGTTAAGTATGTTATGTTTCTGTGAATTGGTGGGTGGGGGAGAGTATATACGGAAATTCTCTATAAAAGTAGGTATATAATACGGATCTTTCGAAATTAAATTCGAAGTGTATAAAACGTCAACCGCACTTCATAAAACCCCCAACGATCCTAAACCAATCCTATCCTATAAAAAAACCATATCGCCTTTATGAATTTAAATTAAATTGATTTTGAATTTAAAAAGGCTCATGGTTTATTCAGATAGGCCGCGCGGGATTCCGCGGGTCACTGGCGACGCATAATATTATATTTTAAATTTATTTTATCGCTGAAATGATCTTTACTACCCTACTCTGCCTAGATATATGGGTCTAAATTGATGACTTGATTAACTTATAATGTATAAAAACAAAGCGTATCAATTTTTAAGGTTAAAAACCCCGATAATCATATTGCAATTACTAAAAACGGCGGAGCGACACTGAATGAAACATCGTTGAAGTCATTGACTTATATTCTACCGATAGACGAGACACGTCAAAGAAATAAAGTGCCCCCGTATTTTAAAAGCACACTGCAATATTACATCACTTACCTGGTGTTTTATTAAAAAATTGTAACTTCAGACGATTTGTTTTCGGTTTGACGGCGAAACATTCATTTATTACTTTTAAACGTATGCGATAAGGCGTACTGCACTGTCACTGTCACGAAGCAAACTGATTCATGTGTGGTGCATGCACCGCAAGTAGGTGGGACACATTTTTTGTCCTGAATGTCTTATCTAGTGTAACATTGATATCGATGGTTGAAGTAAGTTTTTTTTATGGATTTTGTTAGACGAGTATGCGGCCCGCAGATGGTAAGCGCCTTCGCAGTGCCAAGGGTATAGCACAGCCCCGTCGCCTCCTACCGTAAGGAGAGTACTCTCTTTAAACCTCGTTTAAAGAAGGACAGGTCCGACTCCGGGCCGACAATCAATAGAACAATCCAATATAACTTGACAGCTTCCGTGGCGCAGTTGGTTAGACGCCGACTGTGAAACGATAGGCCGCGGGTTCGATCCCCGCACCGTGATAAATGTTTGTGTAAACCACGAGTATTTGTTTCGGGTCTGGGTGTTTGTGAGACCAAAAAGTCTCTCGTAGTTCCTGATACCCACGACACAAGACTCGATCACAGTGTGGGATCAGGACTATTGGGTGTATTTATTTTAACTTTGCCCGACCCGGGATTCGAACCCGATACCTCAGATTTGTAATCGTACTGTAGTAAAACTACGCCACCGAGGCAGTGTGTAAGCACTGTTTCGGTATAAAAGATATTGTAGCCAGTTATTACGGAGCATTAAGAGCCTTAACACTTAAGAGCTCGGGATAATGAACGTCGTGCAGCGCTTCATACTAATAAGTTCTGAATAGCGTTGCTTCTGTGTATGGGCAAGCGTAATACATTACATAAGAGGTTAGCTCTTCCATTCAATGTCACTACCAAAAACCTAATAATAATTAATTTCTCCTTTATGACAAGAGTAATTAATACTCAGCAAGGTATTATAAAATAAGTATCGAAGTGTACCAGAAAATCATTTTTTGGAATATATCACCCTTGAGAGGTCAAAATACAGTTGACCTTTTAGCCTTTCAATAAATAATCTGCAAAGTATTTCAAAATTATTTTTCCGCAGCTAACCTAAAATAAAAACCAAGTAATAATATTTTGTAATGCTTCTGTTAATACCGAAGTTAAAATTGTTTCGTGCTAAGCCCGCGTAACTTGGTGTCGGCAGTTTTCATTTCCGGCAGAGCTGGCCACGGGCCGCCGGATGTACACTTCCATTTCCGACATGGCGCATTCACATTAACATATATATTTACGTGAATTTTCAATGTTCAGTCGTGGAAAAGTGAAATTATTGGTAGGAAAACTAGGATCGATTTGGAAATGTAACATATTGGCTACGGATTTTTTTTTCTTCTCTTTATTAGGTCTGCCAACGTTTGTTTACATTAACTCATAAGAATAAAAAACATAGTATGGAAATAAAATAAATGTAACAAACAATTATATGCAAACACAACATGCACATAAGAATACAAAAAAAAGTAACACAATAACAAGTTTAGCACAAATAGAAGAGTTAGGTACTTATATAACTTATTTTACAAAGAACACCTATGAAAGGTTAATTGGTCACTGCCCATTACAACGTAATATGACCGTCTTATGAACGGATCAGGCAAAATATTCTTTGTTAAAATTACAAAGGTTTTTTGCATGACACGTTTAGAATGTTTATGGTGAGATTTATTTAAAAATAATAAAGAAAAAGCGAGAGTTTGAACATATTTTACACCAGAGTTAAACACGTTATACTTTAAAGAAAACTTACCAAAACATTTCCTCGCTACAATTCAAAAACAGGCACTTACCTGAAACAAAAATATTTACATTATTGATTTATACTTGAATGGCACAAGAGGTTATAAGTTACAGAAGTGTAATTTACTTTATTAAGAGATAATTGTCTGTTGAATATTGACATTATTTCGACGGCATTGCACCTTTCACAGATACAGTATCAATGCACCCAACAGTCGCATACATAGTCCTGTGCCCCTAGCCGGAACATTTTGCAGTATCGTAATAGAATAGTAATAGTAACATTTTGTATGGGAATTTAAACAGCGCCATTGTGAGCGTATTTGGTACTGAAATTTCACAGCGGGAAACGTTTACTTTACTATACGAGAATTACTATACGATACTTCAAAATGTTCCGGCTAGGGGCACTGATCCCACAATAAGATCAATTAAGTCTTGTGTCGCGGGTATCAGCAACTACGAGAGACTCTTCGGTCTCACAAACGTCCAGACTCGAGACAAATACATGTGGGCCTCGTAAACATTTGTCTCGGTGTGGGGATTGAACTGTGAAATTCGTTTCACAGCCGGCGTCTAACCAACTGCGCCACGGAGGCTGTCAAAGTATATGTAATTCACGAATTTCAGCTGTCGCCAGAAAGCGTTGTTGTGGAAAGTAGTAAAATAGTTTTCCTCTCTTCTTATTATATTGGACATGTTATTATTATTAGATTAAGAACGGTTGCGCAGTTGTACTACGGTATGATTGAAAAGCTGAGGTCTCGGGTTCGATTCCCGGGTCGGGGAAAGTGATATTTGATGTTTCTATTAATTATCAGCCCAAAGTCAGAAATTTGTGCCCGATATGGCGATAGGCTCGGCGCCCATCACATCGTGGGACGAAAAATACAAGGTGAAACGAGGGCGCCCTGGTTGCACCTCTGCCTGCCCCTTCTGGGAAAAAAGGCGTGAGTTTAAGTATCTTATTTTGTACAACGAATATAAATGCTCGTTGTTTTCATTATGAAAATCATGCTCAACAATGCGTTAAACGGATATATTTTACTTTTATTTGTAGTTCCTATTTTCGCCACACGCCATCTTACAGTAGAATGGAAGTAGTCACTCTTATTTGTCAGTTTTAATCAAAAATTACGTCACATTACCAGCAACGAAAGGGCATAATATTTTAATAGCCGATGCTTCCACTTAAAATATTTTCGGCTGCAATTAATATACCAAGCCCTATTTCAAATAGAAATTAAATGTTCCTAATTAAACTGAACGCAATCTTACTGTATAAATAACTAGAGTAAATTTTGATAATACGCGGTGGTTGATTAAAACCTTCTGTCCTTTTCTAAAAGTATTGGTGTGAGAAAGATAGCCTTACGTAATTAGTCTAGAAAGTATTATATTAGCAGAAACATTGTCTATTTGGCCAATTTGTCGCATTGCAGACCAATGTCCTAAAAGTCTATTTCTTTTAATTATATTAAGTTAATTTTAAAACGAAAGTAATAATAATAATAAATACGATGATTGTCTCGGTGGAGCGGTTACTACGGTACAATTATCACGCTGAGGTCTCGAGTTCGAATACCGGATCGTGATATTGGATTTTTTTATTTATTATCAGACTGGAGTCAGGTATTTGTGCCCAATATGGCGATAGGCTCAATGTCCATCATATCGTGGGTCGGAAAACACAAGGCGAAATATGGATGTGTTGGTAGAACCTCTGCCTATATCTTCTGGAAAAAGGCGTAATATAATGTATTTATAACAAAATCTTATGTACTTATCATAAAATAGAGAAGAAAATATTTTATTCTGCATTTAAATGACATGGAAGCATTCCTATGTGAGAGAGCGGAAAATGAAGACAGTGTTGCTAAGTTATTTTCTTGCTTGGTTTGTTCTACACAGATGTAACCGCGTGCTGTATCGGTTGCAGAATTATCGAACTAAAACATCTTGAAAACATAATAAATAAATAAATAAACAAATGAATGCTGCTTCTGACTACCGTGCGATATTCATGTTTTGTAGGTTATGTCGGGAGTTAAATAAATTAAAAATACATTTATACAGTTACTGATAGTGAATTTGTTGTGAACGTGTGTTATATGTGTTTATATATTATTCCTATTATTATTACGTAATTAGTGTAAATAAATATTAATGTGGTGGTAAGTTTTGTTTGTGGCGTGTTTTGTTGTGTCACGTGTTAGTCTATTGCTTGTGAATAATATAGTTGTTTGTTAATATTAATAGCATAATTGTAAATAAAAATGGAAATGGATGTATATGATCGTAGTCCAGATCCAGATCCTCCTCCAGAGGTCATCTCCTATTTGGTAGCACCCAATACCTCATCGGTTCCCCCACACACGACCAATACTGCCCCTAGCTTTTCTCAGGCCGGCACATTAAAATTAACGTCGATAAAAACAAGAAAAATGAAATCAATTTTGAAAAATAAAAAAATAACCAATAAAATCATACTTAAAAACAATTTAATATCTGAGTCAATTTCAGATAAAAGTCAAACTAATTTAGAAACACCTGGCTCGTCAGCTATGGATAGTTTGACTTCTGAAAAAAAAACACCTACAAGAACATTGTATTGTACGGAGGACATTGGCCCGTTTATTGCCTATGTGGAACTATCTGAGGATTCTCCATCAGATGGGACCACATTACATCCCATTAAATTTGGAGCATTTCTATATAAACACAGATTAACGAATATTTTGCAAGACGGAATTAAAAAAATTGGTCGTAATAGACTTTCCGTGTCCTTCAAAACTGGTCAATTAGCAAACCAGTTTATACAAAATGATATTTTTCACCAAAACAATTATAAAGTATACATCCCTTCCCACAATATTTCTCGCATTGGTTTAGTAAGAGGTATCCCTGTTGAGTGGAGTCATGACGAGATAGTGGAGTTTGTCCAACTTCCTCCTAATACAGGTAAAATAATTAAAACGCGTAGGCTCAACAGAAAAATGAGTTCACCAGATGGACCAAAATGGATTCCAACTCAGACGGTAGTGTTTTCCTTTGATGGACAAATACTACCTAAAGAAATATATTGCTGCTTCACGCTGTTGCCAGTTGAGCATTACATTTATCCGACGATTCAGTGTTTTGCTTGCTGTAGGTTCGGACATACACGTACACAGTGTAGGTCTAAACCTAGATGCTATAAATGCGCAGATAACCATTCGGGGGATTCATGTTCAGTGTTAGAATCAGAGGCTGTCTGTGTTTATTGTACTGGGTGTCACTTCTCCACCAATAAGATTTGTCCAGAGCACACAAGACAAACAAACATAAAACATTATATGTCACTTCATAATGTGTCTTATAATGAAGCTACATCAAAATTCCCGCAGGTAAAGAAATCGTTTGCTGAGGTAACAGTGTCCACTCCGGGTCTGTCGCCTAAACAACCTTCTAGTGTCTTTCCTCCATCTGACTCTCAATCCACTGCTACTAAGTCATATCGCAAAACAGTATCTCTTAAACCGCGTTCTAGACCTTCTATTCAACAATGCCATAATCAAGAGTCTCATAGGGCCATGATACAATCTTTTCTTATACCTTCTCCTGAAAATGGCTGCGCCCTTAAGAATAAGCAAGTTAACGCAAACATTGAAAATGACCATGACCCAATGGATACTGTATCGGCAGATACAATCCATAACTTAATATCTTCTTTGATTAAAGTTATCACTGACTCAAAATTACCGAACAACGTTGCTTGTAATATAATTCAGACAATTTCTCTATCAATTTTTAATATTTTAAAAAATGGATCTAATTCTTCAGTGGAACTGTAGGAGTATAATTAAAAATAAAACTTATTTGATCTCCCTTTTAAATACACATAAACCTTTTATTTGTGCTATCTCAGAGACATGGTTAAAACCTAACCAAATTTTTCGCATTCCCGGTTATACTGTGATTCGCGACGACAGAAGTGATGGGTGGGGCGGAGCAGCCCTCTTAATTAAAAATAATTTAAATTTTAATCACATTCCCTTGGTTAATAATAGTAACCTTATTCAGTTTGTATGCATTCGTTTTAATAACATTTCTTTCATTTCTGTCTACATACCCAGAAGGGATAATTCTGTTATACCCATATTGCGTACCTATTTATCTTCTATTCCCTCTCCCATTATATTACTGGGTGACTTTAATTGTCATAATCAGATCTGGGGTGCTCGTAATAACGATCCCTTTAGTGTAAGTATTTTAGATATTTTAGATGAATTTGATTTATGTGTTCTTAATGATGGCTCCCCGACTCGTCGTACACCTCCTAATATTAATCCTAGTTTTGTTGACCTATCTTTGTGTTCCCCCAACTTTGCTAGCCTTTTAACTTGGTCGCGTCTCCCATTTACTCATGGTTCTGACCATTTCCCTATCTTAATATCATTTCCTTCCCAAAACACTAAAACCTCTACCCTTCCTCCCCTACTGCCTTTCATCCTGGATGACTCCAAGTGGGAAGTGTATTCTAATTTAATAGAGGATGAAATTAGTCTTTTTCCAGAACCCAACCAAATCAATATTAATATTTGCTGTGAGCAATTAAAGCAATTAATTCTCACCTCCGCAGAAACATGTTTTCGGAAAAAAAATGTTTCTTTGGGTAAAATTCCTTCTCCTCCTTGGTGGGATTCGGAATGCACTCAAGCCGTTAAAAGGAGGAACGAAGCAGAAAAAATATGCAATACTGTAATTGATCTTGATTCCTTTTTAAACTTCCGTAACATAGACGCATCTACTAAAAGGCTATTAAAAAAGAAGAAGTTTCAGGGGTGGCGTAGATTTTGTGCCTCTTTATCACCTGAAACTCCCTCTTCCTTGATTTGGAAACGGGTCAAGTGTTACAGAACGTCGCAAAAATATCAGAGTTCTACTTCCTATTCAACTGACTGGGTGGAAGAATTTTTAGATAAGTTAGCCCCTCCTTCTGTCCCCCACCTTTCTCAAATTCCCTATCAGTACTTCCCTCATGGTCAGGCTCACACTACATCCATTGATTCCCCCTTTAATAACCAGGAGCTATTATTAGTGCTTGACCAATGTAAAGACTCTTCACCTGGCCCAGACGGCATTCCCTATTCATTCCTATCAAAATTAAAACATAAGTCATTAGATTACTTTTTAAAAATAATTAATATAGTTGTTGATTATGGTATTATACCAGCAAATTGGAAACACCAAATAATAATTCCCATTCCTAAACCAGGAAAGAGCCCCTTAGATTCCAAGTCATACCGTCCTATCGCTCTATCCTCTACCATCCCAAAGGTTGTTGAACATTTAATAAAAAATAGACTGGAATGGTTTCTAGAACACCATTCTCTTTTGGCAGAAACTCAATTCGGCTTTAGGAAGGGCCGTAGTATTTCTGATAGCCATGCCATCTTCACTACAGATATCCACCTAGCGTTTAGTGAGAATGAGTCAGTGGTGGCTGGATTCCTGGACGTTTCAGCTGCATATGATAATGTCGATCTTTTGGTCCTTAGGAACAAGCTAGTTCAGCTAAGGATTCCTCAAAGATTGACAGATTTTCTGTTTAACCTTTTATCTGGTAGAACAATATCACTGAGACATCCAGGCATTCAGTTGTCCACTCGAACTGTGTGGAAGGGTTTACCTCAAGGGTCTGTTGTCAGTCCGTTGCTGTATGATGTGTACACTACTGATATGGATCACCACATATCGGATGGGTGCAGTGTCTTGCAGTATGCGGATGACCTTCTCATTTACTCAATCCACCACTCTATAAATGAGGCAAAAGATCAGGTGGAGAATGGCTTGGCTATGCTGAGCTCATGGCTCTCATTGAATTCTCTGGAGTTATCACCTTCAAAGAGTACTGTAGTTATTTTCACCAGAAAACGAAATATTGCTAATATACAAATTGAATTTAATGGCTCTTTAATTCCAATAAGCAATGAGGCTAAATTTCTTGGGAAAGTGTTTGACAGCAAAATGAATGGCAAAGCTCATGTTGCACATGTTCTTAATAAATGTGAATCCAACATCAATATCATGCGATGCTTAAGAGGAGTCTGGTGGGGTGCCCACCCATATACACTTAGATTAATTTATAATGCTACTGTACGGAGCCATCTGGATTTTGCCACACATTTGCTGATGCCATGTAACAAGGGGGCATTAAAAAAACTTGATTTAATGCAAAGTAAAGCTCTGAGAATAGTAGTTGGAGCAATGAAAAGCTCACCAACTAACGCTTTACAAGTAGAATGCTCTGATCCTCCTCTTAATCTCAGGCGACAATATCTGTCTGACAGATATATTTTTAAAATTTCCCAATATGCTACTCATTTGCTCCTCCCTAAACTTAGGAAACTAAGTACATACATTGACTCTAGACCATACTGGGCACACAAATCTACTCCTTGCATTGTTGAAAGTTATAGGAGACTAGAATCTGTATCCTGTCCCATTAATAAATTTCAAACCTATCCTTTATATTCTTTTGACTATTCATCTATTATTTTTTTTCCTACCATTGAGTTTACACTTGGAATTGATAAACACACCCCAAATCCTGATACAAAGTTAAAAAATGTTATTGCAACCCGTTGGCCAAATGCAGAGGTGTTTTACACCGATGCCTCTAAATTGAATAATGTTAGTTGTGTGGGTGTTGCTTTTTTTCATCAAGATGCCAATATATTTTATATGTTTAAATTACCCCATTACTGCTCAGTATTTTCAGGAGAATGTTTTGCAATTTTAAAATGTATCATGTACATTAGAGAATACAAAATTACATCCTCTATTATATTGTCTGATTCAAAAAGTTGTATTCAGGCCCTTTTATGTAATCCCTTTAATAACAACAGTATATCTCCAATCATATTACTAATAAAAAATCTAATTCAACTATGTAGTGAAGAACATCTGCAAATTACAATTGCATGGATACCTAGCCATATAGGGATAATTGGCAATGAATATGTGGATCAGTTAGCTAAAAATGCTATAAATCAGGCTAACGAAGATCACTTTTTAGTCTATTCACATGACCTTGTCTCCATTGCAAAACAACAACTGGAAACTGCATGGAATGCCAACTGGAAGGATACAAGCTGCTTTAAAGGTGCTCATCTGTACAAAATACAGCCAGATATCACTCCGAGACCGTGGTTCTCTAAAATACGGCTCAGCAAGCACATATCAGCAATTATTTCTCGGCTGAGAATTGGTCACTGCTCATCGCCCGTTCATTTATGTAAATTACACGTAAGGGATTCTTCCTTATGTGAATGTGGTCTTGATGATGGTTCCATGATACACATATTGTTCAACTGCAGCCGGTACTCCTCTCCATCATTATATGACTTATTGGTTAGAAATAAGGTTCCGCTACCCTGTGACCTCGCATCCATCCTATGCCTAAAAAATAAACCAGCTTTAAAGGCATTAATTACTTTTTTAAATACTTACAGCATAAAACTATAAACTAACCTTACATGTCTGCATGGATTTTATGTATAATTCGCATCAGTAATGTATTTATTTCTCTTTACATTTTAGTCTCAATGATTATCTATAATCATTGTTTAGTCTCGATAAACTTTTATTTCTTACCCTCCAAAATGACATGAATGACTCACTAGTCACTTGACACTGGCAGTAATATTCGCAATGAAGCAGAATCAGTTGCCATAAACAAAAAAAAAAAAAAAAAAAAAAAAAAAAACAACAAATACACCCAATAGTCACATACATAGTCCTGACCCCACACTAAGATCGAGTCTTGTGTCGTGGGTATCAGGAACTACGAGAGACTTTTCGGTCTCACAAACACCCAGACCCGAAACAAATACCTGTGGTTCACACAAACATTTGTTTGGTGCGGGGATCGAACCCGCGGCCTCTCGTTTCTCAGCCGGCGTCCAACCAACTGCGCCACGGAGGCTGTCCAAAATATGAGGAGTTTTTCTTTTTTATTGCAGTGAATGGCGATACGAGCATGCTATGGGAGACCTACCAACAGATGGGATTTAAAAACAATAATTCAATGTCCAGTGTATTGACGGATATATGCTGATTCGCCATAAGTACTACTTAAGTACCTACAATATAATCAACCAAAATTCATAGCATGCATAATAATTAAAATTTTAAATATCCTTTAAAAATAACCTTACTCACACTAAGCCGGCAAGGATTATGGCCTAACCCCTCTCAATTGAGCTCTCGGTTGAAGAGGACTTTCGTACCCAATACTGGGATACCTACCCAATAACGGGCTGATGCAGCTACAAATAACATGAATTTATGGATCACAAACACGCAAATTGAAACAAAATACCTTGGAGAATTGATCAAAAACTCCCAAAATTAACAGAACACTTCTACAAACAACAGTTGGATGTAAACAACACTAATTGTGTCGCATCGTGTTGTTTGTCGTTGGTACGTAAAGGCTGATTTACGCTAGTGCTTGTGTTTGACTTGATCCTAGGTTCTAGGTCTCTTGAGGTTTACATGATACAAATATGTATTGAATGCGTGATAATTTGTGGTGAAAATTTCGAAGGTTTTTTATAGTGACTTAATAGAATTTATGGAAAGGGAGAAGATTAGCAGCGGTTTTCCTGTGGCTGAATAGACAGTGGAATTTACCAAATTAAAACTATGGATACCCTATGTGTCGCAGTTGGTTAGACGCCGCCTGTGAAACGAGAAGTCGCGGCTTCGATCCCCGCACCGAAACAAATACTTGTGTGATCCACAGGTGTTTGTTTCGGGTCTGTGTGTTTGTGAGACCGAAAAGTCTCTCTTAGTTTCTGATACCCATGATACAAGACTCGATCTTAGCGTGGGGTCAAGACTATGTATATTTTATACGACTGTTGGGTGTATTTATTTATTTATTTCAAGTAAAATGCAAGCTTATAGTATTTAAACCAAAACACTTACATTCCAAATAATAAATAATGGAACATAAACAATCTCAATATAAATTATAAAATCAAAACAACAAAGGATATTTACATATTATATTCATCAGTGAGAATAATTAGAGAAATCTAAGCAAAGGTAACACAGTTTTAGTAAACAACAATTATTAAGATTTAAATAATTAAATAAAACTTAAAAACTTTATATCTATAAATACTTATTTTCTACAAATTTCAGTCATTGCACTTTTAGAAATTATTTAAAAATATAATCATAGAGATGGACACATGATGTGGTTTCTCATGAATATGTCCCCTATAAGTCAATTCCCTACATACAGGAAACCGCAGCCTTCATGACATGCGCTTCCACTAGTACAAATATCGCTGAAAGCGCCCCCTGTCTGAACGTTTCGGATGAAGCGACACCAGCTCGCGTGGAAACTTAATTACTCACTCATTTCGACGATTTATGCTTTTGTTAATTACTCGTTTTTGTATTGAAAAGCCATAAAATTTTATTACTTAAGTGACTCAGCCCAAACTGGTTTACATGTCATAATTTTTTAAGATTACGCCTTTTAGATGCTTGTTTAACCGACTTTAAAAGAGAAAGTTATATATTCGGCAGGTTTTTAAGTTTACCACGCTGTTCTAAATAGAAGACTTCACATGTAGAATAAAAAAGTGATCTGAATGAGACTTGACATCAAATAGATAATAATCTTCAACAGATATTTCCTCTACGCGGTGGTTTTCTAGCGGTAAGATAAGGATCACTGCCCTGTCGATATTCTGAAGTGCACTTCGCTTCTTCAACACCCTAAGGTCAAGTTCCATACTTCGAGCATTTAGTCAGCCTATAGACATAAGATTATATTCCCTTTCATCATATACTTTCGTGGGATCAGTGTATCAGTAGGGCCCTTAATAGGGAGGGGCGGTGTGGTAAGGTACGTCTACTTCATAATAATATATATCTACGGCCAGCAGTGTGTAAGTATTATTGAATGATGTTGTAGCTAGCGAGAATGAACATTAAAGTCCAATTTACACGGGGAGAGTTTCTTGCCTCGAAGATACGATTATCGTAAGGATAAAAGAAAGTTGCATCGTGTAAATATTTGTCAGAACAAGATAATCTATGGGGGTTATGTCATGCGATAATCGCATACGATTCTCGCCGCGAGAAACTTTCCCCGTGTAAATGTTGCTTAAGGGATTTAACAGCTAATGTATTGTAATATGTAAAATAAGCAAATTAATTTCGATTCATAAACTTACATTACGGCTGATCTAGAAATCGAACCCTAGACCTCATTACACTGTACCACCAAACCCCTGATTCCTTCATGAACCAGAGTAGGTAAATAAAGAAATAATTACGACAAGTGATAAGTTATCGATGTGAATTGTCTCGTCAAAATATTATCCAATTAAGGCAGGAAATGTGACATTACCCGTCGGATGAGTTAATTACATGAACCACGCATGTTACGGTATAAAAACGCTTTTGAATTTATTTTTTATTCAGAAACCGAGTGCTGGCAAGATGAAGTTTGTATTCGGTAAATATATTTTTAAGATTTATTAATAATTTAGCAATTCATATCCCGTCCCGTCTCGTCCCGTTATATCCCGCCCGTCCCGTTTCATTCTCACTCAAGGCATGTAATCCAGTCCAATCCCATCCCTTTGAGTACAAAAAAGTAACAAATATATCGGAACTCCTTCCTCATCCCACAGGAACACAAAATTTTTCGGGATAAAAAGTAGCCTAAATGCTAATCCAGGGTGTCAGCTACCTTCATATCAAATTTCATTGAAGTCCGTTTAGCCGTTTCTGTGTTCATCGCGCACAATTGCACAGACAAACAGACAAACAGATAAAAATTCAAATAATCATTGTTTTGGGTTCTACTACGTTAATAAAGACCCCCCACATTAGTTTTTCTTAATTATCTTCCATGTACAGACATCGATCGGTTACAAATATATTATACTAGCTTCTGCCCGCAAATTTCGTCTGCGTGGTTAACTTTATTTAAAAACTCCCATCCCGTCCCGTCCCACCCCGTTATATTCCGCCCGCCCCGTCTCATTCTCACAAATGGAATGTAATCCAGTCCCATCCCATCCTTTTGAGTATAAAAAAGTAGCAAATATATCGGAATTCCTTCTTCCTCCCACGGAAACACTAAACTTTTCGGGATAAAAAGTAGCCTATACGTATATTACTTCTAATACCTCCAAAAATATGTGTATAAAGTTTCATGATGATCGGTTGAGTAGTTTTCGCGTGAAATCGTAACAAACAAACTTACATTCACATTTATAATATTAGTAGGGATGTATATATTATGTGGTGAAATTGGTCTCATCCCTTGCTGTGCGGGCTAAGAGTTTTATTTTTAATTTATTTTTATTTTATTTTTATTTTCATTTTATTTTTATTTTATTTTTATTTTATTTTTATTTTATTTTTATTTTTATTTATTTTATATTTATCCTGAAGAGTATAAATTTGTTTTATAAAATTTAGGTGCTTTATAAAATCAAGCCAAAACGGGACACACGTAGGTTCTATGATCTTTCACCGCTGTACGGTGCTCGCGATGCGGGCGGAGGCGAATGTCATAATATCACCAGAAAATTGGGAATCCGGAAATTTCAAAATTTCACTCATCAACCGAAACGCAATAACATCGCTTTACCTTTGCTCTGAGTCAATGGTATGATTCCGGTCAGGTTGACCCATTCGCACAGTCCTGGCTGCAGTGGCTCATCCTGCATGCTAATAAGTAAAATTAAATGATTGTTTTTTCTAGTGACTGCCTCGGTGGCGTAGTTGTATTACGGTACGGTTACAAAGCTGAGGTCTCGGGTTCGAGTCCCGGGTCGGGCAAAGTTATATTGGATTTTTCTATTCATTATCAGTCCGGAGTCAGGAATTTGTACCCGATATGACGATAGGCTCGCCCCCTATCACATCGTGGGACGGAACATACAAGGCGAAATGTGGGTGTCCTAGTGGCGCCTCTTTCACCCCTTCGGGGATAAAGGCGTGAGTTTATGTATGTATGTATGTTTTTTCTAGTGTGTGTATTCTTGGCGTTGGCGATGTGTGAGGCTTATCAGTGTCCGCAGGGACGGCCCGAATGCATTTGTCCGCTCAACTATGACCCTGTGTGCTCCACTGGCGGGTGCACTTATGGAAACAAATGCCAGTATGTATTACAATGGATTTTTTTTATGTTAAGTGGGCAAATAAGGATACGGTTCACCTTGTAAGTGATCACCGCCCCCCATTCACATCTGCAACACCATAGAGCATAGAGATGCAGCTTTTAATGTGGAAATTTTTAAGGTCGCCAGGACGTATCTGTCCGGAAATGCTGCTATTAACAATTGGTGTCAAAGTTTCGTAGTACCTGAAAGAAAATGTCGGGAGAAACGTTTTTGGATTTATAACATCCAAGGTGTAGGTTAGACGCCGGCTGTAAAACGGGAGGCCGCGGGTTCGATCCCCATACCGAGACACATTTTTGTGCGATCCACAGGTATTTGTTTTGGGTCTGGGTTTTGTGAGACCGAAAAGGATCTTGTAGTTCCTACTAACTACGGCACAAGGCTTATATCATGGTGGGAGTATTTCTTTATTGTATCAGCCCATATACGTCCCACTGCAGAGCACGGGTCTCCTCTACAATCCAGCGTACCATTGGGAGGGGTGAGGCCATAATATAGTCCACCATGCTGGCCTAGTGCGGTATGGTATGCAGAAGTACTCACGATGTTCTTCTTCGCCGTTATAATGCTTCGTGATTTATTATCTAGACATAAGGCAAGATTTTATTTAAATGTTCTACATACGATGTATATTTCCAGATTGATTTGTGCCAAGCAAAACTTCGCATATAAAGGAGAATGCAACTGAAGAATTTGTTTTTCCTTAAATAAACTTGATTCAATAAAATATATTATTTCCATTTACATTCTAATTCTCTTTTTATGGCTTACCCACTTATCAATTATCTAATGAACAGCGAAAACTATTTAAGTAATTATGGTTCATGGGTCTGTTGTCTGACTTCAAAAATAGAAGCGGAAAGAGAGCAGATAAAGAAGGGAAGAGACTATTGGTATTATTCATAGCATTTTTCTTATAATTATTGTTTTTTTTTTTAATTCATCATTTGAGATGTATTTCATTTGATTTTGTTGTAAAGTTGGCCGTATAGAAGCAGCACGTAAAAGCTAGGAACCGCGAGCTCTTAGGCTTTATTTCCCGGTACATCATCATCATCATCATGAGCCCGTTACAGTCCACTGCTAGGCATAGGGCTCTCCCTAGGTACGCCACAAAGCCCGGTCTGCTGCTTTATGCATCCAGTCGCTGCCGGCCTTGGTATGTAAATCGTCCCGTAATCTGGCCAGAAGGCATCCCACGCGAAGGATTTGAGACGAATAGAATTAGGCGAACTGTCGACGTCATCATTTACATTTCTGCTTACCCCCTCAGCGACAAACAGGCGTTATCTTACATAATGTGCAAATTATGCTTCATCAATTCTGTATACTCTTCAAAATATGATCCGAGTAACACATCCTTTCTTCTCCCGCTAAGTAAGGACATAAAACTTGGCGAAAATGTCGTTCCTTCATATATTAAAGTCGGTATTTTTACCCCATCCCCGTGTAGACAATGAGCTAATGTTATTAAATCTCGTCGCATACCGCGAACGCTGCGAAATATAAATCTATACTAATAAAATCGAGAATAGCCGATTTCTGTACATCCCAATATTAAATATGGGAACTGCGGCTTTTTAGATATCGGACTGCCTCGGTGGCGTAGTTGTATTACGGTACGGTTACAAAGCTGAGGTCTCGGGTTCGAATCCCGGGTCGGGCAAAGTGATATTGGATTTTTCTATATATCATCAGCCCGGAGTCAGGAATTTGTGCCAGATATGGCGATAGGCTCGCCCTCTATCACATCGTGGGACGGAACATACAAGGCGAAATGTGGGTGTCCTGGTGGCGCCTCTGCCTACCCCTTCGGGGATAAAAGCGTGTGTTTAAGTATGTGTGTATGTATGTTATGGATTTTAGGGTTGTTTTGCCATTAAATTGAACTCCAAACGAATGAAAGGGTAGTCAGGATCATTATGTTAATCATATATATATTTTTTTTATTAATATTTGGGAAACATACAGAAAAATAAAGCATATAAACACAGCACAATTAATAATGCACTATCCAGTGAAGCTTCCACAATTAAATATCCAGTGAAGCTTCCACAATTAAATATCCAGTGAAGCTTCCACAATTAAATATTTAATATTTGTCCGCTTTTGTAAATTCTGGCACGATAAAGTGACTGCATTGCATCTGATGGTAAGCGTAATATTAACAGATTGTCGACAGACAACTATATCGTGACATTCGACACCATTGTAACTACAAAACTGCTTCACGCTACGACAGAAGGACCCAGGCCAGATTAATCATTTAAAACTTGCTATACGAGATTGAATATAATGGACTGAAGTAATTATATCCGAGTGAAGTCGAGTCAAACCGCTAGTAAAATTATATAAAAGTGGAAATATAAATATGGAACAGCGATCCGAGCTAGACTTTTGAAATATGGTGTGGTTTCCGAGGCGCGAGAAAATGAGACGTCTTGGTGTAATTAGGTCGGCGACGTTGGTTCTCGAAATTGAATATTTTTGGTATTTGAATTATTTATTACCTGTCAGTTTCAATGAAACATGGTTACGTAGCTAATTATTTGGTAGGTACTAGCGGCCCAGCCCGGATTCGCCCGGGAGCAAATACTTTTTAAGTCCATTCCACATCAGAAACATATTATTTCGCGCACTAACTGTTCTATTTATATTTAAACTCATGTTAGGATCAGTTATATTTTTGGTATATATAGATCTTTAGTTCTTTATACTCAAACGGATATCTTGATGGTAAGTGCCTACCGCCGCACGTAAATATACAGGGTATATCAAGACCGCGACCGAAAACGAAGCCAGGTGGTAGTATTAGTGATATCAAACACACTGCAAGTAAAATTTCACAAAAAAACGTAAATTTTTTTTTGTATTTTTTTACTTATCGTCATATTTGAGTGATAATAGTTTTTCTAAAATTATGACGTAAACCGCTTTATTTTTAAGGACGCAATGGTACGTAAGGATTTATACTACTATTTTTGGAAAAACTAGGTATTTATCCCCCAAACATGATTACCTTTAAAATACTGTAAAAAAAAATCCGTCGCTGTTTTTGCAAAATTTTTAGTTGCTTTGTGTCTGTAACTGCTAAAACTACCACCTGGCTTCGTTTTCGGTCGCGGTCTTGATATACCCTGTATATAAAACTTGGATCATAGGTTCGTTTCAGGCCTATTTAAATGACATTGGAAAGAGAAGGAAAAAGGATGAGAGGAGGAAATATGTATTGATCCTTCAACAATCTCTCTCACTGTCCGAAACACAGCAGCTACGCTTCATTTCGTTTTGAAGACAGTGGCACCACACCAGTACAATAGTCCCATTCTTACAAAAGACCAACACAATTGCATTAAGTTTCTCCATTTGGGAACTATAAAAATAAATATATTTTCCATTTACTTCAGACTAATTTTATCAAAACCTTCACAAAATAAAACTGACGAACTTGAGACAATGCTTGAACCTCAAACAGTTCTCAAAGAAACTAGAGAACAAATTACTCTCTCAATGGTGCGCGGTCGGTTAAATACAAAAGCTAACATTACTTCTTGTTTGAACCGACTTCAAAAAAGGAGGAGGTACTCAATTCGTCGAAATCTAGTTTTTTTAAATTATGTTCAACGATTACACGAAGGCCCGTAACCGATTTGAAAAATTCTTTTTTTTTTTAGTTTCAAAATGTATGTATGTATATGTACATACATATACTTCACAGTGATCGAATAAAAAAATTTGTGAAGACCTGATAAATATCTTTGGGCTTAGAAAGTTAACGCTTACAAATTGAGTAGGATTCCAATGGTTCCTTTGCATAAGTTCAGTTCAATACCTACGAGTATAATAGTTATGTCTTACAACTATAATAAAATTACTGTAACAGGGTCCTACCTATCACATCCTGGGACGGAACATACAAGGCGAAATGTGGGTGTCCTGGTGGCGCCTCTGCCTACCCCTTCGGGGATAAAGGCGTAAGTTTATGTATGTATGTATAATAGGGTCGGTTTATTTCTTGTTATATTGTTGCCAGATAAATATTTCTCCACAAACTTCAGCACTTTGAATTTTATACTTTTAGTAGTATGAGTAAAATTAATGAGGCTAGCTTTCTCAGCTGTTAAAAATCACACTTGCCCATAAACAGAAGTAAAGCCAATTAGAATCTATTATTCAGTAGTATAATAGATATAGTATAGTACCCATATCATAAAAATTCTCAATACTAAGTATAGCTATACTCTATATTATATCAATGAGGATTTTTGAGCGCCTGTCGACCTAATCCTGATTGTCGAACTATACGGTTTTTTTATCCTAATTCCTATATGCATCCATATGATTTTCTTTATTCTTTAATTGCTATATAATTCAGCAGAATTCATAACCTCCGCCTTTCATGTAAGTCAAAATAATTTCAAATGTCTTCAAGGTTCTAGTCCATATTTCTACTTCACACTTCGTTCTTGGCACGGCGCCCGCTCTAACCTACTTAGCCAATTACGAGCATAATGTGCAACTTGTGTTCGATAAGTGAGGATAAACATGTGACTCTTATGACATCAAAGATTGTTATCAGTACATTAACTGATTAACTTAACACCATACACGGGGAGGGTTTCTCGCGGCGAGAAACGTATGCGATTATCGCATGACATAACCGCCATAGATTATCGTGTTCCGACAAATGTTTACACGATGCAACTTTTTTACATCCTTACGATAATCGTACTTTATAGGCGAGGAACTTTCCCCGTTTAAATGGCTTTCGGGAGAGCTAGCAATCGTGAGTTTTGCAGAGATAGAGATAGTTACTCGGTCAAACCGAAATACGGTTTGGGACCTATGCATAAACTTGTGTATTTTATTGTTATTTTTAATAAACAAATAAATTAAAAAAAAAATAACTGTGTAGACTAGTATGAACCTAAAATTCTGTTTGTTGGAATGCATTAATATATGGAAGTACAAATTCATACATACATACATAATTTTCCCTGTTGTTTCCCGACTGGAGAGTTGTATGCCATTTGCGAGTTGCCCACGGTTAGGCAGATGTTTGTTCTTAATACAATTCTACGCAAACATTCTGAACTTTCCTTCGACGTTCATCTTAGTAGACAGAAGCGCAGACAGAATAGAGTTTGTTAGACTGAGGCTACCTCTAGTGTGATAGCAAGAAGGCAATATCATTATTCGAGTCCAATTTTGTATAATAAAATAAACAAAATTCTCAATATTTATTTTCTGTCCCTAAGGAAATGTAAGTTAGTAATCAGTAAATGGCTCAGTTCCCTAAACTATGAGGATCTAGAAGATTTTATTAACAGCTGATCAGTATAAACATCGGAAACGTAACTATTTCTTACCTTCCTAGTTAACCATATACATCGCAGCTATTTTACACACACATACACACACACTCTCACACACACACACCGATATCCACATATACATCACTAATTTATCATAAACACATATTTTCTTACTCACACATAAATTTAGTTGACTAACACCTACTAACTTTAAAAATATAAAAAATATAAAGTATTAAAATTAAAACATACATATAATAGGCAAAAAAATATGATAACATTTCTGTCCAGTTTTATAAATATTAGTAGTAGTTTATTTAGTTATAGTTTTGAATATTTTGGAGATACGATCGTCTTCTCTCCTGGAGGTGGGCGCTAATGACTGCGACACAGTTCTCCCGAACTAATGCAGTTGTTAACGTACACATACATTATCTGTAAGCTTGTTTATGTATCAATAAAATATTTGAATTTGAATTTGAATAAGTTCACGCCTTTTTCCCAAAAGGGGTAGGCAGAGGTGCTACCAGGACACCCACGTTTCGCCTTGTGTTTCCACGATGTGATATGGCGAGCCTATCGCCATATCGGACACAAATTCCTAACTCCGGGCTGATAATGAAGCAGGAAGTGGAAATTCGATTTAAAATAATATTGTGGTATTTAAGAGACTGATTATTGAGTGTTATAAATGTTTGATGGTTATTATGCAGAAATAACTGTAACTTGTGAAGATATTCATTTATTTATTTCAGGAACACAAATATCGTCCATGTTGGAGCGCAGCGTTTTTGACAGACAGCACAGACTAATAAACAAGATAGACAAACATTTTGTTTTTTTTTAAATATAATTTCGTTTAGAAATCCAACAATGTTATGATCTCACTATGACTTTTAGGAGCTGAACAAAAAACAATGTATTTGACTTTTACGCGCGGTTGAGTTTCTGTTTTCATTTGAATAAAATGACTCAATGTTCACTGCGTTGCAATGACAGTCAAAGTACGACATGGCGTGAGAAAGACCTTATATTCAACGAAAAAAAAAAAACTAAAAAAAAAGAAAGTTTAAGGACATAATTGTCTATTTTGCTTCAACTGAAATTATATTACAACAATCCAAATGTAGGGAATGTGTAAAAATTTACGCATTTTTTTTTACTTTATAGTTTTTACTAATCAATTTCTCATTGATTTCTCCTCAACAATCCCAATCCGGTTTGTTGGACCTAGCATTCAAAACGCGTGCGAGGTTAAAGTTATTACGGAAAATATGTTTACAGCTACACATACTATAAACTTTTTTGTGAAACTAATGAATAAAAAAAACACGGTTGGAACAGGTTCAATGGCAAACCAGGTTTGATCGGGTCAGAGACGCTAAAAAAGGTATAATAAATATCTGTTGCAGGTTGATTATTTCTAAAATTATTCACATTAATTATAATTAATTGGAGCCGCCTATAGTTCCCTTGGACTAAAGAAAAACAGAGTCGGCACGCCCAGGTAAGTACCACTATCTCAGAGGAAACAAATGAAAAACGAAATTTTTACTGTTATTTTTCGTGTGGTGAGAGTGACGGAGGCCCAATAACTATTTCCTCCACCCGTTCATTTCCCTTCCTTTTTTCATATTATTTAAGGAGCCGACAACGCGTGTACGTTCTGAGTGTTGTATGTTCATAGGTTCATGGGTAGTTGCTCGTTTGCCGTATG
The DNA here is from genome assembly GCA_905220455.2 of Deilephila porcellus. Classification (NCBI taxonomy): domain Eukaryota; kingdom Metazoa; phylum Arthropoda; class Insecta; order Lepidoptera; family Sphingidae; genus Deilephila; species Deilephila porcellus. The sequence continues at coordinate 10,136,911 of LR999993.1, forward strand.
CAAGATAAATGAAATAGATGTGGTATTTCATACATACATAAACTCACTCCTTTTTCCTAGAAGGGGTAGGCAGAGGTGCGGGACTGCCTCGGTGGCTTTGTTGTATACATATAAAATGGTAATATATAAAATGATTTGCAGTGCCACCTAAGTTTATTGAGCACAAAAACAAGTTTTATGGTTCGAGACATTTATTCAAATTTGAATAACAATATATTAATTTTAGCACCCTAAGGAAAGCTAACTTCATAATCATAAGATGTGCTACCAGGATACCCACGTTTCGCCTTGTGTTTTCAGACCCACGATGTGATAGGGGGCGAGCCTATCGCCATATCGGGCACAAATACCAGACTCTGGGCTGATACTGAAAAGAAAAATCCGATATCACTTTGCCCGACCCGGGATTGGAATCCGAGACATCAGCTTTGTAATCGTACCGTAGTAAAACTACGCCACCGAGGCAGTGGTATTTGAGCAACTGGAAATTTTTAAACATTGGTTAAATTCCCGCAAAATCCTTTTAGAAACCACAGTGATATTCTTTGACTAAAACAGCGTTATACTAATCCCAACTTGGCAAAAGAGGCGAATGTAAACAGCCAACATTTTAATCTGTGGGAGCGTGTGGAGCCATTACCTCCCCTTATCTCCCTCCCCGTATTCCCCTTATCTCCCCTCCCCGGATAACAAGGTGTTTTCCCCGGAGCAGGTAAAACAAACGAATAAAATTAACATAACGCGGGGGATTCCTTGGTTTCACTTATGAGCTGTTTTTCCTGTATGTATAAAGGTGTGTTCTGTGTGGAGTTTGCGATTATTTGTCGTGGGTGTTTGCGATTTTTTCGCAAAAGTTTTGCGGAGTGAGAGTGGAAAATTTTAAACTCCGAGAAATGTAAATATAATACGTTTGTTATCTCAACATAAACTGAATTATTTCTAATAATATGATACAGTAACTACAGTAACAAAAAATAGAATATTTTACGGCGACAGAATTTTTGTGGTATGTCGCAAATTGCATTGGGCCTCTCTTAACTATTGCGCACCTAATATGGGTTGGTAAACTTCAAGTGTTTTTTTGTGAATACTCTCAGATAAATACGCAGTTTCTCGATGATATTCTAAACAGCTTAAAAATCTATAGAAATAAATTGACAATTAACTTTGAGATCTTTTTCTTATTGGAATCGACACTACGAAAGTCACCTGACAAATGCCTAGAACGCCACAAAACTATCTCCATTATTTAACACATAAAACAATAATAAATACACCCAACAGTCACATACATAGTCCTGACCCTGCACTAAGATCGAGTTTTGTGTCGTAGGTATCAGAAACTACGAAAGACTTTTCGGTCTCGCAAACACCTATACCAGAAACAAATACTTGTGGTTCACACAAACATGACGTGTCTCGGTGCGGTGATCGAACCCGTGGCCTCTCGTTTCACAGCCGGCGTCTAACCAACTGCGCCACGGAGGCTGTCAAATAATATAAAATAATAATCGCAATACTAAAATTAACCTAAGCACTCGCCCTTGGAACAAAACCTCGCTCTTTATATACAGAGATCCTGCGAAGTCCACCGCACTACATGTCTCGGTTCACAACCTACTCCAGTTACAATGAAATTTTTTGGTAAGTATTTATTATACTCGTAATATTAAAAAAAGGAAATAAATGCTATAAAAATTATAAAAAAAACCCCCGTCTGCGTCAATATCTGCCATCTTTATTTAATTAACTAGAAAAGATAGAAACAAGATTTTAATTTGAATATTTTATATTGGTTTAGAATGATCTTAGTTGACACATGACAGTGTCCACAAACGCAGTCGGAGGCATAACGCGCTTACTTCTCATAATTTTGTTGGTCATGTAGGTAGGAAAACAAAATCTAGGAGTGAGCAGATATTGTCAACTAAGATATTGACGCATGCTGGTTTTTTGTTTTTTTTAAATATTTTTTTATTTCAATCTTTTTATTATTTTTAGTATTTCTTTTTCCACACAATGTAATATTAAACTATATAGCTTTATCTATACATGTATAGCATGTACACACACATACATACATATTGTTATTTTTTTCAATTTTGATGTACCCAGTGTCACTCTCACGTCTGAGACGAATCTATTGACCCCACTCATATAAAAATACAACATGCCGTTTAGGTTCTAGAGTCTAGAGTGTGCCAAAGAAATATACGTACATACACACGAAAAACATAACCCTCCTTGATTCGCAGTCGTGTAAAAAATAACCTTGACTTGTAGAATCAAAACAGTGGAACGAAACATTTTAAAACCGGTGTTTTGGAAATGAAACTAGTTTTTGTTTTTATAAAATGATAGATTTTCCTTATTAGAACAGGTTTCATACTAATTACTATTTATTTCCATTACTAATTTTGACTATTACATAAACCATTTTTATATTTTTTTAAATGTAATTGATTCTAAGCGCATTGTAATTCAAATAGAGGATCCACCAGTGACAAATAGCCTTTCGTCAATAGACACAACTATACCAGTCCATTCCAGTCCATTTTAAAAATTGTGTTTTTACTGGACTATTTTCTTTCCAAAAGGGGCCGTCCATTAACCACGTGATGTTTTTTAGCATTTTTAACCCTCCCCCTCCCCCTAGGTTATACGTGGTGAGGTTTAAGTCTAACCCCCACCCCCACCCCAAATCACGTGTATTTTGTAGTACCTGCAATCTTATTTTTTTTAGAATATCATCATTCAATACAGGTGTAAGTAAGGTACAATCTAGGACTTCTTTCGTTGCCTGATAACGGCGAGTCAAGTTCACACTACACGCCGCTTTTCGGTTTAGAAATCGCGCATTGACGAAAAAATAAATACACGTGATATCTTACTACAACCCCCTTGTGATATTTCGTGATTTTTTCGAAACCCCCTCCCCCTTTCGAGCCTCACGTGATTAATGGACGGCCCCAAAAAGTCCCCGTCTTTAAACAAGATACTACACTACAGCTGACGGGAAGTGCATTACCAGATTTTGAACGAAAATTCACATAAATGAAACTGATTACATTGCCTAGTATTTGCTCTGCTGGTGATCTTGGGCGCCGCAATGGTGTCGGCAGCCCGATGCCTCTGCCCCTATAACTACGCGCCCGTGTGCGGAACCAACAGGAGGACTTACGGCAACTCGTGCCTGTATGTATTAGCGACATCTGTTAAGCATTATCCGAACTAGTTTAATGCCAATCTCTTTTGGCCTCTTTGGTCAAGTGATTGGGTTGCCTGAGACTGCAATTTGATTGTTTGGGCTTTGGCCGCTTGGCGCAGTTGGTTAAGATGCTGGCTGTAAAACGAGAGATAATGGGTTCGATCCAACTCCTGGAAAAATAATGACTGTGATTTACAAGTAGGTGTAGTATTTTGTGAAATCAAAAAGTATTTTGTAGTTTCTGGAATCCACGACACAATACTTGTATACATGAGGACCATAAACGGTATTACTGCACATATATGTGTTTATTTATCAATTAGAGCAGATATGAAGATAATTTGGCACCCATCTTAAGCTTCAGAATATTACCCCTAAAGACTGTATTTCTTCCAAGCTTAGCCATGTGATCTACATCTTCCTTACTAAATGAGAATGTTAGGGGAGAAAATTTCAAACATAAAGCATGTTTCGCGCGAAATTACATAGATAAAGTAAGGTTAATGATTACCCGACTAACTACGAGATATTCAAGATACCCCGCTGTATTTTGTGAGTCTCGTAACTTGTAACTTCAAATTTCAAGTGCTAATACCGCCGCTTCCAAGTTTTAATAAGTCGTGTAATATCCGTAAAGTTTAGTTTAAAAATAATTATCAGTTATGAGACGTGCTCGTGAGAAAATGGCGTGTATGAGAAGAGTGGTGAAGTTTTCAAATTATATTGAATGTTTGTAAAGTGCTCACGAACGGTGGAAGGGAACTAGTTTTTAGTAGAAACATAATGAATAAAAAGAGAAAAAATAGTTAACAAGAATATACATTTGGTTCTTCGAATAATTTACATTACGAATATGCATTACTTATTTTTTGCTATGTTTTGATGATAATCCAAGCTATTTTATCATAGTTTTAAATAGGTACTACCGGGGGAACATAAATACACATTGAGTTTTATAGCTTTTATTTGTATTAGTCCATTTTTAGACTCGACTTTTGTTGAAAATATTGTACTTTAAACATAAACATCTTGATAAACCATGGTTTACTCAAAATTGCGCTAGATGGTGCTGCTCGACATAAAAATAATTTAATTATATGCATGAATAATAGATGGCGCTAAATACAACATAATTATTTTCAGATTTAAGTGCTCCGGGGCAAGGTTGGCACACAGAGGTAAATGCTAAAATCCACGTTAATTGGAAAATGTTGACAACAAGATACCGGCTTCGTTATAGTTTTAGATTTAATTTAGATACATAGATGAGAAACCTTTTTTTAAAAATTAAATTTAAAATATGTCAATATTTGTTTCATTTGAACAATTATCAGATATTATTATGTCAATGAGTGACAGCCTTATGTGAAGTATTGTAAAATCGGTGCTGTCTACTTTATCATGTGTCGCTTACTTTTGCATCTACTACATGCAAAAGTAAGCGATACATGTAACAAGTTTTCTCGCTTAGTTTAACTGGAAAGATAAACATCGTACGACAACATGAATAACTGAGAGTTAAATATTAAAAAAAAAGAACCTGTTAGCTCGTACTCCATTCTCGCAATGATCTAAGCTGTAAATCTGCTTAAGAGGAGGTCTGCGTCTAGCTGCCTTCGGTATTTAAGGATGATATTACTATTATATTATGTTTTATTATACCCCAACCTTATTACATGCAGCGTGTAGAGTGGACTGAGTATAATATTACTGGCAAATACATCACCTAACCTGGAAATATTAGGCAAAGACTCTTGAATTAAAATCAAAACTAAATGAACTTGAAAGGCAGTTTTATTAGGCGTAAATTACTAGCAGGTCTTATGAATAATTAAATCATTCGTTTCCTTCACATTTATTCTATAGATATAATGTTCTGTGGCTTTTACTCATACCGCGGTCTGTAGTAAATATTACCAATTTTATAAATGCTTTGTGTGTTTGTTACTTCTTCACGCTCAAACGGCTGGACTAATTTTGATAAAATTGGGTTTGGAGTTAGCTGATACCTTGGATTAAAACATAGGCTATTTTTTATTCCGATTGATATATTTGCTATTCTATCAATTTTAAAGAGGTGAGAAGAGATATAATATATGGCGGATTTAATGGTTCGTAAGAGAACAAGAGTGTATGCCTTTAGTCATGGAACAGAATCAGATGGGACGGTAGGTACGGGATATAAAGGGAAGAGACGGGAAAATTAGTATATAGGACGGCAGTTTCGTTGTGTTTGACTTTAAAACAGTTAGAAAGCGACATAGTGTTTCTGATGTAGACTGGACTCAAAAACATAAGCCTGGTTGGACCGCTAGTCATCAATATAACTCAATGTGAAGAAACATGAGTAACTGAATGTTGTATAAGTAAAAGGCACTTCGTAGGCGTATTTTTTGCCTCAATTAATTACGTTTCATCAGTCATGTATCAATAAAATATGATTCTCATAATGCTTTAGACGTTGCGGATTCATCCCAGTGAATATAAAATTACATGTTGAATGATAAAGCTTAATGTAGGTAGTTTTTACATATTTAAAAGGAGCGTGACTGTTACGTTAAATCATTTAATGTAATTAACTAGTAACTGGATGTTGACTGCAATTTTTAAAAAACCCGTAGGTGCTAAAATAAAAATTATTCTTAGCTATATACTCCTGATGTAGTGGTCATGGCCACGGAATTTAGCAGGTTGGTGTGGCTTTGAGAGGTAATAAAAGTGGCGAGTTTAAATAAAACCGAGCATAAAGCTTTACTGTGCTTCTAGAAGTGCTTGAGAGAATAGCTGCAAAATGGACCGCCATCTGCGTTTTATGAACAATAAACTCATGCCATATAAAGCTGAGCTAATATACCTCCTATTTTATTTAGCCTTTTCAAGGGTAATTAACATAACTAAATTATGGAATCTCAGCAAAAAATCTGCAAACGTTGGGACATCAAACAACGGCACACAAATTCTGCCCTTGCCTAATGTCAAAATTTTCATAAAAAAATATAATGAGCCGAGTCACGTTTCAACAATCGTGAACCATCCATTTTATGAATTTAATATTAAACTGAATTCATGCACAATAAAGTGACTTGTATAATTCCGATGCCATAGAACAATGGTAACGATAGTAATTCTCACAGCTTTTTAACTTGGAATCAAGTTGCGAGTAGTAGATGGTCTTTCAAAAACCAACGTGAAATAAAAGTTTAGCTACATTTTTTCTATTTAATTTCAATGCGGATTGAAGGCAAGCTAATGTCCATATGAGAATCGCCCAGCTCCGGAGCTGTGTGTTAATTCTTTGCGTGCTGTTGGTCCTGGCTGGAGTTGCAGTGGAGGGTGCGTGGGTGGAAAAGTCTCTTAGAAAAACTTATCATATGCGTTATGCTATGCCATGGACACAGCGAGTGATATTTTCAATGGTCCAATAATGTTTACTGACTGAATAAAAATTTACGTCGGCTAACGTACTTGGTAGAATAAAATATCACGCTGACATTTTCTTAACGTCTTCAATAATAAGTTTAGTCCTTGACAATAATACGACGTTGGCGTTAAAGGTTAAATGGTTTGGAATTTCTTATGTATTGTGATGTTACTATACGTGTGGTGGTCATTGTCAATCAGTTAAGCCGTTTACTCATTTACCAAGTTTATATCATATATATCTTATCATAAATATTTCTATAGTCTTTAACTAAAATGGAGTCTAATAATTAAGGATTACATTCAAATATATGGATACGTATATTTTTGTGACAATCGATTCGTTATTTTGCAAACGATTTAAGAATAAAAAATACATCGTGAATTTTTTCATACAATTTAATTGTATGACTTTTTCCTTTATTCATAATATTTTATGTTTTTTTTTAATCGACCCGTCAATTTATTATACCTGTCATATTACTCATGCTGTGAACTACTGTGGTAAGATTTCAAACGGTCAAATAGATTCTAACTTCTATGTTCCCGCAAATGTCTAGTACTTAAAGATGCTTGCAATGCAACAATTCTATTGCAAGACAAAGTATGTACGTGACTTGCTTACACGCTATCATTTAAAAACAAATGGATGGTTGCCAAGAATAACAGAGGGCGCTAAATATGTTTTTCTACATAATAAGTCCGAAGTTACATTAGCACACAATGCTTCGTGCTAACTTTCAGCTTGCATGAGAGAATTTAAATTTAAATCAAGGCTTTGAAAACAGTTGAATAAAAGAAATGGGACGAAATATATATAATAATACTAAAACTAATATATAATAAAAACTAATATACAATAGTTATTCCATTTTAAAAAGGAAAGTGTGTTGGTTTATCCGTTTATACGCAGAAATCGGGTTCGATCGTCGCACCGAAATAAATGTTTGAGTGATCCATAGGTATTTGTCTCGGTTCTGGGTGTTTGTGAGACCGAAAAGTATCTCCTACTCACGACACAAGACTCGGTCTTAGAGTGGGGTCAGGACTATGTATGTAACTGTTCGGTGTATTTATGTTATTTAAATAAACCAAAGACAGACTTCGCGGCACAGTTAGCAAATATTTTTGAGACCGAAAAGTCTCGCGTGGTGTCTGTCGTCTGATATCAACGATCAACTTATTTTTTTTATATAATAGGTCTGGCAAACGAGCAAACAAGACACCTGATGGTAGGTGAGACACCTGCCGCCCATGACGCATACACAACGCTTGGATCATAGATGTTGCCGGACCATCACATCTGGAGGGGGAAGAAAAAAGGATGGGAAGAGAAAAGGGGTAATGGATGTAGTTTTTTTTAATTTTTCGATCTGTGCATTCACTTATATTCTACCGATAGACTAGACGCATCATAGAAACAAAGTGCCCCCGTATTTTAAAAGCACACTACCGACATTTAGTTCATTGACTGGAACTATTACAAAATTGTAACTTCAGAAGATTTGCTTTCGGCTACGTATCCGATAAGGCGTACTGCACTGACACTGTCACGAAGCAGACTGCTTCATGTGCGGTGCATGCACCGCAAGCAGGTGGGACACATTTGCGTACTGAACGTCTTATCTAGTGTAACATTGATATCGATGGATCTGTTCAATTGCTTCTTCAAATTCAAATATGTTTTATTGTGGTACATAGGATGGTGTTATAACTATGACCCGCCGTGTTGGCATACAATAATGGAACTTAAATCTAATAAAAATGTAACTTTTAAACTATATTAATACTATAGAAAACAAACTAAAAGTATTATTACATTTCAATTATTACATTTCTTCACCCACCCATAAAAAAGGATTATGGAAAAGATACACGTGAATTGACAAAATGCACTACAGCTTTATAGTTCCTATTCCGGAAAATATGTTTGCTTTTAGATTAGTACAAAAATTCTAAGCAAAGCCACGCGTAAAAGTCAGTTAGTACAAAACGCGTGTACCACGTTTTATTTATTTTAACAAGCAGCGTATGTTACTGCAATGCAGGGGTATAACTTAGTTGTATTAACAACAAAAACGTCCCAAAGTATTTCTACAAATGCGGAATTTAGTTCTAGAATGGAACATTGTTTGCTGTATGAGATTACACATAAGGTCACGCTTTAATTCCTGAAGACGCAGGTAGAGAGGTTTCTAATGCCATTTACAGCTAGTCATGTTTTGTCCGAATCATAATATGATAGGAGACTTACCGGCATGCTGGATTAAAAGTACATCGTGGGATTCTCGTCAGAGATTTTTATATCTCACAACACCAAAGGAAGAAAACATAGCCTCATAGCATGTGAAACGTGAGGTCACGGGTTCGATCCCCGCACCGAAGCAAATATTTGTGTGATCCACAGGTATTTGTTTCGGGTCTGGGTGTTTGTGAAACCGAAAAGTTTCTCGTAGTTTCTGATACCCACGACACAAGACTCAATCTTACTGTGGGGTCAGGACTATGTATGTGACTGTTGGGTGTATTTATTATTTATTTATTTATATTGCCAGGAAGAAATCGCTCAATACGATGTGGTCACCCAATACCCATTGTAACTTTTTATAAATTTGATATGTACGATTAAATAAATAAAATAATGAGGAAATCTGGGTACCATAGAAGTATTAGCAAGATTTTCTATAGCACGTGACGTCCGCTAACTTGTATTAAACCAGCGTGGTTCATTGTGGACCCTGTCAGTTGCACTTTTGATATCAGAGGAGGAACTTAGGGGAAGTAGACTAAGATTTGTTTTCTCTCTGTTGAGGAGTGCCGTGTCCAGCAGAGAGTATATAATAAACCGAAACTAAAAACGACTCCATAAGGAGATGTAAATAAAAAATAAAACCTTATTCAGTGGCGCGTTTAAAAATGCATAAACTCGTTCTATTATGTACTTGCTCAATGCAAATGAGAATTTAATTTGATATCAGCGAACCATTAGTGCAGTAATTCGTTTAATTGCTTTGCAATTATCCTGAACAATTATGTTCAATGCATTTAATATGGAGTAAATTGTTCATGTCGATCAATTTCATTATATTTTTTTAACTATATTATGATACAGAGATTTGATTATTAAAGCGAGCGACCGTAGGTTCGATCCCTGCACCGAAAAAAAATGTTTATGTGATCCACAGGTATTTGTTTGTATTTAAATAAAGAAGAGATAGCTTGATTTTGTAATAATAATATTGCTGCCTTGACTGCCTCTTGACTTGAGGTCTCGGGTTCGAATCCCGGGTCGGGCAAAGTGATATTGGATTTTTCTATTAATCATCAGCCCGGAGTCAGGAATTTGTGCCCGATATGGCGATAGGATCGCCCCCTGTCACCTCGTAGGACGGAACATGCAAGGCGAAATGTGGGTGTCCTGGGTGCTACCAGGAAAAAGGTCTGCCTTCTGGGAAAAAGGCGTGAGCTTATGTATGTATGCATATTGCTAAACTGAACACTTGTTTAAAGGTGACTAAAAATATAATTAAGAAATATGCATTCCATAAAAAAAATCTCAAGAATTTCTATTAAGCGTGGTGTACTATAATCTAAACCTTCTCAATCGCTTAGTTGTAGAGAAATCTCATGTTCAGCAGTGGGCGTATATAGACTGATATATAAACAAGTCAGAAGCGAAGACTTAATACATAACTACTCTATCTCTTATACCCACATCACATAACCGACGCCTTTAATGCCCACACATGCCTTTATTTTAAAAGTAAATAAATAAAGTTTTCTCATACATCTAAAATATTTTACATCAAACAGATTTTACTTAGGCAATTCTCTTCTTTTAGTTTTATAAACAAATATTCCTCGCAAGACAAACAGAAAATTAGTCTGATGGTAATTGCCATATATAATTCTAATATATTATAATGTATATGTTAACGGAAATATATTTAATTCGTTAATCAATTCCTAGGAAATGTGAACATTTCTTAAGTAGCGCTCGGAAATGTATATAATTTAGAATTGTAATTCCTAGTCTTCGTAAATATACACCAATAATAATCATTTCTCGTTGGTCATAAAAATTATTTCGCTCTACTCGAATATGAATATAATAATATAAATACACCCAACAGTCACATACCATAGTCCTGACCCCACACTAAGATGTAGTCTTGTGTCGTGGGTATCAGGCACTACGACAGACTTTTCGGTCTCACAAACACCCAGACCCGAAACAAATACCTGTGGACCCCACAAATATTTGTTTCGGTGCGGGGATCGAACCCGCGGCCTCTCGTTTCACAGGCGGCGTCTAACCAACTGCGCCACGGAGGCTGTCAATACATGAATGGCTGAATACGGAATATTATGCTTAACTTGTAAAGTGTCACTTCTATAGGTTCATTAGAAGCAGAATGAGCGTAAAACCATGCTAGATAGTACGCAAATAACATCTGGAGTTGTATACTGCACGGACCTTGTGGAAACTAGGAATAATTTCCGTGCTTTCCGGCGATTTTGCCATACCTATTATTGGAATCAAGTATAACAGCTTACATAATATGTCCCATTTAAATGTAATAATGACTAATCCGTGGTGCTTTACAGCTGGCTTCTCTGGCTGTAAATGTCTTTATGCGAGGCTATTTACCTCTTTAGTTCATTGTTTTGTCACCCGCTTTATTAGGGAGGGAAGTGGACAATAATTTATTTCCAACTCCTCCTATTAATTTAACTTTTTGATTGATTTCGTTGCGTGTTAAAGACAAGTTAGACATTCCCGGAGACTCGCTGAGCTTCAATGCTCAGTGTCATTAAAATGCGTGCCACTGTTGATCCTGGCTTACAGGAGGTGCAGTGGCGGGTGTGAGGGCGGGACAGTCTCCTTCTATAGGTTCATTAGCCGCTAATGAGTACCGTGGTCGCTATACAGCCACGAACAAACCACCAACAGCCAAATTAATTACTGCTCATCAACATCGATTATTACTAACAATACTGTATTACGTTGTATTACGGTACGATTACAACTCTGAGGGTCACGGGTTCGAAACCCGGGTTGGGGAAAATAATTTTGGATTTCAATATTATTGGATTCATTATCAGCCCCTAGTCAGGATTTCTGCTGGGACGGAAAACACAAGGCGAAACGTGAGTGTACTGTTGGCGCCTCTGCCTACCCCTTCTGGGGAAAAGACTTGAGTATATGTATGAATGTGTATACGAAACATACATATATAAATTCACGCCTTTATCGCCGAACGGGTAGGCAGAGGTGCCAATAGGATGCCCACATTTCGGCTTACATGTTCCGTCCCACGATGTGATAGGGGTGAGCCTATCCATATCGGGCACAAATTCCTAACTCCAGGCTAAAACTGAATAGAAAAATCCATTATTACTTTGACCGACCCGGGATTCGAAACCGAGACCTCAGCTTTGTAACCTTACCGTAATATAACTACGCCACCGAGGCAGCCAATGTAAGGAACAATATTTAAAAATCGGGTAACATCAGGTGCATATTAGAAAATGGACTTGTAATAAAAATAAGGACGAGAGCGGTGAAGGAAATAATTCTTAAGTCCTTGTTCTTATAATATAATATATATATTATATAATGTGACTATAGACCCGTAGCGATCCTATGCACTCCAGCCAAAGTGTTTGAAGCGGCTATTCATAGTTGCCTTTATGGGCAGGTAAGCGCACAACTATCTGACGCACAGCATGGTTTTCGGCCAGGACGAGGTACTGTGGGTAACTTGTTGGATCTCATGACGTACCTAATACCGGGGGTAGATGCAGGTCATCAGGTAGACGTTGCCTATTTTGACTTTCGGAAAGCCTTCGATACAGTTGATAACGACGTCCTTTTGTCCAAACTTGCTAACGTAGGCTGCACCCCACGCACGTTAACTTTTTTTGCTAGTTACCTACGTGACAGACGCCAGTACGTGGATTGTGGTGGCTCTCTCTCAAAACCGTACTATACAAGATCCGGCGTAAGCCAAGGTAGCAACCTGGGTCCTCTACTTTTCATCTTAATGGTAAATGACCTACCACAATCGATTTGTCGATCTACACCATTGTTGTTTGCTGATGACCTTAAGCTTGTTCTTGAGGTGACGCAGATGGAGGATCATAACGTACTACAGCATGACATAAATAGGGTTGTAGAATGGAGCTTGGAAAATAAATTATATTTTAATGTAGACAAATGTTCAGTTCTATCATTTACCCGCGCGAAAACTCCCAGTCATTTTCAATACTTTATGAACGGGGTACCTCTCCAGCGCACTACTGAGGTCAAGGATTTAGGGGTGCGCTTTACTGCAGATTTAAATTTTAGAAAACACATAACTAATGTTATTAAAAAGGCATACCGTAACTTAGGCTTAATTTTACGACAGGCTAACCAATTTACGAATGTTGGGGCTTTGAGAGCATTGTACGACGCACTTGTCAGAAGCCACTTCGAATCCAATGCAGCAGTTTGGTCTCCTCACGAAGACAAGTACAAGCTAATGTTAGAACGTATTCAAAACAAGTTTATTAGGTTTCTATATTTAAAACAGTATGGTGTATATCCAGGCTACCCTTTGTTGTACCCTTCCTTATTTGTTTTGGGAATGACAAGTTATTACAGATTGGAAGTGCGTAGGGAAGTAGCTCTTGCCAAATATTTATTTAATGCAATTCGTGGTAAAATACATAATCCCAGACTCCTACAGACTGCTGGGTTGTGTGTGCCGGATGGGTATGTGGGGCGACGGCGACGACCGCCATTGCTCTCGGTGCCCCGAGCTCGCACCAACTTATTGCAACACGCACCGGTGACGCGCGCGCTGCGTCCGCTCAATGCGGTGTCCAACCAGGTTGATTTGTTCTCGTGCTCACTGACGGAGTTCACAGAGGCCGCTAGTGCACTTATTGTTAGTAATAGTGTTAAATAAATGTAATTAGTTGTAGTATTATAGTGTAATATAATTTCCTACTCTACTGTATTGGGTGTAACCTGTAATAGTAGTAAGTATGTTGAATAAATAAATAAATAAATAAATATATTAAGACTGCCTCGGTGGCGTAGTTGTATTACGGTACGGTTACAAAGCTGAGGTCTCGGGTTCGAGTCCCGGGTCGGGCAAAGTGAAATTTGGATTTTTCTATTCATTATCAGTCCGGAGTCAGGAATTTGTGCCCGATATGGCGATAGGCTCGCCCCCTATCACATCGTGGGACGGAACATACAAGGCGGAATGTGGGTGTCCTAGTGGCACCTCTGCCTACCCCTTCGGGGATAAAGGCGTGAGTTTATGTATGTATGTATGTATGTTCTTATAATAAAATTCTTAAACTGCGTCATAAAATCGTCTAGGAATTTAACTTCAGCACAATGTTTCACAAAGTAATAAAGACGCACTGAATTACTTGAGATCCTCATAAATTGGGAAGATTGGTTCGCGGTTATGTAGCTGGGATCCTATAAGTCGTTTTAGACCTTTTGAAGTTTGCGGTACATAGATAAAATTGAACATAAGTCTTCAGTATGGAAATAACAAGTTTAAGGGCAGTTTTCAAGATAGCACGATTAGTTAGAGGAAGTTCATTACATATGTACATATATAAACTCACGCCTTTTTCCCAGAAAGGGTAGGCAAAAGTGCTACCAGGACAACCAGATTAACACATATAATTATGGTCGTTAGGCAAAATGAGACGATCATAATATTGTGAGAGGACTAATGTCGCTTACGGGCAACACAAACCAATCATTTACTTCCCGACTTGGGATTGGAATCCAGGATCTCACGGGTCTGGGTGTTTGTGAGACCGAAAAGTCTGTCGGAGTTTCTGATAACGACACAAGACTCGATCTTAGTGCGGAGTCAGGACTATGTATGTGACTGTTAGGTGTATTTATTATCTTTACAGTTTGCCACTAGCCCAATAAAAGCGAGATAGACATAGTAGTTTCTAACACATTCTTTGTATTTTATTTTATTATGGTCTCTTTCTTCTAGTTACAAAATTTTCATTTCAAAATTTACCTCTTTATTTTCCTATCCGTCGTAAAAACAAATCTCCTAAAATTCATATCAAAACAAGTCATTCTTCTAAACATTAATTACTATCCCAGGCTGTCAACAGCAAAAACTAAGCTCACGTTTGTTGCTCATACGTCAACTGAAACTAGGACAAACTGTCGATGAAAGGAGCTTATGATTTGATTGATAGTCGGCCCCGACTAATTGCCGGCGATTCTTCTACTCCTAATCTTGATGTATTGGGCAGTTGTCATTATGGGGTCAGTGGCAGCGAGTGTACAAGAACCGTCAGTATTTCAGAAAAGTGATGTGAAGCGAAGACCTTGCAGTCCTGTATGGTGAATGAGATTGTCGAAAGCCTCATACATCTTTCCTCCTCTTTTCCATTTACCTCCCCTCTCCCTGCTTATTTCAAGAGGCTGGAATAGTGCATTCAATCCTAGTGCTCCAAGCATGGTCGTTCATTCATACGTAAGTACTATTAGGTAACAATAATAAAATATACATCCAACAGGCACATCCATAGTCTTGACCTCACATTAAGATCAATTAAGTCTTGTGTCATGGATATCAAAAACTACGAGAGACTTTTCGGTCTCACAAACACTCAGACCCGAGACACATACTTGTGGGCCTCACAAATATTTGTATCGGTGCGGGGACGGAACCTGGGGCCTCTCGTTTCACAGCCAGTGTCGAACCAACTGCGCCACGGAAGCTGTCGAAAATGGCTAAATAGAAGCAACTTTTAGGCATAATTAGCCGGAGCCATAAATAAATACCGTTACCTTGAACTTATTACCACCAAGATATTCCAGTACCAACGTAGACTGGCACTGCCTGAGACATAAACTATTTCCAGCCCGACCAAGTGTAGGATCATAAAACAGATTAGCAGCGCCGACTGTGACAGCGTGTATTTATTTTAGCCGGATTACACGTGATGCCAGCGCTGATTTATTGCGTTGGTAGCACGCAATGCTAATGTGCTTTAGCTTCTGCTTACATAATTGTACTCTGAAGGAATTAGCGCTGTTTAAGCTGTGTAATACTTTGCCAGCTAAAGTGTTCCCTCCTTCCTACATTGTGGGCTCTTTTCCCCGCAGCGTGAAGAAAGAGTTGAGGAGTTCGGCCTAATTGTGTGGAGTGTGAGATCTCGACTTCGAATCCCGGGTCGGGCAGGGTGATGTTGGGTTTTTCTATTCAATATAATCCTGGAGTTTGGAATTTGTGCCGGATATGGCAATAGGCTCGGCGAGCCTAGGTGGCGTCCTATCACATCATGGGACGGAACATACAAGGCGAAATGTGGGCGTCCTGGTGGCGCCTCTGGCTACCCCTTCTGGGATAAAGGCGTGAGTTAATGTATGTATGCGAAGAGACGATCTATTGCTTATATTCTTTCTTGAGGTTATCACACTGATCATCAGTTTAGTGTAATTATCCAGTTGTGTCGGTAAACCTCGTATTTAAATCCGAATGCTCTATTTTATCGAATGACCGTTTTTATTTCTTATTTTTCTACTATTCGGGAACAATAGTTGTTTCGTAGATATAAAGTGCCCTATGCCTTTTTCGGTGACCCCTACAACGTACAGCAAAAGTTTTTGATGATCAGTTAAGTTGCTAAGGTATGAAAGCGAATAATATTAAGAGCTGGGGCATTTGACTTAAATACCTCTCCATTCGAGGTAAAAAATAGCAATTTGAATGCCATGTGACTACTACAAGTAAAGAGCTCAGTGTTGGAGGCACTACATCGATGTTCACTTTTTTTGTAGGTCGCATACTCGGCTGAAAGCTTTTTCATTTGTTCCCGCTTTTCAGATAATGACCGCGCGAGGTTTTCGCGTTGTGACTTGAGTAGTGACGTAGTAGAGCGACTATGTCATAGCTTATAAGCAAGCGGAGGTATATTATTGGGTGACTAATTTTTTAATTAGTGGCTTTAGTCTATGATTAAATATATAATCGAGTCAGGATGTTGTGCCCGATATGGCGATAGACCCATATCACATCGAGAGATAGAACACACAAGGCGAAACATGGGTATTATTTTAGCACATCTGCACAACCCCTTTAGGAAAAAATGTGAGTTTATGTATGTATGCGAAATATATCATCATCATCAGCCCGTTGCACTGCTGGACATAGGCCACTCCCATGGTTCGCCACAGAGCCCGGTCTGCTGCTTTACGCATCCAGTCGCTGCCGGCCCTCTTGTGCAAGTCGTCCCGTCATCTGATCAGATGTCGTCCCACGCTACGTTTGCCATGACGCGGTCTGACTCCAGAACACGCACTGATTTTCAGCATGGTGATCGACATAGCTCTGAAAATTTGTAGGTAGAAGTGGCAAAGGGCTTTCCACATATGGTGCAGAACAGATAACCGATGGAGTAAGCGAAAGATATGTTTAATATACATGCACTCACCTCATGCTTATGGTCCTTCTTGAGGGAGCCGCCATGGCCGCCCGTGCTCTGCACCGTGTTCATGTTACTCGGTAAACATCTTACTCTACAGCGCTACACAAATAATTACTAGTTCAAAATGGACATGTCCACTACGTATAGGCACTGGTTCGAGTCGTCACAGCAGTGTTTAATTTGACTTGTTGTTGCTGCAATTTTAGGATTTTATTTTTATTTGAATTTTTGGCTTTGTATTTTTTTAGTAAGTTTTTTATTTATTTTTGTTGGTACAAGAAACCCGGCCTGATTACGTTTGCTTGAACTATTTTTACATGGTTTCCCTTTTTCTTTCTGTTGTGTTATACTAGCAATATTACCATCTTTTTTTTTCTTTTATACCGTCATTATTTTGAATCGATTATGATACTCTTTATTTGTTCTTAGCATATGTATAAACTAATATTTTAAAGGGAAACGTGTTTTTTAATATTTTTTCTTTAATCTGCTTAGTGGTTTAAAAGTTATAAGATTACTGACAAACGAATCCATATTTTTATGTAACAGGTATCATGGCTTCATAAGTTACAGCGTACAAAGGTGTTGAACTGTGAAATTACAGTTTTGTAAATAAGTAATATGCTTATAATACGAATGAAAGAGGCATGTGTAATTCAGTGCACGTAATAAGCTGTATTCGCGGCCAGAACTATGTTTTATATATGTAAGAACTATTTTTTATATTTTATGTAATATATTTTTTATACCTGATGGTAAGTGATCACCACCGCCCATGAATATCTGCAACACCATAGGGCATGGAGTTGCGTTGCCGGAAGGTGGGAATACGCTCGTTTTTTTAAGGCCGCTAGGTCGTATTTGTCCTTTACTTTATAATAAAGGCCGATTTCAGAAGGCTGTAGAAGGTTTTATATACTGTCACTTCGAGTAAATTAATGCAAATGATGTTAAGTACAGAAAGAGTGTGGTGGACTATATGGCCTAACCACTCTCAATCGATTCTCTCGATTGTAGAGTAGGCCCGTGCCCTGCAGTGGGACGTATATGGGCTGATATAGATAGATAGACAGAAAGAGTATCCACTGAAATCAGCTGGTTATTTTTCGATCGCCACAACGATGCTATTAACTGTATCCTTATTAGTTTGATACTTTTGTTATTTGATAGAGACTTTCCCGCCAACACAACCACTACTGCAGCTCCTGTCAGCCAGGATCAACAGCACGGAAAGAATTGGCTCCGAGCTCCGGAGTTCGGCGAGTCTTTTAGGGACGCATCAGCATTTGTTTTTTGATACTTAAAATTATCTATTTGGACTCATGTGCACTTACCATTGCAACTAGTTATTTTATTGACAGCCTCCGTGGCGCAGTTGGTTAGACGCCGCCTGTGAAACGAGAGGCCGCGGGTTCGATCCCTGCACCGAAACAAATATTTGTGCGATCCTCAGGTATTTGTTTCGGGTTTAGTTGTTTGTGAGACCGAAAAGTCTCTCGTAGCTTCTGATACCCACGACACAAGACTCGATCTTAGTGTGGGGTCAGGACTATGTATGTGACTGTTGAGTGTATTTATTTATTTATGGTATAAATATTCACTTGACAAGGAACTATAACGAGTGGTTGTAAATGTAGGAGGTAAGGAAGGGCCTATTTGCATAAACGATTTGTCACTCACGCGATTGGAACCGCCCCGTTATGCCTTGCCGTGACGGAGCTAAAATAATTGAGGAATGAGGATGTTTTAGGAAATTGCTGTATTTGTCTAGTGGGTATGAGCCGAGTTATGAAGACCTAAATTGAAAATTGGAAAGGAAAAATAGATTGAGTTTTCGATTCAAGTGTGAATCGATTTTATACAGTGGGATTGTTTTTAATAAGGTGCTAGACTCTTTTAAAATAAATAAATACACCCCTTAATACAGCAGCAGCACATGATAATATTTATTACGTACATACATACATAAACTCATGCCTTTATCCCAGAAGGGGTAGGCGGAGGCGCCACCAGGACACCCACATTTCGCCTTGTATGTTCCATCCCATAATGTGATAGGGGGCGAGCCTATCGCCATATCGGGCACAAATTCCTGACTCCGGGCTGATAATGAATAGAAAAACCCAATATCACTTTGCCCGACCCGGGATTCGAATCCGAGACCTCAGCTTTGTAGTCGTACCGTAGTACAACTACGCTACCGAGGCAGTTTATTATATTTATTACGTGATTTATAATAAAAATAAAAGCCTGTTTGCTACAGGCTAGACGTGGCTTACATACTAGTAACTAATGGAGTTACTGTCCAAGCCACTCATGTGTCACGTTGACAGACGTAACACGACGGCTTTCCCAGCTATACTACTGGTTATTTATTTACTGTGTAGTAATTCATTTATGCTAGTGGCTATAATGCGCCTGATGGCATGGCAGAGTTCAGATAGTGTCCAGTGATGTAAGATGGCTAATCCTTGCCTGTGGACACAGTAAAGTGATTATATCCGGATAAAAACAGGATGAACCCGAAACGTGATTCACTTACGCAATTCACTATGTGTTTTTAAACGCTGTGTGCGGTGGTATATCACACGGTGAAATATTCTATCACTAGTCATCTCATACGACTCAATATGAAACTAAACTAAGTCTTGAAACATTTATAAATATAACCTAGCTGTACTATATCAGTTAGTAATGGCAACTGCTGATTACGTGACTCCTCTACAATCGAGGGTTTTAACGGGAGGGCTTAGGCCATAGTCCACCACACTGTCCCAGTGCGGGATGGTGGACTTCATCCATAGAAATTATTACAAATTGGTATGCAAGCTTCCTCACGATGTTTTCCTTCACCGTTAAAGTGCGTGGTGATTGACTATCAATACACACATGACTCCGAAAAGTCAGAGGCGTGCCCTGGGATTTGAACCACCGTGAACATGGCAACCGCGCCTGGTCCGCTTACCAACAGGCCATCACGCGCTACGATATTTAAGTATAAACCAAATTCCTAGTACAAAATGTAATTACGCAACATCTATATCTAACTAGTTGACATAGTAAGTAAGTCGGAAGAGACGCATTACCCGGGAATATCGGTAGGAAGCGGCAGTAACCATTTAATTGCCACTTAACGGTAGGCTTTAAACCTCAATGCCCAGCCTGGACCATCAAAAGCAACTTTGTCGCTGTGATGTGTGGCTCAAGGGAGGAGACACAGCGATTTCTTAGCTTCACGTGGTGTTGTGAAAGCGTTTTGACTATTATTTATTTGATTAGTACGATTAAAGAAAATCAATCAATGGAAACAAAGAACAAAATATTCAACATAAATATTATATGTTAAAGTTTTTTTATAAAATTATGTAAAAATAAATGATTTAATTGTTACTAGCCACCCTTATGAGTTGCTGTTGCTGCTGTATCAGCCAATACACGTCCCGCTGCAGGGCACGAGCCTCCTCTACAATCGAGAGTACGATTGGAAGGGGTTAGGCCATGTTATAGTCTACCACTATGGCCACTCATAGAAATTCTTACAAATTGCTATGATATGCAGTTTCATCACGATGTTTTCCTTTATGGTATATTTTGAGTTTGTAAGAAATATTGAAATAATGCTAACGAATGGATATATTTTCAATCGGCAGATACTAGCAGCTTGTTTTAATTTATAAGTTGATATCATCTGAGATAATATTTATTTAAGTTTTCCCACATTCAATATAAGTACAGGATAATGGTCAGGTGAGAAATACAAATAAAAGGATTTATCAACTGCATATTTTAACTTCACTTAAAGTGAGTATTAGTATAAGGTAATTAAAAAAATAGCCTTTGTAAACCAGGGTCACAGCAAATTAGAATATAGCATGCACCTTACTAACATATCGATCGTTCATTTATAGTTTAAAAACCGCTTATGGTTAAAATATTCGGTGCATGTTTTCATTGACCGTGAGCATTACTCACTTTGAAGGACTCGCCATTAAGTTAATAGAAAATATTTTTGCAATTCAATTGAGCATGTTTGAAGTAAATACGAAATTCGAATATAAAACAAGAAAGGATCTTGCTCAGCAACGGGTTACTAACATAATATTTTAGATCGTATGTTTTTGTTATGGCAAATTGACCCTGATAGTAGGAGCAGTGTTGTCCCGATAGACTACCAATTAGTGGAAATTGAACATTTACGGTATATAATATAATAGTGCTGGTGGTTGGGTGTATATTTGAGAGGCCGCCTGGGTAACTACCACCGCAATGTCTATTTCTCCCGCCAAGCAGGCACACTTACGCGAATTCCTAACATGGTTTTTACACCATATTATGTACCTAGTGGCCTGGTTATCATAAAAGAACCAAAATACGCTAAACTTTTAGCAAAAATAAACCAAAATATTAAGAAGCCAATCGAGTAGAGTCAGCATGTTTCAATATTATGATATATAAAATAATATGTATGTTTGATCGAGCGTGAGGGAGGAGAAATATTGTGAATATCTTCGCGGCCTTGACTTTACGCTATCCTTATTTTATTCAATGTCTCTCAATGTTTTTCCTTGGATGGTATTGGATAGATATGATACAATATAATATATCTGTATTATACTTCCTACTATTGGTGTCAATCATAATCTAGGATCTGGACTGGTTTTTAAAATTGCCGATGCTGAATGCCGATTTTATTATTATTCATTATTTATTCACTAATTTGTCGAAAGGTTTAAAATCCTTATCTAACGTGACTCAAGTTTTTCATCGCCCATCGCTTTTAACTGGCCCCACACCTATTTCCAGTGAGACAGTTAAATTTAAACCTCTCGGAGCTGACAACAATAGAGGCGCTGATAACGTAGTTAACATCGTGCTACAACCGTAAACCGGCACTGCACCAATCAACTGACGTATAAACTGGTTCATTGTAATATTATTTTTATTTATTTATTATTGTATATAACGATCAATTAACGAGTCAGATTAATCCAGAAGATTGCGGGTTCAATTCCCTTGAATTGTAGTAATAGTGCAAAAAAGATTGGATAAATAATATGGTAAATAGTAGGATAAAAAGTAATCATTTCGTGATTACTTTCATTTATTTTAACTAAGGACATTTTGAACATTAAAGCAAATCTAAGTAAAACTATCCTGGTAAGTGGTCTAGTCTGAAGGGTTTGAATAAGCATTATACAGATTTTGATTTAGTAGAAAGAGCTCACATAATACCACGTTTTCTTTAAAATGGGCCTTATTTCACGACGCAAACGCAAACGCAAAGAATTGGCTCCGAGCTCCGGAGCTCGGCGAGGCTCCTATGCACACTAGCATTTCTTTAACCCGAATCGAAATTATTCAGACAAAAAATACACACTAAAAAACCTGGTCTTACTGAACTCACCGCCGAGACTTTCACCTTATTGGGATCGCCTATCTTTACTGAGGGTGTTCCGGCGGCTGTTGACCAGCGTAGGGAACTCCTTCTTGCTGCTCAAGCACGGTTAAATAACCTTACTCCACATGTTGCTCTAGTTCTGTTGAGAATGTGCTTCGCTGTACCAAGAATCACGTATTTATTACGTACTGCGCCCACATGGTTATTCCCTGTCGAAATCTCGAACTTTGACAACGTCCTTAAAATGTCAGTGGAAACCTTGTTGAACGTTTCTTTAAACGAGGCACAGTGGGACCAAGCGGCTTTACCGATTCGGCATGGGGGTTTGGGTATAAGACGAGCCCGGGATGTAGGTCTGCCTGCTTTTCTTGCGTCGGCCAATGGTGTTGCAGATCTGGTCACAAGTATTTTATCTCCCAATTGTGATCGGATGGATATACCATTTGCCTCTGACGCTTGTGAAGCTTGGTCGGTCTGCAATCCGGGAGCGGAGCTTCCTAAATTTCTAAATAGACAGCGCTTGTGGGATGATGTTGGAGCGACTAGATTGCGGGACCAACTTATAGAGGGCGCTACGGGGGTTGATGTGGCTAGGCTGAAAGGAGTATCCACTCCTGAATCGGGAGCATGGTTACACGCCTTACCATCACCTCACCTGGGCACACTTCTTGACGGCGACTCTCTGTGTGTGGCCGTAGCCCTGCGTTTGGGTTGCAATGTATGTGAGACGCACACTTGCACTTGTGGTTCCATAGTGGCAGCCAACGGCCATCACGCACTAAGTTGTTTCCGTTGTTCGGGTAGATTTGCGCGTCATCATGCCCTCAACGATATTATCCGGAGGGCTCTCGTGTCCGCAAATGTGCCTTGCTTGCTGGAGCCCCCGGGCTTAATACGCACCGATGGTAAAAGGCCTGATGGTCTTACTTTGTTGCCTTGGCTCAGAGGTAAGTGCCTGGTTTGGGACGCCACGTGCGTTAGCACCTTCGCTGTGAGCCACTTAGGCCGAACAACGAGGGCGGCTGCAGCTGCTGCTGAAGTAGCTGCTGAGTCGAAGCGAGCAAAATATGCTCCACTTTTAAGGAACTACTTTTTTGTTCCCTTTGCCGTTGAGGTGACTGGCTGTTGGGGATCTGAAGCCAAAATGTTGGTTAAAGATATTGGCCGCCGTCTTAGAGATCTGGGAAGGGACTATCGCTCTGGGTGGTTCCTTACGCAAAGGATAGCTATCGCCATCCAAAGAGGAAATGCCTCCTGTATTTTGGGCTCGTTTGCTCCAGGAATGATGACGGGTGGTTTATTTGATTAGGGGGGTGGGGTTGTGACCTCTATAAATATATTATTAATAATTTAAAATGTATTATAATCTGTGTTAATTCTTAGTTAAAGGACAAATGTAATAAATCAATTATATTTTCAAATGGCATAAAAATAATTATCACGAGTGCGATTAAATTATTTGAAAATTTAAAAATTAAGCGATTTACAGTTTTACATTTGTAAACCCAGTAACGAAATAATATGTACTAAATGGCACTAAAAAAATATATATAATTATAGTTTTAGTAAAGATAATGAGACAAACTTTTTACATTATTGTTTTGTCTTCGGTCCCTGATACTTTGCATTTTTTTGAATTAAACCAATGTTTTGAAGTGCGCGCGAAAGTTCAAGGATTCCATTAATTAACATCTCGTAATATTGTAAAAGCGTGCGAAAAACTGGTGGTATTAGGTGAATTTGGACCCAAATACACTACATTATTTCTGTGCCTTAGATACAAACCTACGACCTCACTTATCCGCTATCCTTCAAGTATTAAGCCCAGATAAACCAGTCTACCATAAACTAGGAATTAATTGCTCCATGCCTTATCACCCCGATCGAATCGTAAATACTGCGGGGTCGAGCGACCCTTCACATCGGAATTATTGTCTGAAATAATGTAGTATCAGCGATTTCCATACTCATTCAATGACATGAACATGACCTTGTTAATTATTTTATTGGTTATTTCAGTTAAAGGCCTGTTGGCCTATTTGGAATTTAATTTCATTTAGCTTTATTAAATTCCACTGTGATCTAGTTTATAGATAAGATCGTGCAATAATATTTCATTTTGAATTAAATTTTGTGTCAAAAAGTACTGTCTGCTTACTAGGAGGTCACTTTCGAACGGCCACATAAAAATATCTATCAAATGATTTATATCAAACATGATGAATATTAAACATTGAAAAAAAAAATGATTTTTCCTGATTTTATCGCGGATTTGGTTTCATTTACATTTTAAACTTCCCGACGTTTCGATTGCTTTCCAGCTTTCCATCCAGTCAGTCCGCCTCGTGACCACGAAAGCTGGAAAGCAAACGACGTGTTGGGAAGAAAATGTAAAAATAAACCATATCTGCAATAAAATCTGAAAAAAATAGATTTATTTAAAAAAATTATAACCAAACTGGGCTCAAAAGTGACGGAATTTGTCAATTTTATTTACACAACTGTGCCTTTGTTTTGGATTTATTTTACTACAACATAAAATGAAATTATATTCGTTTATATGAAATGAAATGAGACAGTTCCACCCTCTATTCATCACTAAATGTTACAGTGGGTGAATTACATACTGGGCACAAATTCCACTCGTAGGTAACTCACAACACATTGAAAAATATATATATATTACTCAACCAAGCAACATACCCAGGGCCTCGCAGTTCGTCCGTTTTCTAAACCAATGAAGATCTATCGGCTTCAATAAGTACTAAACAAAATAAAAAACATGGATAGAATTCGATCGCGTAGCAGATATTTGTAGTGAGTTTCAATGTTTGTGCATGTGATTCTGTTTGCTATCACAGAGACGATATAGCGGAAATTCAATTGAACATGTTTTTCGTGAAAATAGCATTAGATTATCACCTCTAATAAACGATGATGGACACTTTAACACAGATATGAAAAGAGTGAACAATAACATTATTTAAACAATTAAATAAAGATAACAATTAAAATAAAATAAAATCACATTTTAACCCTTAATTTGGCACCGATAAAAATATTCAAAATATATGAATTTGTCAATTTTGTGGCTTCAGGGGTATGTCATAAAGTCCTGGAAAAATGAAAAAAATCTACAATAGCCCACTGCTGGGAAAAGTGGTGTGCGTCACAGCGGACCTTGCCAATTACTGTGAAATTAATAGTCAGATTAAGAAAATAAATAATCAAATAAAGTTATGCAATAATGAATCGGTAATACAAAAGCAAAAGTGTACATTAATGATCATAAATAATATTTATTTCAGAGCTTTGTTTCACACCTAACACAAAAAAAAGTATTTTAATTGAGTCATAGCAATCGTGTTGTTGAAAAGCATGTTTACAACCAAACAAATTAATGAGTCCCAGAAATGCATTGTTTATGTACAAAATTGATTGCAGTACTGTATGCTGATTGTCAATGGCACTGATTACACCCATTTAATTAAATTGGAATGTCGATGCTATCGTTGGAATCGTGTTAAATATTTTCGGTTTGTAATAAGTGCTGTGCGGCTTCGGAGCTCACTTTTTTTTTGTTGTTTAATTGGTGTAATTGTGTTTTGTTTTGCTGAATTTTAATTGGTGTTGGATTTCTGTATTCGGTTGGTGAATTTCAGGGTGGTTTTTTATTATGATACGGAGATTTTAATAATAGTATTCACTTACTATTATAGTGGTTCCATCAGTCGTTACCGCAATTGCAGGACTAAGTTAGCTTGATTGCTAATTAATTAATTAGTTTGCTCATTAACCGATCGTATGCAATTAAAACCTTTATTAAGAATGGTACGAGCATCTAGAGGTCTTTGAAAATATCGTTGCTTCAATTTTGCTACAAAGAAGACTTAATAGCTCAACAACATTGAATTTTCCAGCCTCTATTCTCAGACTCAAAATAGCCAATATTAGTTTTATTTCAATCTCAAAATAGCCGTTTTTAAACTTACCAAAACATAGCAAAAATGTTCCGCCGAAACATTCCTGATTTAATTAATATCACCAATCTAGAACGCAAAAATAAACTCACCGAAATTGTTTATTCAACTATAAGATAAATTCTATCTCAAACTATTAATTTACTTTTCTAAAGTAAACTTGTAGATTAACTCGCTCGCAGCTTATAAATCGCGCCCCACGCGAACCAATCTACGCTAATAAAGAACTTTAAATGGCCAAGTGATGAGAGCAAAGCGGATTTATAATGTTTGAGTTAATTTTTTTAACATTTATGAAAAGGAGACGAAAATTTCGATGGTTACCTACATTTTTTGTAAAGATTTTATTTAAAGAAGAATTTAAAATCAGTGGGTTTAATGTAATTTATAAACGTTCAGGATTTTTTAGCGTACAAAAATAGTTGTTTTCTTTTCTTTTATACTATCATAGACCTAGAGCCCGTGCCGGTTAGACTTTCGTCATTTAAACAACATATATAAAATTCAGCTTGTATACTATGTTTTAAACTTTAATAAGATGCAATTTAGCCAGCGTTGTTGTTAAGGCAGCTAGGTATCAAACGGTGTTTCCTTGGCAGCCGGACACTTTGATGGTTCTTTCATCTTGCCGGACACATTAAGGCTGATAACTTCCAATCAAATTTCAATCGATTGCCGATAATATCCTATTATATGGTCACTGTCCTATGCTAAAAATGGCAATTCATCAGACAGCCAGCCCTTACTCAATTGCACCACAGTTAAAAACCTAATACATAGCTCTACTCCTGAAAAACGCGTGTTTGACAACAAAACTCCAACTTTTTATGGAGTTTAATAACTTTTTAACATCCGCCGTTTGTGCGGCGTATGTTTCATAGACGTTTAGCACAAAATTTTATATCGTGAAGTAAAAGTACTATTAGAGTGCTTTATTTTTATTTTTGGAAAATTTTTAAATATATTTTCTTGGTCTATTTGCTTATTTGTATTAGGTTATGGATCGATTGAAATTCTACACATCCGTGTGAGATACGCTGGAAACCAGTGGAGGCAGATCATCTGCTCCAGATGCAGCCCTGATGAGCCCACGATCCATAAACATGAGGGACTAACCAGAGAGAGAGAGAGAGAGAGAGAGAGAGAGATGAATTGATTGGCATAGTCATCTATTTTCTGATAATGGAATTATGATTTTTTAATTTATCAAAAATATCCGGTATTAAAAATCTTCGATGTCATAATTCCTGATAAGATTCATATCGTTTTTAATTAGGGTATTTTTATGTTTTAGAATTGAGGCATCCTATTTAAGCAATCCTTCTGGTGTTCTTGTTGGCACCATGGCAGTATTGCTGGCTTTCCAGCATTCTAAGCTTATGGTTGTGAAACTGAGCTGGTATCTTAATATTGATATATATTTTTACATACTAAATATGTCACGGCATTAGTTTACTAAGACTTGTCACGCAATAATGCCTAAGGTTGAAATATGATTACAAATTATGTTGAAGATATCTCGAAAGGTCTCCGTAAGACAAGGGTTCTCCGCTGTTTGAACAAACGGAACGGCCATCCGTCCTGTACGTAATCCGATTACGTGTATTTTTGGAAATATATATTTACGGCTGTTAGGTTTGGAGAAGGATTGGATAGTTAAAATTGAGATGTTAAGAAATAATTAAATAAATAAATAAATAAATACACCCAACAGTCACATACATAGTCCTGACCCCACATTAAGATCAATTAAGTCTTGTGTCGCAGGTATCAGAACTACGAGAGACTTTTCGGTCTCACAAACACCCAGACCCGAAAGAAATATTTGTGGGCCGCACAAACATTTCTCTTGGTGCGGGGATCAAACCCGCGGCCTCCCGTTTCACAGCCGGCGTCTAACCAACTACGCCATTTCATAAATTGTATTCTTTTAAATTTATTCATACATACATAAACTCACGCCTTTTCCTGGAATGTGTGGCAGAGGTTCCCCTGGTAGGATACCTACGTTTCGCCTTGTATTTTCCGTCCTACGATGTATAGGGGGCGAGCTCGCCAGTATGGGGCACAAATTCCTGACTCCGGGCTGTTATTAAATAGAAAAACCCAATATCACTTGGCCCGACCCGGGATTCGAACCCGAGACCTCAGCTTTGCTATCATACCGTAGTACAACTACGCCACCGAGGCAGGCGTAATGAGATGTAATTCAAAGTGCCACTACAAAGTAACAAATAATATATATTTCATCGTACTAGTACCCAATTATTAATGTTCTTATTGACTTGACTAGCTAACAAATCTTAAATACGTAATATTTTGAAGGCGGGTCGCTAAGTGCCGAACATGTACGCCTTACGCTTAACATTAATTTGTGTAACTAATTATAGCGAAAAACACGCAAGATTTACACGGAATATTAATTTGTCTTAATATATCAGGCCGTAATCGTCCACTGTTGAGCATGGGACACAACATACCCTTTCTTGTACTTAAAGGCCTTTATGTCATGCAAGTTTCCTGACTATGATTGAAATATATCACTGTTAAAGAGTTTGGTAATTGAATATCATCAACACACAAGTGACTCCGATAATTTCGGAGGTGTATACCCTGGAATTATAACCGAGACGGTGGTCAACCGTCTCGTGGATCATATCTAGATAATTATCAACAGGCTACCACACACATGTAAGGCACATAGAAATTCTATTAAAACTTCAATAAATTTACACGTAGGATTATATTAATTTGTGTTTAATTTACTTATGTGCCTTTCTGAGCCAACATTGCAGGATCTACATGTAATATCAAATGGTGTAACATTTGCTTAAATTTATACGTGTTTGATATTTAGCGACCCGCCTTCAAAATATAACGTATTTAAGATTTGTTAGCTAGTCAAGTCAATAAGAACATTAATAATTGGGTACTAGTACGATGAAATATATATTATTTGTTACTTTGTAGTGGCACTTTGAAGTCGGTTTTTATTTTTTTATTAAAAATTATTTTATTTGTCCCTTTTTAGTTTTGATAGGCATCGTAATGATGAGAAAGGTGATCATGATATAATCAAAACGATGTCTTTAAAATTTACGAATTCTTCAGACCAAACATGATATTATTGCTGTGAAATTATGAGAAGATTGTGTCATTATAATCATGATATCCGCTATTGTTAGACACTGACCAGGTCGGATTCTCTTAGTTTACGTCGGTAATTTACGTATCTATTTCTCTCACTCTCCCTCTTCTTCACCTACTGTTTATAGTAAAACTTTTATATTGAAAACTGAAATTAATTGTATCTATTATCTAACCCCCCCCCCTACACGCCTTTCCCCTTTTAACCCCCCCTTTGTAGTAACACACTTATACCGAACCAGGTGCAAAAAGAATTATTGCTGTACAGTTCAATTTTGGGGAGTTCTGCTCTTCAAGTCCGAAGATATTCATCAGGTCTTCACCATTATTTAATGACACCAATCTAACATATCATACTTGTCGACAAAATAGTTTATTTTTAATCGTTTAAGTACTGCCAGAGATATTGAGTATTTACATTAGTATCTATTTTCTCCCCCCCCCCCCTACACTCTTTCCCCCTTTTAAGCCCCACTTTGTAGTAATACACTTATACTGAACTAGGTGCAAAAAGAATTATTGCTGTACCGTTCTATTTTGAGGAGTTCTGTTCTTCAGGACCGAAGATATTCATCAGATCGTCACCATATTTTTATGGGACCAAACGACTAGCACCAGCTTTCAATTAAAGAAAGAATTATCGAAATCGGTTTACCCAGTACAGAGAAATGAGGTAACAAACATAAAAAAAAAAAAAGCAACATACAGTCGAATTGAGAACCTCCTCCTTTTTTTGAAGTCGGTTAATAAATACACCCAACAGTCACATACATAGGTCCTGACCCCACACTAAGATCGAGTCTTGTATCGTGGGTATCAGAAACTACGAGAGACTTTTCGGTCTCACAAACACCCAGACCCGAAACAAATACCTGTGGTTCACACAAATATTTGTTTCGGTGCGGGGATCGAACCCGCGGCCTCACGTTTCACAGGCGGCGTCTAACCAACTGCGCCACGGAGGCTGTCTAAGTGCGTGGTGGCCTGTTGGAAACGAATCAGACGGAATCTTTCAAGAATTAGTCGTTTGTATGCCAGGGCAAACTTCTAACTTTTCGTAGTAACGTGTTTATTAATTGTAGTCATTCAAACCATTGTGAGAAATCATTCCTAAGAGTAACGCAATTAGCTAAGAAGCTGGCTATAACGGGAGCCCGCGGGTTCAACATCTCTCCCTTTCTTAATTAAAGAGGTTGTATCTGACCTAACACAATCACAAATATTTCACGATCAACTTACAAAATAGCAGTTTAATCAGAATTGGTATATTTTAATGGTAATATTGGGTTTTCGATATTGGTGTATTCGAGGGCAAATAAAGAGAAATTTAATATTGGAACAAAACCTCGTCGAAACGTAATATTTGGTGGGAGTATTGTTCGTTTTTTTGGCAATGGATTGTTTTTTTAAACTCATGTACAATATAAATTAACTGGAGAATTGTTTGATGTTTATTTAATATTGCGACATAACAAGGGTTGCAAATTGTTTTTTTATTTTGGAATTGGATATTTTTTATTCTAAAATAATATTTGTGGAGCAAATTAATTTTGTTATACGGTGCGTGGTGGCCTGTTTGTAACGGAACAGACGCGGCTGCCAAAATATTCACGGTGGTCGCGGGTTTAAATCCCAGAGCGCACCTTTGATTTTTCAGTGTGAATTGATAGTTAATCACCACGCACTATAATGGTGAATGAAAACATCGTGACACCTGCATACTACAGCGCTTTGTAAGGATTTCTATGTTATGTAAAGTCCGCCAACGCGCACTAGGCCAGCGTGGTGGACTATATGGACTAACCCTTCTTAATCGTACTCGCGATTGTAGAGGAGGCCCGTGCCCTGCAGTGGAACGCATATAGGTTGATATCTACACAGAATGAGCGAAACATGACACGTTTACCGTTTAAGTAGGTTATAACGGGTATGATTGAGAAGCAAACCTTGACCCTTGCAGTTCTGAGACCACATACCATACCAAAAGAAAACAGTACATGTTCTTATACCAGGTATATCAAGACTGCGACCGAAAACGAACCCAGGTGGTAGTTTTAGTGGTTACAGACACGATGAAAATAAAAATTTCACCAAAAAAGCGACAGATATTTTTACAGAATTTTGTAAAAGTCATCTTGTTTGGGTGGTAAATACCTAGTTTTTGCGAAAATAATAATTTAAACCCTTACGTATCATTGAGTGTTTAAAAATAAAGAGATATACACCATTATTTTAGGAAAACTATGTATTTATCATCCAAATACGTCGATAAGTAAAAAATTACAAAAAGAAGTTGTCGATGTTTTTGCGAAATTTTTACTTGCATTGTGTCTGAAGTCTCTAATACTACCACCTGGCTTCGTTTTCGGTCGCAGTCTTGATATACTCTGTATAATTAGTTATTTATTAAGTGTTACAAAACTGATACAAAAATCTCAGTTACCTAACCTACTCCGCGGATTAGGGGTTTTGTTAAACGCGTTAGTGAGATTAGGCTAATGCTATTATAACTCGGTACTTAATGTGAACGATGTGACTGCCTCGGTGGCGTAGTTCTACTATGGTTCGATTACAAAACTGACGTCTCGGGTTCGAATCCCGGGTGGGGCAAAGAGATATTGGACTTTTCTATTCATTGTTTTCTATTCATTCATTGACAGCCTCCGTGGCGCAGTTGGTTAGACGCCGGCTGTGAAATGAGAGACCGCGGGTTCGATCCCCGCACCGAAACAAATATTTGTGTCAACCACAGGTATTTGTTTCGGGTCTGGGTGTTTGTGAGACTGAAAAGTCTCTCGTAGCTCCTGATACTCGAGACACAAGACTCGATCTTAGTGTGGGGTCAGGACCTATGTAAGTGACTGTTGGGTGTATTTATTTATTGTCAGCCCGGAGTCAGGAATTAGTGCCCGATATGGCGATGGGTTCGCCCCCTATACGAAACATAAAAGGCGAAATGTGGGTGTTCTGGTGGCACCTCTCCCTACCCCTTCTGGGAAAACGGCGTGAGTTTATGTATATGTACATAATATGAAATCCTGAAAAATTATTCAATCGCAGAAAATGTTCTATGTTTGAAAAAAAAAATGTTTAGGATATCAAATTCTGGACTCCACTGTTCAAGCCTTTGTAGGTGCGCTGCCACTTATGAGGCGATGAAAGTTAGGAATACCAATCAAGACGTGGTTTGTAAACTTTCAATTTCTGCGGATATTTATGAAGTTAAAGAACCTTTTTAACTTATATTAAGGAAAAAGACTTAATACTTTGATTCATGCTGTTTAAGTTAGAAATAATAATCAAGACGTGTTTTGTACACTTTCAATTTCTGCGGATATTTATGAAGTTAAAGAACCTTTTTAACTTATATCAAGGAAAAAGAATATTTTTGATTCATGCTGTTTAAGTTAGAAATACCAATCAAGACGTTTTTGTAAGCTTGCAATATGTGCGGATATTTATTAAGTTAGAAAAACTTTTTTTAACTTCATATTTCCACGAAAAAGGCTTAATATTTTTTGTAACCTGCGGTTTAATTTGCTTTAATTTTAACTAGAAATACACCTTTTTTTACAGTCTACAATGTTTCTAACAAAAACACCTCGCGATTTAACACATAAAATTTAAAAAGGCCGGGTTTCGTCTCATATTTTTCTCTAAACACATTCGTATTCAAATATGTACGCAGAGATAAACAACGGGAGATAATTTAAGTAGCTTTCATGTAAATGGCTGAATTTTTAATGTTTTTAGCATATTTTCTTTAGATTTTTGTCGAGTAAAGATAATACTGCATTATGATAAAGCATTTTGAATTCCTCACAGTTAATATAAAGAGACGAAATGAGTTACTCGTAGCACCTTGATACAAAACGCCCTGGGGAAATATAAAATTCGAAGACTGACTCACTGGAACTCAACAATTCAGACCAACATTAATCCTCGCGGCAATTAAACATTTAACACTGCTGGAAATTTAATTAAAAATGCGCGTTCATTTTTATTTCTTATTATCACACGACATTAATTGAAGGATAAATTATTTTAATTGTATTTTTATTTTGTAAAATGCACTTTCATTTTTAATTTAAAATATTTTAATTATGTAATAATTGATTTTAATTAAATTGCACACACACTTCACACACTTAAGCACTTTTAGAATTTAGACAAAGAAGCAAGGGTATTTTTCGTTTCTCATTGTCCGACCGCGTGCGGCCACCTGTAGATTCTAACAATTAATTAAATCAAATAAATTAAAGTGTAAGCGTAATTGGATTTAGGATAGTATTTTCACGAAGTCTAAGTCTAGGTTTTAGTGATAGGATAGGTTTTGAAAGTTGAAGGGAGACGCGTGTGGCCCGGTCGAAGGCTCGGCTGATACTGGTGTGCCGGGAGCAAGGATACCCGGACAGCTATCCGGATTTTCATCCCGACCGGTCGGGTGTCCGGTTTAATTGGATGTCCGGAATTTAAGCGATACGCTTCAGTTTTTTGATGGAACGTTTCTGGCGATGTCCGCCGATTTAAGTGGATTTTATTTCGGCCATTTTTCTAGGTGCCGTTCGGCTTCGGTCATCGCTTTCCGATAATGCGGCGACGGTCTTGTTCGAGTTTTTACGCGAATACCTTTGGACACTTCGTTTGAGGATTTTAGTACTAAGTATTTTTAGTAGTAAAACGAAACAAATTTAGACTCGTAAAAGTATTTGAGAGCATTTGCAAGTTAAATTATTTTCTTTGGTGTGTGATTAAATTGAACTAGACTGTGTAATATAAATATAAAGTTTAATAGTCATAGATATTATATAAATAAATTCAATAGACACACACATAGCGCTAGCCCCACATTAATATATAAACCATATTAAATAGTAGGTATTAAACAAGAAAAATTACCTCTTACAACACCCAAACCCGATATAATAGTTGTGGATCACACAAACATTTGTCTCGGCGCGAGGACCGAACCCGCGGCCTCTAGTTCCACATGTAGTGTCTTAGTCAACTACGCCACGAAGACTTAAAAGCATTACTACTGAAAAGTACATTCTAATAATATTATAATAAAAATACGTAAGTTATGCACTTGTCCGTCTTTCACATAGCAATAGATGCTAGTATGGGCTGATACGAAACAGTACAGGAACTATAGTTAAAAACTTGGATTTGAGTGGTACATTGCGGATTCTAAATATTATTTTTAATTAATTAGAACTTTTACAAAGTAAGCTAAATATTACAAGTATTACATCAGCGGATAAAAGAGGGATAATTCAAAAACTCTGAATGCAAGAGCTTTAGGAATTAAAAATCATAATTTGTAAAGGCTTCTTACGAAATGAAGTATTCTTTTTATTTTGAATTAACAAAGAGATGAATAGAAGCGGCACTGCGAGTAGCGTCTATGGACTGTGATTATTGAAGTCTTGGGTTCGGTTCCCAGGTCAGGCAATTTAACTTTGTATGAGTTTTTTCTTTGTATAATATCAAAAGTTTAATGCTGGAATGTGTGCCCGGTAAAATGATACGCGAGTCATGACATCTTGGGATGATAATAAGCTCGGCGAGTTATGGAAGGACAAGAATAATAACTTGTTTTCTTTATTTGTTTATTAGCATAAGATAAATTTAGTTAGAGAATTCACGTTGTACACAATCGTTTTTTGCATTTTGCGCTTTGGCGTGAAAAATGATAATTATATATAAATAATAAATACACCCAACAGTCACATACATAGTCCTGACCCCACACTAAGATCGAGTCTTGTAAGATTTTTGGTCTCACACACATCAGACCCGAAACAAATACTTGTGATTCACACAGACATTTGCCTCGGAGCGGGATCGAACCCGCGGCCTCCTGTTTCACAGCCAGCGTCTAACAAACTGCGCCACGGAGGCTGTCAAATTACACTCCATAGTAGTACTTCTGCTTCTATCAGGATATCGTAAGTTCAGAATCCACGCGTGAACTTCTAGTCAAGCACCAATCATTCTAAAATGTTTTCGAGCCACAAAAGCTTTTATAAGTACAACTTTAAAAGCTCGTTTGAGCTTAATTACGCTTAAACGTTGCAATATCTTGCTTGTAGAAATATTTTAAGCGAGCAACTTTGGTTGTTGCTTTTGACAGCCGCTATGGCGCGGGGATAAGAATCCAGCCGTCAATTGGGAGACGGTGTTTCGATCCCGAGAAGAATATAATTCTGAAATTAATAAACACCTACTTATTATGGTGTTGTTAGTTATTCTTTCTGTTCTTATAAATATCCATATTTGGTCTATTAGCTGTTGGTGTGTCATTTAGTTAATAAATAAATACACTTGTAGGATAACGTGTTTTTTTATTCTCCACCGGTTAAAAATGGTTATTTCTAGTTGTTCTATTCAATTGTGCCAGCCTGCGTAACAGAATGTTCACAGGTGATTCCGAAACGCGATGCACTTCTTATTTAAATCTGTTCCCTTTTAAAAGAGATTTTTCAAACAGAAAACCTTGTAAGTGACCACTTTGTCTATAAATTGTTGTAGTCCAAACCCCACATTAACAAAAAATATTCTATCGTGAGTACTAGAAAAGTCGCCAACTTTGATCGCACAATACCTTAAACATTTCCTAGGTGCCGGATCGACCTCGCGGCGTGTGGCTTCACGGTGTCTCAACCAACGTTACCACAGAGGCCGACGCAAAGCAATTAAGTATATAACGAAAAACAAATTAAATTTTTACATACATACATAAAAGTTACGCCTGGAGTAAACAGAAATTATGGAATTTTACTTTGCTCGATCTTGAAGTTTCGCTTCGTCTAATTTCATCAATCGTTTAATGCATTCTCGTCGGTTCAGGGTACTTCTAACCTGGCTTTTACCTAAGGTGCCATCGTTTTGATTTAAGTAGGTTCTATGGAGTCGAGCCATACCGACTCTTCCAATTAAAATTAAAATTTTATTCCTTCTTTATTCTTTATCTAATATCACTAAATATAGTAGTGGTAGCATGTCCCCCCGCTCCCCTCACACCCCACGGCCACATATAAATCATTCACATTAGCATACGTAATTTATTTTGACTTTTGCTTCGCATAAATTGTGTTTACATTCTGTGTAATGTATTTCAATGCTAATTATGGAGGCTTCTTTTCACTGTATTTGTGAAGTGTGTACAAGTACGTGGTGGCCTGTTGGTAACGGACCAGATGCGGCCAACGTGTTCACGGTGGTCACAAGTTCAAATCCCAAGGCACACCTCTGACTTTTTGGAGCCATGTGTGTATTGATAGTCAATCACCACGCACTATAATGGTGAAGGAAATCATCGAGAGGAAACCTGCATACCAAAGTGATTTGTAATAATTTCTATGATAAGTATGATAGCGTGGTGGACTATGTGGCCTAACACCTCACAATCGTACTCTCGATCGTGGCTCGTGCCCTGCAGTAGGACCCATATGGGCTGACACAGTACAGTATAGTTCAGTACAGTACAGTGTGAAAATGAAGAGTATTAGACTTCGTTACAATCGAGAGATTGGTTCTTAAGTTAGACTCTATAAGTGCGTGGTGACTGGTTAGAAGTGAAGGAAAACATCGCGAGTAAACTTGCATACCATGGAGACTTACAAAAATATCTATGTTATGCGAAGTTTCAAAAATATATTAATTTTTGTAGTTAATTTAAATTTTTCGTTACCTTCTGCCTCTTAAAACAACCCTGATTATCAAATGAATCAGAAAATTTTATCAATTTTCTCCAACTTAAGAACCAATACTTTATAATCTTAACCGATGCGCTCGGAACATTTCTTTAAATGTTTTATTTCATAGTGTGTGCGACGCCGGCATCGTGAGCGGAAAATGAATCAGCTCAACCACCATTAATGTGAAAAGTTAGAGCTTAGACTGGAACTTTCAAAGGACGTGGATTAGCTTTCGAAAGCTTGCGAGCTGGCCTCAGTCTACAGAATATTTCGCATAGAAAGCTTTGGGACGCGTGGAAAATATTAAGTGTTGATGTTGTGATGTCCTCATCTAGTAGTCTTGCTAGATGAAACTCGACTGTGGTTTTTATTTTAAAGTTTCAACTCAAAGTCATAGTCCTAATCCATATTGATATATGAGCCTTATTTAGAATCAGAAACTTCAAGAGTTTTTTGGGTGTCGCAATACCCGGATTGAAAATAATTAATATAACATACATACATAAACTCACGCCTTTATCTCAGAAGAGGTAGACAGAGGCGCCACCGGGACACCCACATTTCACCTTGTATGTTCCGACCCATGATGTGATATGGGGCGAGCCTATCGCCATATCGGGAAAATAAATATAATTAATATAAAAAGTGAACAGTGTCTAGGGATTTCAACTCGCGAAAAACGTCTCGAGAGATAAATCCTGTTTTTACTACGAAGCCATCATTCACTATGCACTATAAATAAAATAACCCACTTATGATAACCAGTCAGCGTGGTGGAAAATGGCCTAAGCGCTTGTGATCGAACTCTCGTTGGAAGAGGAATGTGGTCATGAGGATAACCATCCTACATATCCTACATCCTTCATTATCTTTTCAATGTTTATTACTTAAGCCTCATTTACACGGGGAGAAATTCTCGCCTCGAAGAAACGATTATCGTAAGGATATAAAAAAGTTGCATCGTGTAAACGTTTGTCAGAACACGATAATCTATGGCGGTTATGTCATGCGATAATCGCATACGATTCTCGCCGCGAAAAACTCTCCGTGTTAATGAGGCTTTATAATGTAAGTGTTTTGGTATTAGATGTACTGTTAACTTAACCCTCGGATGTCCGGTACCGCCTACAATGCGTGTGACGGTTAACGAGGGGTTTTTAGTCAGTATGCTGGCGTAGATATTGTTAGGGAGCCAGCTCGGTCACAACATCCGCATTGTTCCGAGCTGGAAGGCCAGTGACACTGACATACCCCTTTCGACTTCCCCCGGGGCACCGAAAATAGCTTAATAGCTTTTCCTCTTGAAACAAAAAAAAAAAGATGTACTGTTAACTTGAATTTTACTTTAAATAAATAACAATGACTATTTTCCCCAGTCATGCCAATCTGTCCATTCACCCCGGACCATCGATACAAGTGTGAAATAATCGATGTTGCGCGAATCTCTTCCGTCGCTAACAAATTACGCTTAAGTGCGTAGTCATCCAACAGGGGGGAGGGGCGGGGAGGGGAAGGGGGGGGGGGGGTTGATTGATGTCCCTCGCAGATGTTATCGCCCTTTGCCACTATTAGCGAGGCGACGAAATAGAATACGGTTGGTGGCAGGTGATTAGTGAGCGAGTATTGGTTAGATTTTGGTGGATGCTTGGTTGGTAGTGGTTAAATTGAGGTTTGTATCCTTGAAAAGGTATGTCTCTTGTACATACATACACATGTACATAAACTCAGGCCTTTTTCCAGAATGGATAGGTAGAGGTGCTACCAGGACACCCACATTTCGCCTTGTATGTTCCTACGATGTGATAGGGGGCAAGCTTAAGCGTAGTACCACTACGCCACCGAAGTAGTCGAGATGTCTCTAGAGTCACTTTTAATTCGCCTAGTGGGAAATTCTATCGCCTAGCATTCTTTCCAGTTTTAAAAAACTCACATGAGACTAAAACAAAAAATTTACACGAAATG
Organism: Deilephila porcellus; assembly: GCA_905220455.2. Classification (NCBI taxonomy): domain Eukaryota; kingdom Metazoa; phylum Arthropoda; class Insecta; order Lepidoptera; family Sphingidae; genus Deilephila; species Deilephila porcellus. The sequence goes on from LR999993.1 coordinate 10,176,205, forward strand.
GATTGCTTAATCTTTTTTCATATAAATTGATGTCAGTGTTAGGATCAAACCCACGGCCTCTCGTTAAACAGCTAAGGCTAACCACCTACGCCATCGAGGCTATCAAATCTGGGATCTAGGAATCAAACCTAGGACGTTGCTCATCGACGCACGTTGTGTATTCATTATACCTGCGAAGCATTGTACCTATTTACTTAATCGAAATAGTGTAAAAACAACAAATACATCAAGAAAAGTAAGCTTCAATTGATTTCTACCTAATTTCTATTCAATCAATTACCTTCATTCCTTCAAGATGTACTACAGTAATGCCTAACTGGTTAAATCAATTATTCTTCTACATTTCTAAACTGAATCGTAGTGGTCCAGTGCTTAAGTCAAGTGCCTTCGAGAAAGCGCTTACATTTGGGTTCAACAATGCATTTATTCCCTTAGAATTTCCTGTACCTCTAATTTACTACAATTCAACTGATGGTGCCAGCTGTTTAATCCAAAGAAAATATTATAATAAAAATATTTTTCACGGATTTTTTCTAGCATTCGGTTTAATTGTACATTTTCTACCTTCCCGACGCGACGCGACGTTTCGATTACTGTACAGCTTTCGTGGTCACGGAGCGTCCCATAAAATTTTAACATTTTTAACTTCCCGACGTTTCGATTACTTTACAGCTTTCGTAATCACGGGCGCCACGTATAAATTTATTTTATTTAAATGTGTAACATTCGGGTAAAAAGAAACAATTATCAATATAAAATGTTTTATTATTTTGCCTATAAGACTTAATCCCTCTCAATAGTGGTTATCTCCTCTCTGGTTATGGAGGTGGCCCGTGCCCTGCAGTAGGACGTATATGGGCTGAATCAGATTGTTTTCCCGAGCAGTATAAAATTTTACTAAGAGTTGATAATGATAATTGATATGATAGTGGTTAGATAATGGTGCCACATGTTCTAAAAGTCGTCAGGGTAGGTACCGTCGCTTTGTCTATCTTTTTTTTTTTATTGCAATGAATGACGAGACGAGCCTGCCATTCGCCTGATGGTAAGCGATACGACCGCTCATGGACAGTAGCAAAACCAAACAACACCATGAGTTACAAGGCAATGCTTGGCATTCCACTGCGCTCGCCATCCTGAGACATAAGATGTTAAGTCTCGATATGTCCAGTAGTTACTCTGGCTACAATGTCCTTCAAACCAGAACACAACAGTGCATTTACACTGCTGTTTGGCGGGAGAAATAGACATTGCGGTGGTACCTGCCCAGGCGGCCTCTCACATATGAGAATGTATCTCGGCCATGAAGCAGCTGTGTTTAAGCACTTTTGTGTTTTGAATTTAAAGGACAATTTAGCCAGTAATTACTAGACTTTAAGATACCGCCTAATACAGTACAGTTTAAATTGGTTTTCAGTGAAGTTTATCTTTTTATGGTATTACTCTTGTTCGTATTCTTGTTTTGGTAAAAAATGTTAGTCCTGTTCTTACTAATATAAAGAAATACACCTAATAGTCGTTGGTTCACATACAAGTATATAGTTTAGACTCCACACTAAGATAAAGGTCTTGCGTCGTGGGTATCAGAAACTACGAGAGACTTTTCAGTCTCACATACACCCAGACCAAAAACATATGCTTGGGAGTCACACATATTTGTCTCGGTGCGGGAATCGAACCCGCGGCCTCTCGTTTCACAGCCGGCGTCTAACCACCTTCCCCACGAAAGCTGTCTGTTGGGGCTAATAAGAAAAGAGATCCTAATTTCCTCCTTAAAAACCAGGCAATTCTTATTTGTTACAGCTATCAAAAGATCTGCTACTAATGTTTCCAGAACAGACGTCAGAAAACATTATTTACAATGTAAATGGCTTGGAAAAACGGAAAAAATATGTTGTTCCTACAAGTACCGGACATCTATCATACACAACCGTTTGTCACTTACTGTGCGCCGAAAAATGAAAACCTTTTGATATTTACACCATTGCGGCGACGGCGACCTTTAGTGAGGACAGGGAAGAATTTAGGGCCCTGGGGACTTTTGGAGGATGTGAGCCTTAAATTGGTTGAGGAATTCTGATGTAAGCATAAATGCCTTGAAAAATTCAAAGGGTTTAACTATTTGATAGAAAAATAATGTCACATTCCTTTTTGAGACGATCTATCTTCCAAGACCGGAAACGCGCCTACGATTCTTTCAACATAGAACATGTTTAAGGACGGCAGTGGTCACTTTTCATTGAGTGTTTTTCTTGCTTGTATGTCTATCCTGGATTTGTATGTGAATCAGCCCAAATAGGTCCCGCTACAGGGCACGAACTTCCTCTACAATCGAGAGTGCGATTGAGAAGGGTTAGGCCATATAGTATATGTTTGTCTAACCTATGCTGAGTATATAAAAAAACTGCCCTGGGCATCCCAAAGTGCCGCTTTATAGAATAAATTGACTTATGAATATATTAATGAAATATTTATTTACCACTTCCAATCCTTAGTTCAATCTTATTGAACTGCTGAATACATAATCAGAGAGAAATCGAGTTTTTTTGCTCATGATGTACCGTAGAAAGTAACAGTTAGTTCAAACTACGCTATAAATTCTATTTCTTTCTCACTACAGACTATTGACAGTAATAATGTAGCAACAGCTTGAGAAAAACTAAAATAATCTTCTTTGACTACGCCTTTATAACCGTAATAAAAAGTAAAAACGACGAAAATATAAATAATGCCTGATCTCATTTACCATTATTAGACAATACAGAGTTTTTGCAACGCAAAGAATACGCAATGCCTCGAGATCTTTGGAAGTAGGCCAAAGTTGAAAAAACGTGGAAAAATGTGTACTTTACGTTTAATACGTGATTGTTTGTATGTTGAAGATTCTTGGCTTGTTGGAATGCATTTCTGTGATACAATTTTCATGCTAAAGAAAAACACAAGTAGTCTTGCATACCGCAGATAAATCTTATAAGAATTTCTTTGGTATTTAAAGTTCGTTAACCCGCGTTAGGTCATCGAGGTAGATCATAAGTGAAGCCCTCTCAATCATTGATAAAATCTATGCTTTGTAGTGGGATGAACAGAAGCTGGTTTATAAAGTAATTAATTTATGGTCTTGGATACGAAGCAACTACCGTTAAACGTGGTGGAAAGAAACAATTTAGATTTTCAAAATTAATTTAGATCTAAATGTTTTTGTAAGGATTAAGGATTGTTTTCATTTCAAGTTAAAAAAATGTATTGACAAATATACGCATTTTTTTTAAATGCCTCATCATCATCATTTTAAGTTACAGAATCTTCACTACCTAAAGGCCTCTGCCAAAGATCTCCACAGCTTTATCTTCAGTTACCTTACAACTCTGAATGCGATATTATGGGCCCCACAAGATCACCTCTCGAATCCGGTTACCCTGACGCTGAACAAAATGAAATGCCGTGAGATTGTTAGCAATATTAATCAATCAGTGAATAGAATCAAAAGGAAAGTAATATTGTGGAGGTTTTGTGTAAAAATATGTCTGATATCCGAGCGGCCATTAATAATCATAATTTATTTCCATGTTTTTTGTTAAGTAAGCTTTAGTATTGAGTTGCTGCGGTTGTGGTAGTGTCTATCGGGTGGTAACAGTGAAGTGCTGGTTTCGAATTCCAGGTCGAGCACATCACTTGCATTTTATTTTGAATGAATAAATCACTTACTGTATTGGACTGTATCAGCTCATATTATCACAAACTGCTGGTCACGGTAATCTTCTATAACAGAGAGTTCAATTGCGAGAGTTTAGGCCACACTTACTTAACTTACCATGAGCGTTTAAATGTGTAAAATCATGTATGAGTTGTTTTTGACACATTTTTTTATCATGGTAATTACTCACCCTATTTGACACGCAGGGACAGAAATATATATCCTCCACTTGAATTTATTTCTAACGTGGCAATAAATTCACCTCAACCGCTTTTAGAGCTAAAATTCCCTTGGCTGTGAAAGTGGGTACTCCATTGCCTGCCGCTCTAACAATAGAGGTTACAAAATCCACCTCCCAAAGATCGAAACCTCATAGATCCAACACGGTCTGTATCGAATATCTATGGCTCCATCTGGCGGAACAAAGTGTTCGCATTAATCTAGATCCCCGGCTTAGTATTGATAGAGCACGGCGCTGCAACGGGAGGATTTGATTAATGATCACACACCAAACTATATATTTTGCAACTGATTGGGTTATATTTACATTTAAATTTATTTTACCAACAAACAACATACCCAACCCGCAATAGGCCGGGTGGTGGACTATATGGCCTAACCCCTCTCAATCGTACTTTTGATAGTCCCGACCCCACACTAAGATCGAGTCTTGTATCGTGGGTATCAGGAACTACGAGAGACTTTTCGGTCTCACAAACACCCAGATCCGAAACAAATACGTGTGATTCACACAAACATTTGTCTCGGTGCGGGGATCGAACCCGCGGTCTCTCGTTTCATAGCCGGCGTCTAATTACCTTCCTTACGGAAGCTGTCCTTCAATAGTGATACTTCCACCAGCTGAGTCTCCAGCTTCTCTTCTATCATCTGCTAATTGTTTTAACTTAGCAAGTCGGCAATTAGCAACCACAAAGCGACGGGTCTCGTTTGGTCTTGGACTTGCATCGATTAATAATTAATTACTGCCTTTGTTATCAGTCGCCTACTAATTGATCTGACGTTGATTGGTTTAGAATTACTTGGCTGTTGCATCTTTATTGGTTTTACGTTCATCTTATGCGAAGGTGAAGGACTCATTCTATTGAAAAATGTGTTTTATATTATTATTCTCGATCCATTGTTGTTCGAGATATTCGGTAACATACATATTATAAGTGATTTACGAATCCCTCTTTTATACATGGTAAAAATTGTCTCATGTCGCTCTTAATGTAGTTTGTGGAAACTGCTTTTCTACTTATAATAGAATTTTTGGATCCACTCGGACCAGGACTAGCGTGGTAATGGTACCCTCCGGTATATTAGCCTACACAAACGAATTGTATTTCTGGTTCAACAAAACACAAATCTAAATGTTAAAGGTGATATAGATGGCAGTAACCACATTTCATAAGCTCAACCATTTGCTTAACATGAGTTCATATTATTATCTTTACTCGTTCGCCTAACCTAATCTAACCTTGCTAGCAAATCCATTACGCTGCTCCTAGAGAACAAAACTACCCAGTGCCCACGTGAAGTTCAGACATTTGATTAATGAGCACGCGGTAATCACAGCCACTCGGTAACTAATTGGATTAGATTTGGAAGCAACGCAAACACGTGAGATTTATACTGGACTAATGCTTGCGATAATTTTGCGAGCGAAAAAATGAGAATTCTTTCAGTAAGTCTAGGTTTGTGATGAGTTTCGTGTTCGTTTCTTTTATCACTGTGGTTAATGGTTAAAGAGCTGGCTGTGTAATCCAATAGTATTTGTTTCGCGTCGGAGTGTTTGTGAGACCGAAAAATCTTATTTCTGATGCTCACTACACTAGGCCATTCCTTTTTTGCCATCTTCCATAAAATGGTGATGCATCAATTGTTTTCGATAGTAAAGCGACTCATTATTATCGTCAAATAGTAGTCCATTCAATTCCTTCTAGACAGTTAGAAATTCTCAAAAATCGACCACAAGTAAAGGAAAGATACCCGTCCCATACACAAAATGTTATGACAGAATTTCAAAGGGAGACGGAATCGCGAATATTTTTAAAGTTATGAAATATGCGCCAAGTTTGTCGATAGCGACTGGGAACGCATCAAAAACTGGCGCGGGGCTGCTTCACGGGGAATCGAACTTGGGAACTCCGGCTGTTATTCTATGGCTGTCTTGAATTGGTTTTGAGTAATATGTGTTCTAAAGATAATGGTTGGCAGGGAATTTAACGTGAAATGTATGTTTTTAAGATAATGGGAAAGTGAAGAATTTGGCTATGGTTATTGAAAAATGATTGACTTTAAAAAATGAATACAAGTTGATTAAAAAAAAATATATATCGTAAGTTTTACGTATCAGCTTAGATATCCGCCTACAAGATGATGGAAAATCATGGTGACACATACAAGGGTGGTGCAAGTATAAGTTAAAACAGGCCGGCAAAAATATGTAAACCAGCAAAGTTAACAGCGTAAACTCTTATTACTTGTAAAGGTTATAGAAAAATAGGAACATATTTTAATACCAACAACGCAATTATTCTCTTCAATATTTTTAAAATATCACCATAATACCTATGGAATTAATTTAAAAACCTCTCAACTGCGGAGAAAGCTAATTAAGTTGGTAAATGTAAAAACGAGTAACACATTCGCTGGGATAATTTAAATTGCTGTCGTTTAGAGCCCGCGGCTGTAAAGCTAAACGTCCACTAGGGAAAATTATTCTAGGTCGGGTGTAATGGCCCCCAGCATAACGTAAAATAATCTTCATCTTTCGTACACCTCATGGTACCCCAATATTGTCGTTTTCTCTTATCCATCCTATGGTTGGTTGTCTGGAAGAGATCGCCTCGAGCGATAAGACCGCCTTTTGTACGTGTTTTTGTTTATGTATTGTGTTCTTTATGTATGTCACAGGTGTACAATAAAGTTTTAAATAAATAAATAAATAAAATTAATATATCTTACAGTCTCGCATTTAGTATTAACCCCACACTTATACTGGTGGTAGGTCTCTCATATGTGAGAGGCTGCCTGGATAGGTACCAACGCATTGTCTATTTCTCTCGCCAACCAGCAGTGTAAATGCACTGTTGTTTTCCGGTTTGAAGGACTTTGTAGCCAGAGTAACTGGACATAATAAGGCATAACATCTTATGTCTCAGGATGGCGTGAGCAGTGAAATGCCAAGCAATGCTTTGTAATTCATGGTTTTGTTTGGTTTTGCTACTGTCCATGAGCGGTCGTATCGCTTACCATCAGCGAATTGCATGCTCGTCTCGCTATTCATCGGAATCAAGACAAAACACAATGCCCATAAGTTATATCAAATGGAATGAATATAAGTGGTTACAACATGTCACAGCTGTTATCCACTGCCCTTAGGCTGTTAAAAATAACTTGGAACATAAAGAAATTTTGCTTTATCTTTAGTTTTGAAACTCGACTGCTCCAAGCAAATTAATCTAGATTATTGAGTGATTGATTAAAAGACGGCTGATAAAGCCTTACACCCGTATTCTAACACGTTTCCTCTAATCTTCCTCAACCTTATCCTAGTCGAGGTGACATAAAAATGAATTTAAGGAATCCTCGAAAATGGTATGCTTAGTTAAAAATATACTTTTACTAAAGGTTCCTCGAGTGAGGTTGAGTTGAGGAAAAACGTCATCATTTACGTCACTGATGTATAGATAAAGTAGAGATTTAACAAAAAATCTTTGAAACTAGCCTATGGTCACTTGAAAAGTGACAGTCAAATGTCATGTCAAAAGTGTTTACAAATAATATATAATTATTTAACTCAAAATCTTCAGGATTATGACTGGAAGACAAATATTTAGTGAGTCGGAGAAATGGTGGCTGCAAAAAAAACGCATGCAGACAGGAGGAGAGTCATACAATCCAACCCGGAAATTTCGAAGGATATATTCTTATGGATGAATCGTCGTTCGGGATATTCGTACGGAGTATCGTACAAGTATTACAGAAACCGCTGGAAATCTTTAATAACTCGTTTAAAATAATAAACATTGTTTCCAAACGAAAAATCTTTTTTTAATCGACTTCAAAAAGAGGAGATCACCAATTCGAGCTGTATGTATGTAATTTTGTCAGAACTGCACCGTATAAGTTGAATCGAAATCGGTTCTGCAGTTTTTGAGATAGAGCAGGGGTCACAATCTTTTTCAGTCAGCGGCGCACATAAGTACATATTTACTATTTTGTCTCGGCACCCTAATCTATCTAGCTGGTTGAAACGTACAGTGATATTAGTTAGGTATATAAGCACAAAACTAAAAATTTAGACAGAGGGAATTCTACGCGGCGCCCTCCTTTACTTTCCACGGCGCGGCGCACCAGGAGGCACACTTTAGGACACCGTGAAATAAAGAGTAATGTTTATATCATTCACTAGAAAAACGTGTAGATCGTGTAGAGGCACCCACCTCAAAAAATTGTTGGCATATTTAGGTATTTAAGAATTTTAAAAGGTAAACTTTATTTCTCTCTTTTAAATTACAATTTTAAAGTAGGATTATTTCTTTCATTTCTTCCTTAAGGTAGGTCGCGACGTACCTTGAGTTTGACAGTTGATTTCTTTCCTCAAGAAAGGAAAATTTTTGAGTGACGTTGAGTGGAGGAGGTTTTTTTCAACTAAGAATACGGATTTCCTCTAGTAACGTCAAGTGGAGTCGAGAAATTTTCGAGGAACGTTTTAGAATATGGGTGTTAGTGCGTGACTATCTTTATTCCTCTGCGGCTCCGTTCGACAACTGATAGGCACAGTAAATACGGCTTTTAATACTGGGACGAAAAAGAGACAAAATTATTAAGCCAGATCGGTAGCAGATTTTTTATGGACTTCGCAGTCAGACGACCTTGCGGCCCGCCTTCTCAGTGGACTTCTCAGCATGAATGGGCAGGCTAGTCCAGGGTAGTACCGCTGTCTCATAGGAGATGGACGTGAAGCGACAGATTTGCTTTTTCGTTCAGTGTGTGAGGTTGGCGGGTGCCCAATACCCCCTATACATTTTCCTTCTCGCACCCCACCCGATTTGATGGACCGGCAGTACATACATAATCCCAGCTTTGTGTATGTTCATGGGTGACAGTATTCACAAACCATCAGGTGACCTGATAGCTCCTATGTCGCTAATGAATAAAAAAATACAGTAGGAAAGGGCACGACCAATCGATTTGGTACTCTCAAAGAAAACCACCATAAAACCTTTTGTAAAACGATAACATACAAAAATTCAAGTATTTTTTGTTCACAAGCCGCAGTAATTTACTTCAAGGTAAGCAGATTGTTCGCTTACCCGATATACGTAATAAAAAACCCAATGTAACCCCATTACAGCGAATAATGTGACCTTTTTTGTGTAAACATTTTTTCGTATTCTTTGTTTTGGACGCATTATGACATGTCTTCAGAACTATGTAAATGTATGATACGAAAGCACGGCGTCGGGCCGTGACGAACTTAGAAAATAAGGTGGGGGACAAAATGTTTTGAATATAAATAAATACACTAAACAGTCACATACATAGTTCTGACCCTACACTAAGATCGAGTCAGAGTCGCGTATAAGAAACTACGAGACACTTTTCGGTCTTAAAAATACCTGTGGATCACACAAATATTTTCCTTGGTGCGGTGTCGAACCCAAAGCCTCACCTTTCTAAATCTAACCAACAATCTAACCAACTGCGCCGCGGGGTCTGACAAATATATCTATGGTTTTCTGCTTCACATCTGTGGTTTAGTGACCAACCATCTTAAACGTAATACTTGGAGTTTAATTTGATTGATTCACTACTTGGCACACATCAGACCATTTATATAAATTGCAGTGTAAAAGTAACAGTGGAGTGAGATAAACCTCCTCAAGTTTATCTCACTCCACTGTTCCCAAGCATAAGTACATATATTAAATAAAAAGATAACAACATCACACCAAAACACGTCAATGAAATATCTTAGCAGTGACCTCTCGTGTCAATGGGCGCCAAAAAACTGAAATGAATTTGTATTTCATTGAACTAATTTAGCGCCGACGTTGATTCATGAGCCAATATTTTAAAATAAATAATGTAATCGCCGAACGTGTGATTTAACAAATTAACCAGACCTCGCTCGGCTTAAACAAATACGTGTAATGTATCGCCGATTTGTTTCGAGTTTTGTGTATTTTACTTCATTGCATCCTGCTTTTTATGTAGTTCAAGTGGTTTAATTGTGTACAAAATTTAGTTTTATTGTGCACATGATTCACTCTTGTGAGGTTTTGTTTATTTGTTTAATTATGTTTTTTACTTCTTGTAGTATGAAAAAATATTTGAAAAAATATTTAAGTTCCGATAGCGGTCTTATTGCTCTAGACAATTTATTATAGACAAATAGTATATTCAGTCCAGCACATATATGAAAAGAAAAAAGAGGTTTTAAGTGTATAGAATAGAAGCTTAAATAAATTTAAATATTACAGCATGAATAAGTTCGTATCTAATTTGTGCCACTAGCAAGCAAAAGATTCACACAAAATATCACGGATCTTTGCAACATTTCCTTTAGATCCTGAGATAGACGGTTGCTTACACCCATATTCTAAAACGTTCCTCGAAAATTTCTCGACTCCACTTGACGTTACTAGAGGAAATCCGTATTCTTAGTTGAAAAAAACCTCCTCCACTCAACGTCACTCAAAAATTTTCCTTTCTTGAGGAAAGAAATCAACTGTCAAACTCAAGGTACGTCGCGACCTACCTTAAGGAAGAAATGAAAGAAATAATCCTACTTTAAAATTGTAATTTAAAAGAGAGAAATAAAGTTTACCTTTTAAAATTCTTAAATACCTAAATATGCCAACAATTTTTTGAGGTGGGTGCCTCTACACGATCTACACGTTTTTCTAGTGAATGATATAAACATTACTCTTTATTTCACGGTGTCCTAAAGTGTGCCTCCTGGTGCGCCGCGCCGTGGAAAGTAAAGGAGGGCGCCGCGTAGAATTCCCTCTGTCTAAATTTTTAGTTTTGTGCTTATATACCTAACTAATATCACTGTACGTTTCAACCAGCTAGATAGATTAGGGTGCCGAGACAAAATAGTAAATATGTACTTATGTGCGCCGCTGACTGAAAAAGATTGTGACCCCTGCTCTATCTCAAAAACTGCAGAACCGATTTCGATTCAACTTATACGGTGCAGTTCTGACAAAATTACATACATACAGCTCGAATTGGTGATCTCCTCTTTTTGAAGTCGATTAAAAAAAGATTTTTCGTTTGGAAACAATGTTTATTATTTTAAACGAGTTATTAAAGATTTCCAGCGGTTTCTGTAATACTTGTACGATACTCCGTACGAATATCCCGAACGACGATTCATCCATAAGAATATATCCTTCGAAATTTCCGGGTTGGATTGTATGACTCTCCTCCTGTCTGCATGCGTTTTTTTTGCAGCCACCATTTCTCCGACTCACTAAATATTTGTCTTCCAGTCATAATCCTGAAGATTTTGAGTTAAATAATTATATATTATTTGTAAACACTTTTGACATGACATTTGACTGTCACTTTTCAAGTGACCATAGGCTAGTTTCAAAGATTTTTTGTTAAATCTCTACTTTATCTATACATCAGTGACGTAAATGATGACGTTTTTCCTCAACTCAACCTCACTCGAGGAACCTTTAGTAAAAGTATATTTTTAACTAAGCATACCATTTTCGAGGATTCCTTAAATTCATTTTTATGTCACCTCGACTAGGATAAGGTTGAGGAAGATTAGAGGAAACGTGTTAGAATACGGGTGTTAGTTGCGACCGGTCGATCAGATTTAAAGCTTTCCTGAAATTATTAAATATCAGAAAATTTTCCCCCAATCGGATACGATTCCTGAATTTTACTAACCAACCAACACCAAAATACTAAATCACCACCATTTCTAACCCCCCTCAAGAAACGTGAGGTCAAACCTCCTTCACAGCTCCCTAAATCCGTCCTCACTAGGTAGGGCGGGCGTCCTCGCCCACCGGATGTCGCTCATTACCGACCGGACGAGCCGCGATGCCCCCGCGGCGAGTCATTACGCCGCACCTGGGCTTAGGTCGGAGCCAGTGTTGGAGCCAAAGTTGGCTATTGGACTAGGTCATTGGTTTTGTGTAAATATGGTAACGAGGTATCCGGTGATTTATGTTGGCGAGAAATCAGAAGTATAATTAAAAGTGTAAGTGACAGTTGGAATTTAATTTTAATTTATAAATTTCTTTCTCCCTCTCATAAATCCATCCAATGGTTGTCTGGTAGAGATTGCCTAAGTGCGATAAGACCGCCATTTGTACTTTGTTGTTTTGTTGTCTCTAAATAGCTGTTGTTACTTTTTGTGTAAAATAAAGAATATATAAATAAATAAATAAATAAAATACACTCAACAGTCATGTACATTTAGTTCTGGTTCGACATTAAGATCGATTAATTCTTGGGTCGTGGGTATCAGAAACTACGAGAAATTTTTCGGACTCACAATAACCCAAACCCCAGACACATACATGTATGCAGCACAAAGAATTGTCTCGCAGCGGGGATCGAACCCGAGGTGTCTCGTTTCACAGCCAAACTTACCAACTGAGCCATGTAAATTCGATTTTAAACTGTACACTTTTAAAATATTTCTTTTAAAACCCGTCCGTAAATCCTCCGAAATCCTAATACTTCTAAGCGTCGACGTCACGGGATAAAGGCTGAGTCCCGAGGGATTTAAACAGGTGCACTGCCAGGATTACCGACGACAAGCTGGAATACTCGGGAACTCTCGCTAACTATACCCTCGATTTATTCATTGTATGTTTCGGAATATCTTGAGATGTATTGAAGATATTTTAACGCGGTTTTTTGAGATTGATTGTGTTGTCATTGGGGAAGGTTTTTAGATATATTATATTTATAATAAATAATAAAATGGCCTGTAGTGATCTGAAATAATACAATATACAATATTCTTTATCGTAAACCAATATAAAAAGTGAATTACAAAAAGAACAAAAATTGTATTACAAGTGGCAAGTGGTAAATAATGTGCCTTTCAATGTTAAAAATAATTTAAATACAAGTGGATCGCAAAGACATTGGTCTCCTTGATGGAAGAGTACCTGCGACCTAGAGATTAGATACTTACAAATACGGCACGTTTTTAATATTAATATACATTTGTTTCATATCTGAGTATTGATATAGGTTAAACTTATCAAAGATCATGGCAGCTATTCTATTAAATTAATGCATTGTTTGCTCATCCCACCACTCAATATTATTGGAGGTTTGAGGCTAGAGTGAATTGTGTTGACTGTTCATCCCGTTGTTTCGTATTTATTTACAAACAATTCGATAAACAAACACAGGTTGAATAAATGTGAACACCAAAATAAACATAAACGGCCTTATTCATAGACAGTTTTAAATCCTATTTTAGTTATTGAATGTTTTGTCGCTTTCGAACAAGTTTTGAATTCGGTTTGAGCGAAGAAGACCAAACATTCGGCAAGCAAAATAGGTTTTAATTTTTAAAAATGTATATGAGTAAGGGCGTAAGTATGTAAGTTGAAATGCGTTAGTGCAATTTAAAAACTTGATAGGAAATGAAAGAGATCGAAAACTCTTTCTTTAATGCATATTTTATAAATCAAAATTGAAAATAATAATGTTTCTATGCATTAAGAAGGATTTTAAGGAGGCTTCTACTCCATAGCGTTCTGCATGCTTACTACTTCTCCAATTACCCATGACATAATTAATTGTAGGAGTGAGTGAGTAAAAAAATATTCAACTATTAAAATAAACAACATCTGGCAAAATTTTCCTCATACTGGCACGATAAAGTGGCTACAACGCACTTGATGAAAAGTTCAGTGCCATACAGATAGAACACCCGCTGACGTACCACGGTTATGGTCGACACAATTATGCCGGCCTGCATGCCTCCAGTCATACGCAGGAGAACTCAAAATGCGACACACCTGGATCAAGATGTTAGGTTTTTAACCACTGTGCGGTGGTCGCTATCAAGGCATATCAATTCTCTATCTATCTATATATTCAGCCACTGCAGCACATAGGCCTCCCCCAAGGATCTCCACCTGTTGGAATCGGTCTGCATCCAGAGAAAATAATCAATTCACTAATAAATAAATAAATCCACTCATCAATTCTCTACCATCTACTTAAAACATTCCACAGCCATCCATAAAATCGAGAAAATAATAAGCACCTAGTAGAATTTCACGCCAAGGCACGAGTAAAGACAAGTATTAAAAATAATTGGAGTTACACTGCGTCGGATAGCGACGCGCTCAATTTCAGCGTCCAAGTCGCCTAGTAAGGACACTTGAAAAATTATTTCTACTGAAAATTCCGCGTTTCGAAGACGAGTTGGAACCAGTTATTCCGCAAGTGGTGAAGATGGCAGATATATTTAACTTGGTTCAATATTGTCGGTCGGTCGGTCAGGGATGCTCCTATCTAGTGGTCATGGCCTGTCCCTAGAATAGGTGCTACGAGTACGCGACCTCGGCCCCCGAGCTACTGCAGCCACTCCCAACCTTCCCTTCCGTGACTGCAGTATCCACTCCTACAGGCCATACTTCCCTTTTCCATAACATCCTCCACCCACAAACCCTATTTCCCTTCCTCCGGTTGATGACGGGCAGCAGCGTCATCAACGCGTCCCCCCCCCTCCCCTCTGCGCTCGCCAACCCGCCTGCCAAGCGTGGCGAGTAATGGCAAAACCCTCTCAATGACGAGCAAAACCAGGACCAGGCCCCCAGTCCCCGGCAGCCCCGCTATTCCTGGCTACGGTAGCGGCCATGGTTACGGCGGGGCAGGGGGTGCTAAGAATCCCCGGGTTGGCCCCGGCTACCACCCCCGACGACGACTGGCCCTGGTAACACACAACATACGCACTTTGAGGACAGACGAGAAGATTGTCGAACTGGAAGAAGAATTGAGTGGGTTACACTGGGACATTTTGGGGTTATCGGAAGTCCGTAGAATCGGGGAGGATACGATAACCCTGAAGTCCGGTAACCTGCTCTTCTACCGGGGGGACGACCAACAGTCCCGAGGAGGTGTCGGATTTCTCGTCCACAAGTCTATCATCAACAACATCGTATCCATCGAAAGTGTGTCGAGCAGGGTAGTGTACCTTATACTCAGAATATCAAAAAGATATTCGTTGAAGGTCATACAGGTATACGCGCCGACCTCGACACACCCAGATGAAGAAGTAGAGGAGATGTATGAGGACATTAGTCGGGCCATACATACTTCCAAAACCTACTTCAATGTTGTTATGGGAGACTTCAACGCAAAGTTGGGCATGAGAAGCGATGCAGAGTTGAAAGTGGGGCAATTTGGACATGGGCAACGGAACCCCAGGGGCCAGAGGCTGGCCGACTTTCTGGAGAAAGAGGGACTCTTTGCGATGAACTCTTTTTTCCAGAAGCCGCCTCACAGGAAATGGACCTGGCTGAGTCCTGACGGTTCTACGAGAAACGAGATAGATTTCATCTTGACGACGAATAGACGGATGTTCAGTGATGTCTCTGTGATCAACAGGGTGAAAACCGGCAGTGATCACCGACTGGTAAGGGGCTCATTGAATATCAATGTCCAATTAGAAAGGCGTCGCTTGATGAAATCTACGCTCCGACCTACTCGCGCCCATATCCAAAACCCCGAGAGCTTTCAACTTGAGCTGGCAAATCGCTTTGATTGTCTCAAAGAAAACCTTGCAGTGGACGAGCTAAACAGCGGTTTGGTAGAAGCTGTCCATACGGTGGGATCTAAGTATTTTAGACCTCGCCGTAGAGATAGACCACAAAAACTCTCGATCCACACTCTTGACCTCATGGCCGAACGTCGATCTATGGCGCTGCAGTCTTCCGATGACGCCGAAGCATATAGGCAGCTCAATAGACGGATCTGGAAGTCCTTGCGACACGATGTCCGTGCTCACAATACTGTGAGCATTAAAGAGACAATTGAGCGGAATGGAGGCTCCAAAGTGTTTGCAAGAGACTTGTCTATTGGGCAAAGCCAGTTGTGTAGGCTGAAGACGGACGGCGGCCGCGTAGTGTCGACGAGGGCAGAGGTTTTAAGGGAGATCGAGAGGTTCTACGGACAGCTTTACACCTCGGTTGCCGAACCTACTGTTAGCTCGGCCGAAGACCCGAGAGCCGAGTTGATCCGACACTTTAGCGATGATATCCCGGACATCAGCCTGTGTGAGATTGAGATGGCCCTGAAGCAGCTTAAGAACAACAAGGCGCCGGGTGAGGACGGAATCACTTCAGAGCTTCTGAAAGCGGGCGGAGCGCCGATACTGAAAGTCCTTCAGAGGCTCTTCAATTCCGTTCTCCTCGAGGGATCAACGCCAGAGGCATGGAGCAGGAGCGTGGTGGTACTGTTCTTCAAAAAAGGTGATAACACTTTGCTGAAGAACTACAGGCCCATCTCGCTCCTGAGTCATGTCTATAAGCTGTTTTCGAGGGTCATCACAAATCGTCTCGAACGCAGGTTTGATGACTTCCAGCCTCCCGAACAAGCCGGTTTCCGAAAAGGCTTTAGTACCATAGACCACATTCATACGCTTCGGCAAGTTATACAAAAAACCGAGGAATATAACTTGCCGCTTTGTTTAGCGTTTGTGGACTATGAGAAAGCCTTTGATTCGATCGAGACCTGGGCTGTGCTAGAGTCTCTCCAGCGGTGCCACATAGACTATCGGTACATCGAAGTGTTGAAGTGTATATACAACAACGCCACCATGTCGGTCCGAGTACAAGATCAGAGCACGAAGGCTATTCCACTACAGAGAGGCGTGAGACAGGGAGATGTCATATCTCCGAAACTGTTCACTGCCGCGCTGGAAAACGCCTTCAAGCTCTTGCAGTGGAAAGGATTCGGCATCAACATCAACGGCGAGTATATCACTCACCTTCGATTTGCCGACGATATTGTAGTCTTGGCAGAATCGCTGGAGAACCTTAGCACTATGCTCGAAGACCTCAATCGAGTCTCCCAACAGGTGGGTCTTAAAATGAACATGGACAAAACGAAGATCATGTCGAATGTCCATGTTGTGCCCACCCCCATTGGAGTTGGGGGCTCGACTCTTGAAGTTGTAGACGAATATGTCTATTTAGGACAAGTGGTCCGGTTAGGCAGGTCCAACTTCGAGAGAGAGGTCAATCGGCGAATCCAACTCGGTTGGGCAGCGTTCGGGAAACTACGCGACGTCTTCTTGTCCAAAATACCTCAGTGCCTCAAATCGAAAGTCTTCGATAGTTGTGTGTTGCCAGTGATGACATACGGCACCGAGACGTGGCCTCTCACTATGGGCCTTGTTAGGCGGCTCAAAGTCACTCAACGAGCTATGGAGAGGGCTATGCTCGGGGTTTCCCTACGAGATCGAATCAGAAATGAGGAGATCCGTAGGAGAACTAAAGTAACCGACATAGCCCAGCGGATTAGTAAGTTGAAGTGGCAATGGGCGGGGCACATAGCGCGGAGAACTGATGGCCGATGGGGCCAAAAAGTTCTCGAATGGAGGCCACGTAGCGGAAAGCGCAGCGTAGGACGTCCACCCACAAGATGGTCAGACGACCTGGTAAAGGTGGCGGGACGTCGCTGGATGCAGGCTGCCTCCAACAGGTCACTGTGGAAATCATTGGGAGAGGCCTATGTTCAGCAGTGGACGTCCTTTGGCTGATGGATGGATGGATGGATGGTTCAATATTTGTTTTTACGACATCGGTCTTTTACTGAAGGCTTTGATGGTATGACATGCATACAAACATAAACTCACGCCTTTTTCCCAGAAGGGGTAGACAGTGGTGCTACCAGGACACCCACATTTCGCCTTGTACGTTCCATCCCACGATGTGATGGAGGGCGAGTCTATCGCCATATCGGGCACAGATTCCTGAGTCTGGGCTGATACTGAATAGAAAAATCCAATATCACTTTGCCCGA
The DNA here is from genome assembly GCA_905220455.2 of Deilephila porcellus. NCBI lineage: Eukaryota > Metazoa > Arthropoda > Insecta > Lepidoptera > Sphingidae > Deilephila > Deilephila porcellus. Next base: position 10,193,939 of record LR999993.1, read on the forward strand.
CCTGGGATTCGAAACCGAGATCTCAGCTTTGCAATCATACCGTACTACAACTACGCCACCGAGGCAGTTAAATCAAAAAACAGTACAATCAAACTTCATAAAAATTTTGATTGTGGCAAAACTAGGTTTTATTTCATTTGAAATACCTAGGGACTGAAATGAAAGTCTTAATTTACATGGCGACGTCGTTAGCTACGATTAACTTTAACTTTATGAATTTTCTTTGTAATGCGAACTTTTAAAACATTCGCTTTCTGATACTATTCGGTTGAGTTTTATTATTCCTTTGAGATATAAAGTAATGCATTTTTAATATCGTTTTATTGGTCTGGCGAATTACTGGTCTGGCAATTTATGACGAATATGCTTGTCTGTTTTTAGATTCGTTTCGGGTTGACAATATTTGTTCAAGTTACTAACATTTGTACATTCAAATGTAGAAGGCGTGGATTCGATTGCCCTTCTGAGCCAAATATTTGCGTCGCACACAAGTATTTGTTTCGGGTAGATGTTCAAATCAAAATCAAATTAAATATATTTATTGTGGAACATGGGTACAAAGTGTTACAATATGTTTAAGTACTCGTTTAACTAAGGGTTGTGAGAACGATAACTCACTCGTGGTTCATGATACCCATGACGTAAGACTTGTAACTTAATGTGGTGTTACGTCACATATTACTACCTCGGTGGCATAGTTGTATTACGGTACGGCTACAAAGCTGATGTCTCGGGTTCGAGTCCCGGGTCGGGATATTGGATTTTTCTATTCATTATCAGCCCGGTGTCAGGAATTTGTGCCCGATGTGGCGATAGGCTCACCCCCTATCACATCGTGGGACGGAAGATACAAGGTGAAATGTAGGTGTTCTGGTGGCGCCTCTGCTGCTCGCCTTCGGGGATAAAGGCGTGAGTTTATGTATGTATAATGTATATGCGTCACATATAACGATATGTGACTCCTCCTTGCGTAGTCTCCTCAATTCTGAGGGTCGAGACCTCCTCTCACCCGCTTCCGTTGTGTGGTGTCACGCCATCAATCTCGATTGTTGACAACCTGTAGGATTCGTATACGTGATATTGGGTGTATTAATTTTGTAATATAATAGCGAATAAGCTATTCTATAGATCGACTAAGACCACGAAATAACTACATTACAGAGATTAACCTTCTCGCAAATACTTAATAAATTACCTCAATTCCCGCATTAACAAACATTTAATGTAATCCGAGATTCTGACTCGGGACTCTGACTCCTGACTCGCGACTTAATTATATGCAAATTATTCTAACCGAATATTGTTTCACGTCGCTGCCGTGATTAAAGAGAGGGCCGTGAAGTTAGCGGAGCGAACATATTTTATAAGTTTAGTTAATTATCCTTCGTGGGTTTTATAAGTGCGAAGTTATATAAATATATAGACGAGGGCTTTTTGTATTAGAGCAAGAGCACCTTATAAAAGCTGAAAGTTTGTCTGCGCATGCTTCTGACATAGGCATCACACGATCAGCTATTATGAAGTTCCGACCGTGGCTGCTTTGAAAGTTATCAGCTTTAATGTGCCTGGCAAGATGAAAGAATCATCAAAGGTATCCGGCGGCCAAGGAAACACCTTTTTATAGTTGCTTTAACAACATACATTAAATTCAGCTTTTATTCTATAACGCTGAAAAAATTAAATTTTTATTAAGTTTGAAGATATCTTAATAAGTATTTAATGGATATAATGCAGTCCCTACTTATTTTACATATGATTGTCATGTGTATTCATTTAATTAAGACTAATACGATATAAGAACATCGATACATGTTAAATGTATATTTTAATTCAATTTCCACTTAAATACAGACATGTTAAAACTATATTAAAGCTAGATTTTAAAATTTTAATCTTTAAATTTATTTAAACACTTATCAAAAATTACGTAAATGTCTTCTTAACACGGCCTACGTGTTACTAACTGCAAGCATATTCATGGTAAACACATCGTGTAGGTATTTCTCTGCAACTTGTTATCATAGTTCCACTACACTTCACTACTGTTATTTGTTATTATTATACAGTCACGGAGCGTCCGGAATACATGCCTAGTTAACAACTAATATAGTTGTAGTTATACTTGAGAGCGAAATAAATTTTTAAATAAATAAAATCTTTCTTTATTTCTTCAAATAAATGTAATATTCAAAAAACTAGAATACTTAATAATCAAAACAACATTTATAAAATTCTTCAAAAGCTTTTATGCAGGCACGACAAAGAGGTTACAGTGCACATGTTTCGGTAGAGCCGACTGTATTGTACTGGCGAGAGAAAATATTTTCTTTCTATTTAGATTGTACTGAACTTCCATCAGATACTTTGCAGCCACTATTGTGCTACTATAAAACAAACCCATTCTATATATATTATTATTATCTGGTGTTCTTAGGTGTAGTGAGGAGCGAAATGAAATGCGTTAATGTAAGTAGCTGGTTCAAATCTACGCCAAAATTCTCCGACCTTTTAAGAATAATATTATGTTGATAATAATAAATTGTTTAATAATAAATAATAATAATAAAAAATTGTTTATTAAGTTATCAGACTTACATAGGATTAAAATGACACATAAATTAAATAAAGTTACAAGAAATTGTTGTACACATCGACATTACCAGGGGTTCCCAAACTAGGCGAGGCCTGTATCTTGGGAAAGATATAACTATATAGTTAACTATAACTTGGTTAACCTTTAATAATAGGCAAATAATGATAAAAAATACCAAAGTCTCTGTTATTCTAGCCCCAATTGAATAATACGGCAAAATTAAATTACCGGCGATTTCATTTAAACTAGAGCCTTTTGCCTCTATTGTGCCGTTTTTAATTTGGCCGTTTTAATACCGCCGACAGTTCGCCCACGGACTATTTGGAATTCATTAATTCGCCTTTATATAATAGCAATTAAAATTGTTTTTACGCATAACAATTTTGTGGTTATTGTATTTTCATATAAATTTAACAAAGTGAAACTGTTGAAGGCCGTCTTGTATTATATAGCCTTGGTCTCTTGATAGAACATCTCTGCGGTATGATAAATGCTGTGTATGACACAGCTTCACATATGGAAAATGCTAAGAATCGTGTTTTGTTTGGTCACGGTATGCTTCTCTGAAGAGAGGTATTTATGACTTTACTATTGGAATTCCAATCACAGATTAAACCTTTTACTGGTGGTAGGTCTCTCATGTGTGAGAGGCCACCTGGGTAGGTACCACTGCAAAGTCTATTTCTTCCGCCAAACAGCAATGTAAAAGCACTGCTGTGTTCCGGTTCGAAGGACATTTTAGCCAGAGTGACTACAGGACATAATGAGACTTAACATCTTATGTCTCAGGATGGCGAGCGCATTGGAATGCCAAGCATTGATTTGTAATTCATGGTGTTGTTTGGTTTTGCTACTGTCCATGAGCAGTCGTACCGCTTAACATCAGGCGGATGGCTTGCTCGTCTCGCCATTTATCGAAAAAAAAATGAAGTCCAACGGTAGCGTAAAACCAAAATTGTACGTAAGCCACATACTTTTGCAGCGATGCCTTATAGCAAAGGATTTACTTTGGTCCCAACACATGGACCTCCTTGTCCGGCGAGGGAGTAATATCCACAATCGTCCTTATAATATAACCATGGCTCTGATAAAGTCATAAGATATATTTTCCTAAATAAATAAGAATTATAAGTCAATCATATTATTGTAATGTTAATTGTAAAACAAAAATATTTTTCCTTTAGTAGTGAATAATTTAGAAAATTTGTAGTGCGCCATCTCTACATAACAGAAGGAACTAGATCACCACGACCAGTCGTTGAGTTATATTTAGTTCTTACATTGTGCAATAGATGGCGTTACTTGAATCTTTTGAGCTTTAGTTCGCAGAATTGGTTTACGTAGCGTCTTTAATATGATTGTAAATAATTAGTTAAACTTTCGTAGTTTTGTATTTCTGAAAGATTCCCGCGTAGCTATTGTTTAGCTACTGCGTTCAACAAAATTATGTTGAAATTATGTTCTGAAACGTTAGGTACAAAAGATTTTTTACAATGTAATTAAATAAATTTCCATTGACATGTTTGTATTTCTAGTGAAATACTTACACTCACAGTATAGACCTTTGTTTAACCCTGTGAGAACACATAAAGAGCTTGATATGTCTTATAATGAAGAAACTAGACACAGAATCGCGGCAGCAGCGTCTACACCAAATTCTTAGAGCCATACAATATTTTTTAAATGTATTAATTATCATGGGTTTATAAAAATATACAATACACAAAACAAAAATTGCAGGTTACAGAAATTATGCTTATTCCAATCAGTTAGTCATGCTCATTGTTTCCGTTCTTAAATGTGATAACGAGCTAACTTATCACATTCCGGTCAATAATTCCATTCCAGTCATGGGATTTGCTAAATCAAGAACTCGGAAGTCGAACCCAACACTTTACGGATCCATGCCAAAACCAATTCCCCTAGAGCAGCAATAAGACGACCATTGCAGAGAACATAATACTTTTTCATTAACTTCATTTGGATACATTTACTTAAAATTCAAATGCGACAATTTAATTGTTAAACTATAATAATTGACTCGATTGAGTTTAATATTTTCACTCCAACGCTCTGAATACGTGGTCATGAATCCCACAAGAGATATAATGCATTCCCACATCAGACACGAATCGTATCATAGCTGTGTCCGCGGTGATTTCCCGTGAGGTTCCTCTGTTTAGAGCCCGCATTTCGATCTCTGCTTTCGGTTAGCCGGATTTATTGTTTGTAGGAAACGCAATATACACAATTTGGTGAGAAACCTTGATGTGACAGCTTGTATAGAATGAAGTTTACTCTTAAATATTTTAATTAGCATTTCAACATAAAAATAGAATAGGGATGATGACTGATATAAAGGATTAATGAAATGATGATTTACAATAATAATATGTATTATAGGGAATCTAAGAATATAAATTTGCTTGAGATTATAATTGCGATTAATTATATTTTAGTAAAAATAAAAGCAGAAAACCTAAGAATCCGCCATATTAGATGAAACGCCAATAGAAAGCGAGTGACGTTTCACTTTCGTAAATAGTACTTTGGTTGACAGTTGACTCCACGCGAACTTCCATATCATTTGGTAATTAGAACCAGAATAAGTTTTCAAGTACTTATATACACAGCTATTGGTATAATACCTAAAGTAAATGAATGAAATCTAGCCTCATAATTGATCGATTGTGTTATTAGCAGTATATTATGTATTAGTTCTGATTATAAGTTTTCTGGGCGCGTGAATCATTATAAACGTTATAAATACTTACATCAAAATGGTCTTCACAGAAATATATTACTGAGTTAAAGATACAGATGCTGTGTCTCGCCTTGCCATTTTTAGCCACATATTTCTAACATTTTTGTTCGTTGTAACGTTAATAAATAACTTATTCGGAGTTTCTATCGATGTATTTTTACATTGTGGAACTGAACACCATCGATACACATTATGTGTACGGTTTTACAATTTATAAGTTAAATGAAAGTATTTGATTGTAAATGATAGTGGTTTATTGCTAACGTTATTAAATGCTAATATGATTATAATGATTGATGCTAATGAGTATACGCGTCGATGGCACAGCGTCAACGGACACATACTAACTTATGAATACATAAATCGCATGGAAACAACAAAATGCTGACGCGAGGAACTGTACGTTGCTATTGCACCGTACATGCTCCCGCCACCAGCTTCCAATGGTGAGATAAATGATAATGAGATGAATGATGTGTTTACAAGGTGATCAAACAATGTTAAAGTAAGTTTTATTCTAGGGTACTATCTTCAAACTTAGCATTAAAATACGCGACGTTACGAAACACAGGCGACGACGCTTTTTCTTGTCGACTATGCACTACACCTTGATGCGACATACCGAACTCACTTTTATTTACCCCTGTGGGTTTCGACACTTCACTGTACACTTTTTCCACTTCACTATTAACACAAGCATTAACACTGACGGGACGCGGCATCGGTGCCGGTGCCGCTGCCGTAGCGGCAGCCCGTTGAACACGCATGGCTCGGTAACGTCTATAACGCAGCCACGCGTATGATGCTCCAACGATGATGCTGACTCCTATTACTGCGTATATGGCCGTGTAGTGATGCACGTCGTGATACGACACGTGATCTGCCAGAACCCTCTCTTGCTTCATCTGATCTATTTGTGTCTTTATATTGTCGAGATGCTTTTGCAAATCAATAGAATCTTTTTCGTCCAATTGTGTAATTGGAATTGTCAAATTAATTATTTCGTTTATTGGTGGTATCTCATGTGTATATATTAAAGGCTTTATATTTAAGGTATTCATATTGTTCTTATGTGACGTAATTCTGAGATAATCACCTTTTATATTACAGCTTGGTCCGAAAGAAGCAATTCCAGCTCCGCTTATTTTTTTGATGGATAATTGGTCCTCGCATATAACGCGTAAATTGCAATGGTCACAGCAGAAAAATAAGTAATTATTGGGTGTCTGTAATTCTCGCCATCTGTTTGTACATGGTGACAAATCTTGTTTGCATTTATTTTGGCTATTGTCTGTAATGCAGAGGCTCATATCTGAGATCATATTATACACGGGACCTTGTACATGACAAAGGAGAGTGTCAGAATCAGCATGTAAACACGAATTGAGATCCTCTAAGGGTACATATGTATCTTTCTGCACATTTATGGCCAAGATGTCTGATATCGATGATATAGAAACAGCGTTGTTATGATTTCGGTGTAAAATAGGAATTACTCGATAAATCTCGTATCCTTCCCGGCCTACGAGTGGAATACGCACTTCAAAAATAAGATAGGATTTGATCATTCTGGCCTTAACTCTTAAAAGTTGATACACACTTTGTAAATTATTAGGGATGTTTCTAACCGGCAAAGATGTGTCCTTATGTAGTTGCCCAGAAATTAAGTTCAGTTCCAGTTTAAGTTGTTCCGGAGTTAACAAATGAACGTTAAATTTCCCACTATAGACATTCGTGATAGTGTTTAACAAAGTATCCTGTATGCTGCTCAATTTTGTGAGCATATTATTAGCAGCTATAGCGGATAAAATAAATTCAACCATTTTTTCCAGCCTACTCATTACCATAGTAATAGTAGTCATAGCTTTTTCCATATCGTTCAGATGCTGATTAATGATTTTGTGTTGTGTAGTCATTGACTCTTCCAATCTCTTTAGTAAATTGTACTCAGCCTCGACCACAGAAGTTTGATTTTTCCAAAGTAGTTCCAAATGTTTTTGATTGTCATTAATTAGCGTAATGTCCTGCTCATACTTTTCTGCAAAGTTTTCGTCCAAAATTCCGAATAAACTGTGTGCCACGTTGCCTACTACGTTGATAAGGCCTCGTCTCGAACGCTGTCTAGCGTAAGCCGAAAACTGTTGATTCAGTAACATCTGATCATAGTATTTGAGTTCCGAGAAGCCGAGTTGTAATTGCGATAGTATTATCTTACAATGTGTATGCATAGCACCTTGCGCACTATCACAATTTTTTAATAAACTGTTAGAATATTTTTCCAAAGCCGTTCTCCCCTCCCAATAGGGCGACATGTTATAGTATACGATAATTTTCCAATCGTCCTTTATTATTTGCATATCTGCAACCTTGTCAAAATAGAGTCCTTTTCTATTTTGGAATGTCGTGATGTTAAATGATCCAAACACTAGTGTCAAAAAATTCATGAATATAAAAAATGATAACAGTGCTGACGTTATTTTTGACTGATGTTGACGTGTCCTTGCAGAGTGTTTTTGCTGATTTGGCTTTGATACTTCTGTTTTATCGTCTTGCACGGAAACGGGTAATATAGATAACTTGACGATGGGTCGCTTGAGAACACCTGTTTTTGTTTTAACAGATACGACGCGAACTAAACCATCCTTTCCAGGGTGTAGCTGTAATACTCTGCCAATAGCCCACTTGCCCGGTGGCAAATTAATGTCATGGATTATAACTATATCACCAATCTGGATATTTGGTTGTTTTTGTTGCCATTTACTTTTGATTGTGAGTTGACTAAGGTACTCCAACTTCCATCTATTCCATAAGTCCCGAAATATTGTTTGTATGAGGGACCATCTTGTACGGAGATCCTCTTCAGTTTCCGTGATCGTTAACAACGGACTACCCGTAAGAAAATGTGCAGGAGTAAGGCAGTCAAGGTTGTCCGGATCCTCTGTTAATGCACAAAGTGGTCGGCTATTCAGACATGCTTCGATTTGGGTAAGCAATGTGGTGAACTCCTCGAAAGTGAGTTTCTGCTCACCAATTACCCTTTTCATGTGGTATTTTAGACTTTTTACAGCGGCCTCCCAAAGCCCGCCAGCGCTCGGCCATGATGGGGCATTAAAGTGCCACTGGATTTTCATATTTGTTATCTCGTCGTAAAACTCTTGTGATACTATTTGTTTGATATTAAAGAATTCTTGTTGTAAAATTTTGTTGGCACCAACAAAATTGGTGCCATTATCACTGTAGATGTGTGCAGGTGCTCCGCGTCTTGCAGACATCCTACGTAATGCTGCTATAAAGGAAGATGTCGACAAATCAGACACCAACTCTAAGTGGATGGCCTTTGTCACCATACACACGAACACAGCTATATAACCTTTGGTTATTTTGGCCCCACGTCCTTTGTTGAATTTTATGTCCACATATCCAGTATAGTCAATGCCGACGTGATGAAAGGGTCGGGAAGGGTTGGTTCTCATTGCAGGTAAGTCAGCCATAATTTGTTCCTGTTTGTAAGGATCATTTCTTCGGCATTTAACACACTTGCGTAAGTATTTCTTAATTGTACGGTTTCCACCCATAATCCAATACTGAGTTCTTAAATGAGATGTGGTTAGTCTTGCGCCGCCATGAAAGGTCTTTCGATGTGCTTGATCTATAAGTAAGTTAGTAATTACGCTGTTGTTTGGAATGATTAATGGATGTTTCTGATATATGCTGATTTTTGCATTGCGGAGTCTTCCTCCAACACGTAACAAATCCTCCTCATCCAAAAACGCGGAAAGATTTAAGAGTTTGCTTTTATGATGAAGTGGTTTACCTAATTTTAAATTCGCAATTTCTTCATAAAAATAGGTTTCCTGGATATATTTTATAACTTTGTTTCGTGCCTTGTTTAACTCATTAAGAGTTAGATATGAATGTGTTACGTTGCGATGAGTCATTCGTAGTATCCAAGCGAGTACACGGATAATTCGAGTAAAATTGCTGTATTTGTTAATTAGTTGATAAATTATGTCATTGTTATCTTGTGGTTTTATATTTTGTTTTGCTACGTTGGCTTGACATTTTTTAATTTCTTCATTTGTTGTGAAGTTTGTGTTGTCCGATTTCGAATGAAGATTATGGCACAGCAGCCATGAAGGCCCATTCCACCATAAATTGAGATCTTTCAGCTTCGAAGCGGACACACCCCGACTGGCAAAGTCAGCCGGGTTCTCTGCAGATTTAACGTACTGCCAGCAACTTATGGGTGCAACTTCCAGTATCTGCGTCACTCTGTTTGCTACAAACGGCTTCCATTTATTTATATTCCCGTTTAACCATCCGAGAACTGCTGTAGAATCCGTCCATCCTACAAAATTGATCGTGTAGTTTGATAAGCAACTTTGCACCTTTTTGAATAATTTTGATAATAATACTGCACCACAGAGTTCTAATCTGGGTAACGTTATGACTTTATTTCCCGGAACAAGTCTTGTTTTTCCAGCTATGATGGTAACGGTAGGTTTTTGATTCAGTTGTTTGGTTTTGCAATAGATTACACATGAGTATGCCTTTTGGGATGCGTCACAAAATCCATGTAACTCTATCTCATTTTTTCCATCTGTTCTTAACCACCTTGGTACTTTTATCTGATTGATATTGTGTAAATCATTTTTTATTTTTATCCACTCATTTTTAATTTCTGTAGATACTTCATCATCCCATCCAATTTTACAAACCCAAACTTTCTGAAATAATAGTTTTAATGTAGTGGTGAGTGGTGAAAGCCAACCCAAAGGATCAAATATAGTTGAAATGCTTGAGAGTAATTTTCTCTTAGTTAATTTGTCAGCGGCGGCACAAGGTTTTATTTCAAATGTAAAATGGTCCATTTCTGGGTGCCATTTTAGTCCAAGTGTTTTAGTTGATTCTGGCTGCCTAAATTGAAATATTTCATTGTTGCATTGATTCTTTTCTAAGTGGCTTAAAAGCTCGGGTTTATTTGAAGCCCATTTGCGCAAGTTGAATCCTCCCAATTTACATAATTCTATTAAATCTTTCTGGAGCTGTTTTGCCGATTCTAGGCTAAAATCACCACTTAGTAAATCATCAGTATACATCTCATTTTCGAGAACTTTTGCTGCTCGACTATTTGGGTAGTTTCCACCTTCATCTTTGGCCAGCTGTTTAATGGTCATCATGGCCAAAAATGGTGCGGCCTTGGTTCCATATGTTACAGTGCACAATTGGTATGTTTTAAGATCTTGATTGCTATTTTGACGCCATATGATCCTCTGATATATTTGGTCATCCTCGTGTAACCACAACTGACGGAACATTTTTTCCAAATCCGCGATGTAGGCGAATTCATATTGACGCCATTTCAAAATCAATTCAAACAAATCTTTTTGAAGATTTGGTCCACGGTACATTAAGTCATTAAGACTGTATCCTTTTGAGGTTTTGGACGAAGCATTAAAGACGACCCGTAATGATGTTGTTAATGAATCCTCACGGCATACAGCATGATGAGGTAAGTAATATGTGGTTTTTGGGTTGTCCTTTACTTCTTTCATGTGCCCTAAATAAAGATATTCCGCTATAAATGCCTTATAATCACGGGCAATCTCTGGGTGTTTAATAAATTTATTTTCTAATTGCCGAAATTGTGCTATGGCCTTGCCTTTTGATTTGCCCAACTTTTCCGAGATGGATTCAGTTTTAAGCGGTAATCGCACTACATAGTGGCCGTCATCATTTCTTGTAGTAGTGGTCTTATAGTACTGGACGCAGTGTTCATCTTCGTTGGACATTAATTTATCTTCTTGATGGATGTCTTCTACCATCCAGAACTTTTGTATATCTTCTATGTAGTTGGTAACAACATTGCATTGGAAGCTTTTGTGGACATTGCCGCAAAGGATCCATCCCAAACGCGTTTGTTGAGCGACTGGGTGATTTTCAAACTTGATGATACCGCTCTGAATAATTTCAGAGTATATATCGGCTCCTAAAAGGATATCTACAGGTCTCCGTGTATAAAATTTCGGATCTGCCAATTGTAAATTATCCAAATAAGACCATGATGGTTTTTCAAACGATTGATTTGGTAAGTGGTTGATTAATGATTTCATAATAAATGCTTCCGTCTGAAATTGATAGTCGCTGTAAATAGATGTACATGTTATGTTGATAACCCCTTTACAGTTGCTTTGTTTGGTACCGACTCCTACAACGATGCCATTGTATTTCTGACGAGGGAGCCTTAATTTTTGTGCTGCGTTCTCGGTGACTAAAGAAGTTTGAGAACCCGGATCTATGAGTGCTCTCATAAGTTCATGAGACCCATCATCCTTTTGGACCCTTATTTGTGCGGTTGCCAACAACGTTTCCAATATTTTTTCGGAAGTTACGGGACTACTATTCACACGGTAGCTAGGTACATTTCCCGCTAACTTCGCGTTATCCGTTGAAGAACTTGACGCCTGCGGTGTCGTTTTTATGCATTTATAATAAACATCGTGTAATATGGTATTATGATTGTTATTGCATTCCCGACATCGTTTCTCAGAATGACATATTTTTCCATTATGATTGTATAAACAATTTTTACAAATATCTAATTTTGTAATTGTTTTACGTTTATCTTCTGCTGTTAATTCTTTGAAAATTTTACATTTGAATAACGCATGATTGTTCTCGCAGAAAGGACATTTTATAAAGCTGGAATGAAAAGCTTTGCTTGGATTCAATCCTGAGAACTTTTGCGGATGATATTGATTTTTCTTATGAAAGCATTCACTATTTTGTTGAGATGATTTCGTATTTTCGGACTTGCGTTTTGAATTAGTCGATGCTTCCAATGATGTAAATTTTTTCTCCAAAAATGTCAAAAAGTCACTGAAATTAGGAACTTCTTTAGGATTTTTCAGTGATTGATTATATTCATGGTTCGATTCCGCGTCCAACTTTTGTGAAAGAATATGAGTCAGCAAGGAATCCCATCCAGATATGTTAACACCAAGATTTTTGACAGCATATAAGACTTCGTTTGTGGTGTCATGTATTTTCTTTAACTGATTTGCATTTTGATTTTGCATAATTGGCAAGTTTAAAAGTAAGTTTACATGAGATGAAAATATACGTTTTTTATTATTATACCTATTGTTCAAAATATCCCAACAGTCATTGTAATTTTCCGATGTGATATGCAGGTGCTGAATCAACTTCTCAGCTTCACCTTTGACCTTGCTTTTTAAATATTGTAACTTCTGCGTGTTAGTTAATGTTGCATTGTTGTGTATGGTTTCCAAGAAAAGATCTCGAAAAGACACCCACTGATGGTAGTTACCCGCGAAGGTTGGAAGCTCCAACTGTGGCGTGGATTTTTCCTGATGAGACATGGACCACATTTTATTGTTTAATTTCCTCTTGATTACGTTGTACTGCTTTTCATGTTTACTAAATTCCGCCTCATAATCTTCATTTTCACCATTGATGGTGCTATCAATTTCCCAATGAAGAGAATCAATAGCCGACCATCTACTTTCAACAGATTTTAATGCATCTTGGTATTCCCATTTTTCAGTGAAAATTTCAATGTCAATATTTGAAATTGTGCGAGCGAAAGCTTTAAAATTGCTATTCTGCTTACGGACCATTTCGTCGAGTTTGCTATTCGAGCCGCGAGATATCTTTATAGATTCGGGCTTAGATGTTGTAGGGTTCGTCATTAGAGTCGAAGGTTTCAGGGTGGGGTTCACTGGCCGCTGCTCACTAGTTAATTCTGCTTCCGTAGAATACGAGAGTAAAAACTTACGAGTGTTATTGTAAGAAATCTTCGTCTGTTCGTACTGATTATTAATAAAATAGGGATCGTTAGGATCACCACCCTCCAATATTTGTAGGTGATTGGAGTGAAATTCTTGCCAGTATTGATCAAGAGTTCCTAGTTTCCTCTTGATCAAATCGGGTGTTTTGCGTTCACGACCATCTTTTTTGAAGTACCGGTATAGCACTTCTATTGCCTCATAAATCTGTTGCTGTGTTTTTATTAAATCTTCCATCACGAAGACAACAAATTACCGTCAGAAAAAATAATGGAAAGATCTGACCTTAGTGTGCTGCTTACTGTTCTGCTCCCAAATACGAGAAACAAAAATCACTAATGCACTGTTGTCCAATGTTCACTAGCTCTCATAGAACCACTGTCCGAAAATCGTCATTTAGTCACTCGCGGAGTCTTTCCGAAAAGACATAAACGATTTCCCGTGGTCCCGTGCGCAATGCACTGCTCGAAGGACCATTAAATTGTACGGTTTTACAATTTATAAGTTAAATGAAAGTATTTGATTGTAAATGATAGTGGTTTATTGCTAACGTTATTAAATGCTAATATGATTATAATGATTGATGCTAATGAGTATACGCGTCGATGGCACAGCGTCAACGGACACATACTAACTTATGAATACATAAATCGCATGGAAACAACAAAATGCTGACGCGAGGAACTGTACGTTGCTATTGCACCGTACATTATGATTCATCATTATTAAAGTATTTGATGAAATTAATTTATCACAACAAACTTATAAACAAAGAACTGTCAAATGTTTACGAAAGCCTGACGTCACACGCGGACGCCATTACTAATCTAGCGTTTTGGAGCAGACTATAAATTATTTTATTTGAAACGAATTTTTTTCCTACAAAACCTAACGTTTTTTCAGAAATAAAATGTATTTTAAGCTAAGTTATTGTATACGAACATTCTGAAGTAATTTCTCAAAATCAGTCATCATGCCTATTGTATTACAATGCCAGTATGATTGTATTTATTATTTTACATACATTCATACATAAACTCACGCCTTTATCCCTGAAGGGGTAGGCAGAGGCGCCACTAGGACACCCACATTTCGCCTTGTATGTTCCGTTCCACGATGTGATAGATAGCATATCGCCATATCGGGCACAAATTTCTGCTGTCCATTAGCGGTCGTATCGCGTACCATCAGGCGAATGGCATGCTCGTCTCGCCATTCGTCGCAATAAAAAAGAATCCTATTCTGTCATATAAACTACAAACCTTTCCAAAAATAAATCCTATACAATCGAATTTCAATCAAATAAGCAGCTGTAGCAACTCGCCACATTGATTTAACGACAACTATAAAAAGTTAACGTTCATTTAAAAACTCCGAACACTTCATCAAGCAAAGTGCTGTTCTTAATGGTTTTACAGCGGTACAAGCGTTCTGGGGGATTTTTATAGAGAATAAACCCTTACAAGTTATACCTTATGGTAATTTATTTAATATATTTTATTGTTTTTGTTTATTGTGACTGCCTCGTTGGCGCAGTTGTATTAAGGTATGATTGCAAAGATAAGGTCTCGGGTTCGAATCCCGGGCAAAGTGATGTCGGATTTTCCTATTCATTATCAGCCCGGAGTCAGAAAATTGTGCCCAATATGGCGATAGGCTCGCCCCCTATCACATCGTGGGACGGAAAATACAAGGCGAAACGTGGGTGTCCTGGTAGCAGCCTGCCTACCTCTTCCGGGAAAAAGGCGTGTGTTTATGTATGTATGTATGTTTACTCAATGTGTAGTTTAAGTAGCTGTGTGTAGAGTATAGTTAATGTCGACTTAGTTTTAAAAGCTGTTATGGCGTTATATTTTAGGTGATATATTAAAAAAAAGGTTGGCAAGAGCACCCATGATTTGAAAAATTAATTTGTTAGGCTGCACTGCACTTAATGGTAAATGCAATACCAATCAAATGGATTATCGATTGGTAATATACACACCACGATATTGTGCCGGCAATATTGTGTCGATCGTAGACCACCGTATTATCTTTATGTTCTTAACGTGGAACTTACATTCACCCTTATATTGTATTGTATTAGCCCATATACGTCCCACTGCTGGACACGGGCCTACTCTACAATCGAGAGAATCGATTAATAAATAAATACACCCAACAGTCACATACATAGTCCTGACCCCACACTAAGATCGAAACTTGTGTCGTGGGTAGCAGAAACTACGAGAGACTTTTCGGTCTCACAAACACCCAGACCCGAAACAAATACCTGTGGATCACACAAATATTTGTTTCGGTGCGGGGATCGAACCCCCAGCCTCTCGTTTCACAGCCGGCGTCTAACCAACTGCGCCACGGAGGCTGTCTGTGTGTGATTGAGATTGAGAGTGGCTAGGCCATATAGTCTATATATTACACACACACACACACACCCTTATATTAGGATAGTAATAATTCTTCGACGCGATATTTCACCATCCCGAAGAGGTTTGGTTTATTTGCCGGGGCCTGGTTGGGGAAAACGTTGGCCGAGCAAACAGCACTCGCACATCTGATTTATTTACTTATCCGGGCGCGATTGTACACGCTTACACAGCATTTTTATAAAATCCTTTGTTATGTGGTAAATTCTGGAGCAGTGTTAAAGGAAACGCGCTAACGTTGTAGTGACAATATTTTCAGTAACTATAGACAGGTTTTTAATGGGTGACGTCAAAGTAAGGCACATTTATTTTTATTTGTAAGAACGGGTATTTTGTATTCCTCCTTTTAAGTGGTATTCGTTTGTTAATTGTGATTCATTTGTAATTATTTTTTAAATAAAAAACTGTGGTTTTATTTCGACTCTTCATCAGCGGCAAGTGTAATTGGTACTTGACATGATACACACATGATACGTCATCATAGTGGGACGGAAAATATAAGGCGGAACGTGGGCGTCCTGGTTGCACCTCTGCCTACCCCTTCTGGGCAAATGGTATGAGTTTATGTATTTATTTGGTCTAAGATGCGACCACGCAACCATAGCTATAGCAATTCTGAATTAGCCAATAGGCCAACACGCACTTTACATTTGAATCTATAGAATGTTACATATACATTATGTACACATTTTTATCAATGCAAAGTTCGAAACCGTTATTGGTTTCCACTATCCGACAACTGCGTCATACAAGTCAATTTATAAGTCCGTATCATTGGAGCTAAATCGAAGTCATCGGTTTGGTCTGCTTCATGCTTAACGACCGACATCAATCAGGAAAGATAACATTTTATCTTCACGGCGATCCTATACGGGCAGTGGGCAAAGGAATATTTGCTAGCTTATGTGGGACTAGCGGTTCAGCCGAGTTTTTATGTCCAGTCCACATCAACACGTTATAGTTTTTGTAGCACACGCGATGTTAATAATATTTAAGGTATTTTATTTACACCTTAGGTTACATTATTGAAGTTTTAGTATGGATCCCAAATTTTTTGAATATACAATATAGCCTATGTTTTTTTTTTTATTGCAATGAATGACGAGACGAGCCTGCCATTCGCCTGATGGTGGTAAGCGATACGACCGCTCATGGACAGTAGCAAAACCAAACAACACTATGAGTTACAAGGCAATGCTTGGCATTCCACTGCGCTCGCCATCCTGAGACATAAGATGTTAAGTCTCGATATGTCCAGTAGTTACTCTGGCTACAATGTCCTTCAAACCGGAACACAACAGTGCATTTACACTGCTGTTTGGCGGGAGAAATAGACATTGCGGTGGTACCTACCCAGGCGGCCTCTCACATATGAGAGACCTACCACCAGTAAAACATGTCATATCATGTCACCCGGTGATAGTGCAGCTTCCCAACAGTGAAAAAATTTATCAAATCGGTTTTGTAGTTTCAGAGCCTATTCAATGCCAACAAACAAATAATCAAATCCTTCCTCTTTATAATATTAGTATAAATGAAGACGTGATAACATAGACGGAAACCATAGACACGTAATGTATGACTCAAAATGTATGAAAACTCAACGTGTCAGTTTTTGTCTTCACACAGTGCCATCACGTCATTCAGAGATTTTTTTCTCAATTCATTTTTTTTCTCTTTTTGTTTTTGAAATAGTTTCTTTGCTCGATACCGACTAAAATTCAAGTATGTTTTGAAAAACAACTTAATGGTATAGGATTTAGGAAACAACACCTGCAATTGATATGTACTCTTAATAAATAATAAAATATGGTTATTTAATCACATTCATGATTATGTGGTATTTTTTGCTTTATGTTATATTCTGTTTTACCGCTTTCAAATTACTTTCTAATGTATTACTCAATTCAAATTCAAAATGTAATAATTTGTTAATATTTAAATTTGCATGCTGTGGTCTCCTATAATTGAATAACACGTCACCATTGTCTCCATAATATCGTGTATACTTCGTTGGAGGTTCTCAAATAAACAAAACATAAAAAGTAAACTCGATCATTTGTCTAGAACAACCCGACTATACCAGAACCATTATTTAAATTGAACCCACTTGCATTGAAATACGACGTATACTTTACGATACTGAACCCGAGCCTCGAAGCGAAACACTTATTAATGGGCAATACTTCATCTCTATTATGTTAAGGTAAAATGAGACGGTGCAGAAATCAGATGGATGAACGTTTATTTATAACCGACTTAAGAAATAGGGTTCTGTGTTTGATCCATATGTACGTTTTTTTAAATTTTTTAATTGCAATGAATGGCGAGACGAGCTTGCCACTCGCCTGATGGTAAGCGATAGGACCGCTCATGGACAGCAGCAAAACCAAACAACACCATGAATTACAAAGCAATGCTTGGTAAGAGGTTAATTCTCATTATGTTCAGTAGTTACTCTGGTTACAATGTCCTTCAAACCGGAACACAACAGTACATTTACACTGCTGTTTGGCGGAAGAAATAGACATTGCGATGGTAGGTCTAATCCCACACTACTCCAGTAGCCTCTCACAAATGAAAGACCTATCACCAAAGGGTTTTTCATTATTAATAATTTGGCATACAGTTTTGTCTATGTCATGTTAGCCCATAATCGCCCACTGCTGGGCACGAGACTCTACAACCGAGCTGCACTGAGGTCTAAATTAGTGCATTAATAAGTAGTAAACAGTGAAATTCATACTTTTATTTTTTAATAAACCTAATTTTGCGGATTTTATCTCGGATTTCGTTTAATTTTTACATTTTTTACTTCCCGTCTTTTCCATCACTTTATAGCGTTTAATGTAAAAATTAACATTCGCGTAAATCTACGAAACATTTATGTTGCTTTTTTCTAAAAAAATTCACACTATCACTTTAATACTCAGGATATTTTCCATTTAGGTATTTTCTATTTACATATTGAAATTAAACAATTTTTCGCGGATTTTATCCCGACGTTTCGATACTCACAGTCCGCCCCGTGACCTCGAAAACTGTAAAGGAATCGAAACCTCGGAAAGTTAAAAAATGTAAAAATATAACTAAATCCGCGATAAAATCCGTAAAAAATAGCTTTATTTCAATGTTAACTCATCAAACAATGAAAAACTACTTTCAAGCAAAAATATCACACTTTTCTTTCCTTTTTCCTCTGATATTCTTTAAGCACTACGTACCACAAATTTTCCCATCCCCTCCCTTCCAAAGTATATTGATGTTCGGCTACCGGAGAGATCCGAAAATAATTTGCTCAACGGAATGTAAAATATTAGCTATTATTACAAAACTTGGCGGAATCGATGCGCTCGGAATTCTAAGATTTTTGCTTACGTAATATTAAATAACTTATAATAGAATTAAATTTTTAAATTAGGTATGTTTGTATTTGGTTTCGATTTTTGACTGCCTCGGTGGCGTAGTTGTACTACGGTACGATTACAAAACTGAGGTCTTGGGTTCGAGTCTCGGGTCGGATGAGGTGATATTGGATTTTTCTATTAATTATAAGCCCAGAGTCAGGAATTTGTGCCCGATATGACGATAGGCTCGCCCCGTATCACATCGTGGGACGGAACATACTAGGAGAAATGTGGGGGTCCTGGTGGCAACTCTGCCTACCTCTTCTTGGAAGAAGGCGTGAGTTTATGTATGTATTTATTGCATTTAAATTACTCTGGACTAGCAGTTGCTTAGTTATCTCAAAATCTGGGAAAGTTAAGCATGTTAAGCCAAATTAACAGCCTAATAAAATCAATCCTGATCGAACCCGCGGCCTCCCGTTTGACAGCCGGTGCGGCGTTTAACCAACTGTGCCTTGGAGGCAGTAGAATTAAATGTGAAACTTTGACATGTTCGATAAAATCAAAAAGTTATTAAAATACAATTGGGTACCAAATACAGAAAAAGATTGTGAGTCCTTAATGTTACGTCTTTTAAATTCGACAGCAAGCCTTAAAATATTCAGCAGTCTAGATTTTAGGTGGTAATATTTATGTACATAAATAAATCATACATACTTGTTCTAGAAACTTTGGGGAATAAATTCTACTGAATTTGCGACTCATGAATATTTTAATACTTGATAATCGAAACATTTATCACACTTATCGAACTATTTGATTTATCTCTTTTTTAACTTCACTGCAGTTATTAGTGTGTGCACAGCAGTTCAAAAAAGTAATAAATTAGTCGCTGATCGTCACAGTTATGTCGGCCTACTCAATAATAGGTGTATCAGTAGCTGAATCCAGAGAACGGAAAACTCGCGTAAATAACTTCAGTAGATTTTGTATACAGTTTTATCCAGAGAGACACTATTATCTTGCCACCAATCATTTATTTATCCTAATATGATTTTTCTTCTAAAATTCTCAAATCAAAAATATTCTTAAAGAATTGAAGCAACAAATACAGTCCTATATAATTAATGCCCATTAATGAAATAGTTGATTTACAACTAGATTGCATCTTGAAGACAAGTATGAAATGTCTGCGATCTGAGAGAACCTTTCACCTTTAGAAAATAGGTTCCGACGGAGATGAAAGCTGCAAAGGATATAGGCGAGATGAAATACCGATAAATAAAGACTGTAAGGTCTAGAATCGCGTAACGGTATATTATAATTACAGAATATTCACACATAAATGGAGTGAAGATTCTATTTCCGAGAATTCGAGATGGAAGAAAAGGCGTGGAGTGCATAATATTCGCTAGGCCACTGAAATTTTAGACATACATATAAACCGAATATGTCGAGAAGAGCATACATTGCTTAGTCTATCTGGGATTTCAACCAAAAACCACACAACTAAGATGTCACAGTTGTGCTCTCACTAATCTAATAAGATGAGATCAATTTTTAGAGTGGTATAATTTAATGAAATGTGTGTTTCATTTTGGGGCTTAAATTCCATAATTTAAAGTTAAAAGTTGAAAAACCAAAAGCATTTTCTAATAGCTTCTGATGACTTAATCTCCAACGCATGAACGAACCAAATGTATAAACGTTTACAATTTAAATTAATTTCATTCCAGTGAACATATTCCACAAAGCACAAGTGCATTATCAATTAATTCATAAAATTCCCAAGGGGTGTTTACACTGTTAAGTTAAGCAGTAAATATTAGAAATAGAGCACTCAGCAATTCACTAGAAACCCTGACACAATTGATAACAAAAATAAACGCAACATAAAACGCGAAACATTTTACAGTTAATAAAAATATTCAATAACAATAAAATCGAAACGTTCATAAACGCATACCGATGTGTTTTCTGCTGTTTTTATTTTTTGCTGACGTGGAGTCTTTTTATAACAATCCAGACGAAAATGTTAAAGATATAGCAAATAATTTTATTGCTTTTTTAAATGTTACTCCCGATGCAAGGATTTCAGAACTCAGAGAGAAATTAAAAACTATAGATGCATATGCAGTTGATGATAATAAAATTAACAAGTTAATTACTAATGTGACACATCAAACCGGTCTTGAACATATAAATTTCTTCAGAGCGTTGAACGAAGATGATCACTATGTGTTGCAAAACAACAATTCTCACAAAAGCTTGTATCTGAAATTGAAGGAGAAAATGAACAGAGATGATATCTTGAAGGTATTGGTTGATAAAAGTAGTGGCAATCAGTTGTTGCAGACAGCTAGGAAAGCAATGGGCGATGACAAGTTTGGTAAAGTTGATGATGTTTTCGATCAAGCTGTTGATAGTTTGATTGCGGAGACGGCATCTGATCATCACAAGTTTGATGCTAAAGCAAATGACAGCATATATTGGGGTACGTATGGCATTATAAAATTTATAAGTAATTTGGTAATGATATTGGAACTATAAAGATGAATTAAAGGTAATGGATGGCATTCGATAAATCACGCCAGAAACGTCTTGGTAAAGCTTAAAAGTTCTATTAAGATTCCAATTTAAATTAGGCTTTATATGAGACGAAATATCTGCACATCAGTGAGACTAATATGGACTATGGGTTTATAGATTTTGAAGATAGTAACGGGAAAAATACAATATAAACGAAATAACGACACAAATCAATCCAATTATATTTCACATTTCAGCTATACGAGAGGGCTATGTTAAGCAATGAATTCGTAAAGCCTCATATTCAACTCAAATATCGTAGTTGATTATGCTGGGGTATTAACGATATTACTTTCAGACCCTCAAGGCGAACTAGAAGACCTAAAAGAATTCCATCGCCACGACGGCAGGCGGATATTTAAAGGTGAACGCACCACTGTCAGGTACTATCCCTTCATGGTATCTATCCAGGTGATGGGAAGGTTCTGGTGCGGAGGAGTAATATACTGGCATGACCTGGTTCTTACTTCTGCTGCGTGTTTGCAATTGTAAGTACATAATATCATTTTGATAACAGAAATAAATTTGCGGTAATCGACAACGTTTACGATAAGACGAGCGAGAAGCTGGATGCGAATTTACAGGCGAATGTTATTATGTGATCAGATCAAGATTTGCCTTTGTATATAGACATACTGATTATGGAATCATTAACGGAGTAAAATTTTTCTTCCTTCTTTTAATTCTAGGCCTTTGGTCGCGTCAAGAAGCAATTTAGAAGGCTACCATAATTGTATTGGGAAGCGAGAGGAAATCGTCTGTTGATAAATCTTTACTCTATAGGGACCGTGCTGCATTTAAAAGCATTATAATTATCAGCAAAGATATAGTTGTCCGTACCGCTATATTTCTTTACATTGTCTTGTTCCAGGATGCACAATAACAGGTTCTTTCGGGAAAACCCTAAGGTGCTTCAAGTAAGGATCGGGAGCAATCACAGCAGACTTGGTGGAGAAATTGTGGATGCGTTGGAGGTTAGTGTTGTTCTGTTAAGTCTGTTGGTAGCGTGTAAAATGTATGACTTGCAAGATCTAGACTTCAATTCCAAGTTTAGCTGACCTAGATGTGTTGAATCTGATAAACTATTTTTAGGTTGAGCACTCAACTTTCTGGGTGTTTCTGGATTTGATAAATCAGATATTTTTTGTCAGTAGCTGGAATTTACGTTTCACATAGCAATAGATTCAACTCCTACCACATCGTGTGTAGAATAATAATAATAATCTTTATAATAGCCTCGTCAAATTGGTTGGTACGAATTAAATCTGCGAACCCCTTCAGAAACCCAATCATGAGCCAACATACTACTAAAAAGGTCACCAACTCATAATCCACCAGTTAGAACTATTCCCAAAAACCTAGCAACACGTACAAAACGAATGCCTCTTCCTCTAATTCCTCAGGTGTACTTCCACCCCGGCTATGACCCACGCACTCTGCGCAACAACATAGCCGTGGTGCGTCTCCGTCGGCACCTATACTTCAACTACCACCGCATCCCGAAGATTATCGACATCTCTCATAACGCCAACAGCTTGCCCGCTACTGCTGAAGTCTTGCTTCTAGGGTGGGGAGTTACTAAGGTAATCATCGCAGTATTTCAAAAGCAATTAATAATATTGAAGAGGCAAGTTACTGGTGGCAGAATATTTGAATCCATGATAGCAACCAACGTAAGTAATTACGTAAAAGTTATAGTAATTCATCAAAGTCTACCATCTTAAGTAATCAGTCTGAATTTGAATCCGAATTCAAAATCTGAATCTGATCCGAATTAGAATAGACTAAGCTTATCGATATTATAGATCTACATTGTTACGGACCTACGATTAGGTGAATTGTATGTAGTCACTTTGAAATGCCAGTATAAAAAATACTATGATTAAGCGATTCGATTGAAGGTAACAACTGATTCACTGAAAGCTGTCGTGAAGTAACAGTTTCACTGTCGCGTTGACTTAGTAAGAATGACAGATAGACACAAACTTTTAACCATGTCAGATTTATTGAATCCTCAATCGTATATGCACATCAGAGACGATCGCTTTTCATTACAAGAACTGCTATAGTTTTTCTCTCTTTCTCTTGAGCCACAGCAAATCCAATGCTGATCATAGCAGCTATGCTATGCTATGCTTTATCACTGCTGTCGGCTATCGATCTTTTATAATATGTGTATAAAGATTCTTGGAAAGATTTAAATTGCTTAATCAATCACATTCTGATCAGTTATACCCGTCAGTGTGAGTAATGTAAATATGTTTAAAGTTATCCAAGAGAATACGAGTACCAATTTCTGCAAAAGTCAATCAATCATATTTTTTGTGAAATGTGCTCGCACATCGACTTGTACAATTCCAATTTCTTTTTATTATCGTGATGTAGGTAATATTATGAATATATGATTTTTGACAGAAGTTAAAAGGTTTTTTAGGAGCTTTCAATTTTATTCTTTCTCGCTGAATAGTTGTCAGTTGAATCAAAGATGGACAAAAAATCGGGCTTCGTGACCATTTTACATACAATAAATAAACTAAACATAGTCAGCTTTCTGTTTGGCTCTTATGTTTTACTCACCCTGATCATTTCCAATATATCTAACCCGGTGCTATTAATAAATACGGAATTGGAAATCAGGTGCAGTAATGGAAAAAATATTCGATTGTTTAAAGGAAAAAACTTTCTGAAAATATGATATTTTTTAGAGAAAATAAAGCGAAAAAGAAACAGAAGTATTTTATTGACATTTTTATGAGGGTGGGTAATGGACGTTGAACGTGCGCGAAGAATTGTTTTCCTGATGAATCACGACCGAGCGTTGGGAAATCGACGCAAGGAGGAGGAATGGTGGTTGAATTATATCTCATTACAATTATGAGCTCCAAAACATATATTTCATTTATTTACAGATGTCCCAGAAAATGGCCTACGAGCCAGTGTTTCTGCAGAGAAAATTCCTCCCTGTCTACCCAAATGCGTTCTGCAAAGAAGTCTACGGCGAGTAAGAGATTAAATATTGTTACATAATTCTGGCCTGGGTAGTAGATGTCTTCTATACTAAGGGCTTTCTAGGTAGATATATAACCACATTCATTTTGAAAAGCTGGTAATGCACTAACGATCTAAATGTGATCACGCCGGTAATCAGTTAACGAATCCGGACCGAACCGAGTTACAAAACCTAGTTCCCGGAAATACATATCAAAAATACAAGTTTACCTGCGTAAAATTTTCCAAGGACCTATCTAATAAAAATAACTCTTCTATCACTTTAAAATAAAACAATTTTTTACGGAATTTAACGCGGATTTGGTTTAATTTTACATTATTACGCAACGTCGGAAATTATTAATGTAAAATTAAACCAATATGTAATATTTATCGAAGAAAACATTTTCTTCTATCACTGTAAATCCATGACAAATATATCGTATATTTATGTTTAAAATGATTAAATGAACAAGTCCCTGAGCTCCGAGGACCCGCGCTCTTGAGTTAAGAGCGATCTGTCCGCTGGGTATTGTATCCAAAGCAACGGTTTCTCTGATTTTGTGCTTATTTTTACGATGCGTGGAAATGTTGTTTTCAGAAACGTAAGGTCATGTTACACGATGTTGTATTTGTTCCGATGGATTTATTTTAATATCGAGTTTAAGTTATTAAATATTTTGGTTAGGATGAATGCATAAAATACTTTTCAAGTACTTGGAAACCTTAATACTTGAATTTATGTAGAGATGCAGAAATACTTATTAATAACCGAACGAAACACGACAGCAAAATCCTCGTTTCACATACATAATATTTAATGTGGGTAACTGGTACACCATCCAGGACAAACCGGCGAATTTATCGAAGTTTGTATTTTCTAGTACAACTAAGAAAAATACTTTCTTATAAATATATTATTGTAATGTATTATTTTCAGTGAATTTATAACTCAGACGATGTTCTGCGCCGGTACGTTTACGACGGGGGAGGGAGCGTGTGACGTATGTTTTTTATATCTTGTATTAAACATTATGCTGTATTATATCTATTTACTGATGTTTGTATTCAAGTATATATGTATGTTTGTATTATTTTCTATTTACAAGAGGGCAGTGACTGAACGTATAAAGCAGCAGACCGGGCTCTGTGGCGTACCTTGGGAGAGGCCTATGTCCGGCAGATGCAACGGGCTGATGATGATGTTATTGACGTTTTTATGATGTAGTTGCTGGTTTAGTTTATTAATATTCGCTAAGATTGCGACTACGCAAACACATTTGTAGAAAACACATAATAACGCATACGAATGTATCATTACGGGTTCAACTTCAGAATTTTGAAACTGCATATTTATATCAATCGGCGATCTCTCGCCAGTAGATAAACTATTTTTATTGCACTGCACTAACTAAAAGTATTATAATCAGTATCCGTGGCACAAATATATAGATTTTTTTCCTACACCTAATCTACATAAACTTGAATAAAACACTACCGTACCAAATATGTACGGACTAAACACACTACCGTGCCCCTTACAGCACGACGCAGGCGGTCCGGCGATACTGTCAGGCCGGCTTGTGGGCATCATATCGTTCGGGCCGACCGTGTGCGGGTTCCCTAACGCGCCTACTGTGTTCACGCTGGTCGGCGCCTATGCGGACTGGATTGAGACTATTAATGAGACCGTGAGTGCTATTTATTAAAATAGTTGTAGTATTAAAGGTACATGACAGCCGTAGTTAACTTAGAGGGCAGATTCTTCCTTTTTTATAACTACTATTTAATAGAAAAATGGAATTTACAAATTATTACTTCATTTACTATCACTTACTTCATGGCGCAGTTAGACTCACAGGTATTGGTTGGTTCGGGTCTGGGTGCTCGTGAGACCGAAAAGTCTCCCGTAGATTCTGATACCCACGACACAAGACTCGATCTTAGTGTGGGGTCTATAACTTATTTATTTAACTTATTTATTTATTTATTCATAAAAACCTTACAATACGAGAACAATCTAGAGTCTGGACGATTATAAGACGATTTGAGTCAGACACACCATTGTTGATCTGACAACAATGGATCGGGAGCTTAATAAGCTCTGCCAAAAGTTTAACTGCTGAAAGTTGAGCTGTTATTAGCGTCTACTTGAAGGCTATTTCATAAATTGGTCTAAAATACGTCCATTAATAATAGTAATAGAGGATTTGTGTAGAAGTTTTCGTTCAAGTTATTGTACCTGGTTGAGCTATAGCATCAAATGTTATTTTATGTATCTATCTATCTATATCAGCCCATATACGTCCCACTGCTGGGCACGGGCCTAATCTACAATCGAGAGAATCGATTGAGAGTGGTTAGGCCATATAGTTCACCACGCTGGCCTAGTGCGGGTTGGCGGACTTACATACCGTAGAAATTCTTTAAAATCGCTACGGTATGCAGGTTTCCTCACGACGTTTTCCTTCACCGTTAACGTGCGTGGCGATTGACTATCAATACACACATAACTCCGAAAAGTCAGAGGTGTGCCCTGGGATTTGAACCCGCGACTACCGTGAGCATGTAGGCAGCCGCGTCTGGTCCGCTACCAACAGGCCACCACGCACACTTGTTATTTTATCTAAGTATATAATATCATAACTATGCTCCCTACTCTCCACAGATGCCAAGTTACTACCGCGGCAGGAAGCGCACCACCACGACCACCCGATCTCCGCTGGTGGAGTACTTCGCCACCTGGGACAAGCCCCAGGGTAAGGAAGAGGTGGTGCTGAGTCAACCCACCGATATCCTGGAGGAGGTGACTCCCAGCCTCCGGAAGGGTGAAGAGGAGACCGATGGTAATGACGGCTGGAGTATTGATTTGAAATAAATTGTTTTGGTAGATGTGTTTTTTATTGAGACCCTTCGTGGGTACAAGATTCTACCAGAGACCAAGATATAAATAAAAT
Source organism: Deilephila porcellus (assembly GCA_905220455.2). Classification (NCBI taxonomy): domain Eukaryota; kingdom Metazoa; phylum Arthropoda; class Insecta; order Lepidoptera; family Sphingidae; genus Deilephila; species Deilephila porcellus. Next base: position 10,221,411 of record LR999993.1, read on the forward strand.
AAATAGACTCAACAGTCGCATACATAGTCCTGATCCCACACTAAGATCGAGTCTTGTGTCTTGGGTATCAGAAACTACGAGAGACTTTCGGCCTCAAACACCCAGACCCGAAACAAATACTTCTGGATCATAAAATTGTAATAAAATAACCCTGTATAATAAACACGGTGTTCATCACCAAACCCACAGCAGTAACAAGACGAATATGTTTTATTATTCCATCTCCGTGGTTTATTTGCTCTATTAAGGCCCGCGGCGCCGCCCGCTCCAGGTGCATTAGGCTAAAGTGAACTCTGTCACAATAATCGCGGACATTACTCAAACGATTCACGGACGTATTTACACCGCAGTGATTTATTTATATATGCACTTTATTGCACACACACAAAAAAGTAGGTACAAATAACAGCCTCCGTAGCGCAGTTGGTTAGACGCCGCCTGTGAAACGAGAGGCCGCGGGTTCGATCCCCGCACCGAAACAAATATTTGTGTGATCCACAGGTATTTGTTTCGGGTCTGGGTGTTTGTGAGACCGAAAAGTCTCTCGTAGTTTCTGATACCCACGACACAAGACTCGATCTTAGTGTGGGGTCAGGACTATGTATGTGGCTGTTGGGTGTATTTATTATTTATTTATTATTTATTAAATAAAACGAAAAACATACATAAAAGTACAATTGGCGGTCTTATCGCTCAAAGACTATGTCTTACAGACAACCATGGGATGGATTTAGGAAAGGATTAACAGTGGCCAGTTTAAATTGTAAGGGATAAAAGCATAATTTAATAAATACAAGTACAAGTATGTATTTATAAATGTTTTTATTTAAGAAATCTTAAGTTCATCAATGACCTCGTAGGTAAAGCTAAAATAATACAAATTGCTTTGATAATCTTGTTAGACTAACCGACTTCATTTACTGATTCCATCATAATATAAAGGCCAGACTTTGAAGCCTAATGTACACAGTTTAAATAACACTTATTTATTTTGAATTATTTCGTGCGTGTAAAAAAAAAGAGAGACCGTAACATACGACTAAGTTCAAACAAAAGAAATATGTTCTGATCACAAAAGAAAAATCGCTGTGCGTAAAATCATTCTGCAATCTCGCAAAACTGCCTGAATATAGTAATATGTAGCTAGACATAGAATTTCAGTAGTAACAAAACAAACGGCTTGCATTTTTCATTTCCCGTACACATATTCGGTGTAACAGTCAGCCACGCTACTGTCAGTTCAACCGCGCACAGTCCTCATTCAAATTGGCAAACGATGCGATATCCGACGCGCGCGGATACATCCGCTGGGCGGATACGGCGGATATGCCAGATACAGCGGATACAGCACACTCAAACACTTGCACCTCTGTGATGTACGCTAAAAACGACGCTTCAATACGAGAATTGGGTTATTTTAATTGTTGTTCATTTATTTTTCGGCAATTTTGTAATAGTAATTTTGCAGGCTAGATTGTGTTTCATTATTTTGAGGTCACCAATATGACGTGATAATCAAGTTTAAATAATATGTAATTTTCTCGGCAAGGAATAATATCTGGTACAAGTAGATTTCCAATAATTATTACAAAATGCTTGCAAGATGAGTCTCTTTTGGCTGGAGCCACTCACGCAACTACTCACTGACGCAACCTAATCCGGGTTAGTAGTCAATGTGTTTGAAATTCGTGAAAAAATATTAAGTAAGTTTTCCCGTCATGTTTTCCGTTGCTAATAAATTAAAATTAATTAACCATGAACACAAAATAACCTCAAAAAACCTTCCAATTAGCCATTCCACTCCCATGATATCACTCTTTTTATTTATATTCTGTGATGATAAGCTGACTTACTATTCCACAAGCGTACACACTGCATCGCTGACGACATCCAACAGAACTGTAGGTCACGTAACAGAAACTTTAAGCCGGATATAAAACCCTCAACGCTTTACGAGGGCGACATAAATCCGTTTGTTTTGCCGGACGCAGCCGTTCATAACCGGTTATGGCCGGCGAGAACCGGTTATAGCCGACGTGAACTGGTTTAGGCGCGGCTTTGAAACTCTTTTTTGAGTGCTGACTTTAATTGACGTACTATGGGAGGCTTTATTTGAAGAACGCTGTAGGTTTTTATTAGTACATATTGCATTATTGATGGAGTTGCATATTGGACATGTATGAAGATTATACGTTGATTTTGTAAATTATGACAAAAGTGCTAAAATGGACTAAAATCAACCATCCCACCCATTTCTCTCTCTCTCTGTGTGTCTACAGCTACAAGAAGACCAGTGTCCAATGCTGACCATAGGCTTCGGCCCAAGTTTTCCATAAATACCTGTTGGAAGCGGCCGTTTTACAACGAATTCTTTCAGTCTTACCTAGTTCACCTTACCAAGTCTTGCCAAATGGGTTTCACATACTATGACACTTTACAGCCTCACTAACGCCTGAAAAAAGTACTTACGAAGCATACAAACACTGCCTCAGTTTGGAAATATATCAAACCATAAATGAAATATTGAAAAACAAATGTCTCGTTTACATTAGCAACAGTAGAGCGACTTCGGTATGTTGTGCTCACAGAGGCTGCGAATTAAACCCAGCTCATTCAGTGACGCGTCCAGCCGCAGCTCGCTGGCTCATTATAAAGATGAACTGGACTTGTTTGTAGATGTGTGTACTTCCTAATATAATTAGTTTGTTCACGGTGGTCGCGAGCTCAAATTCCAGGGCACACCTCTGACTTTTCGGAGTTATGTGTGCATTGCTAGTCAATTATCATGCACTTTAACGGTGAAGGAAAATATCGTGCAGAATCCTGCATAATGTAGCAATTTTAAAGAATTTCTACGGTATGTAAAGTCCACCAACCCGCACTCGGTCAGCGTGACGGACTATATGGCCTAACCCTTCTCGTTCGTATTGTAGAGGAGGTCCTTGCCCTGCAGTGGGACGTATATGAGCTAATACAGTTACATTTATAATTGGGATGCAATAATTAGGTTAAAATGGCTGATCAACTTTCATAGGTAACTTGTGCAAACAAAATAAGGACTTACATTTTAAAATAGTACTAAATACTATTTTATTGCATAAAATTATAACATTCATTCTGTAATTACATTTATGACAGTTAATTACGACAAGTGCGGTAGCTTTACAGTGAAGTGCAGCTGTATTACAAAAGGCAATGGGTATTATCTACACTCTGGAAAAATGTTTGTGATGTGATCAACATAATTATGTACATACTTTAATCTGTTTTCACTCTGAGCTCTGCGACACAGAAAAAATAATTGTCTAATCTTTTTAATAAGTCGTAATATACTTATAATACAATGCATGTATTTAATGTCTTCTTAATTCACTTAAGCACTCGAGGTGGACAAGAAGACCCAGTAAAGGTACGATGAATGCAATAGAAACTAATCACTTTTCACAAGTCTCTGTTCAACAGTGGGCTTCCTTTAGTTTAAAATCATGATAGTTATTATATTCATTTTAAAACTAATTTAATCTGGTAAATTATATCCATTGCCCTGACCTACAAAGTTTAAACGATGTTTCCTACATACCTATAACAAATGTTGTGATACTTTGTCACTGTGGCGGCGGTGTAGTGAGGCGCTCATTCAACTTGTAATTTATCGATACCACAGCTATGTGAACTTTCACTTTGGTATAGGATCGATTTATATAGAATGCAAGCTATAGAGATGTTTGGAAAATAATTTTCCTACTAACAGATTGATTTTTGGCGAAAACATTATGAATATTTTGCACAATCTGGAACCTTAAGCCTTCGTTGTTCTTTCTGTAGTGATGAATGATATGAAAAGGGTGATAGAAAATACAGACAATATCCATTACTACGACGGCTCACAAAATGTATGTTCACTGATAGTTGTACAGACGGATACATAATTCTACATACATAAACTCACGCCTTTATCCCAGAAGGGGTAGGCAGAGGCGCCACCAGGACACCCACATTTCGCTTTGTATGTTCCGTCCCATGATGTGATAGGGGGCGAGCCTATCGACATTTCGGGCACAAATTCCTGACTCCGGGCTGCTAATGAATAGAAAAACCCAATATCACTTTGCCCGACCCGGGATTCAAACCCGAAACCTCAGCTTTGTAGTCGTACCGTAGTACAACTACGCCACCGAGGCAGTCATACTTAATTCTATTCATAACAATACGGAAGTTCACATATTAATAGACCATATTTAAAATTATATCGATATAAAGCATTCCAACACTTTTTTCCAGGAATAACTGGGTACTCGTTACATCAACAATATGAGGATATATGTCGCCCTAACGATCTGTCATTTGGCAATAATTGCGCTTCAAAATTCAGCAGTCAGTGCTGTAGTCCCTTGAGATCAATGTTGGGTTATCTTTACTATTTTATTCTGGCTCGTGAAAGTAACTACCCAGATGATTAGAGAATTAAATTTCAAATAAAGTGCCGAATAGCGTCTGACCATTGGAGTCTTAGTTACAATTATGAGAAGTTGAACAGTGGCCATGGCAGAATATTTATGGTAAATTAGTCATTTCGTCCTGAATTTTCCTTGAATTGTTGAGTAGGTGTTTTGCGACGTGAAAGAAACATGAATATATCTGTCTTTTTCAAAACTTATGTGAGATTTTGTGGGAAACTCAATCTTATATGCATATTTTACAATAAATATTTTAGTATTCCAGTGAAATTACATTCATTAAATAATTTACATAATATTTGTTATTCTATCTAGGAATCAAACTTTAAACCTTCTGGAAAACAGCCATTGTGCAAAGAGTTACATACAAATAAAAAAGAAAACCTAAAAAGAACAATATAAACTACATTCCATCACACAGCCCGTAGTCACGTAAATCCAACTCTACCGAAACTAGAGCCAAAGTCCTAAAATGTAAACACTAAGCTGGGGAGCGATAGTAAATCCCATTTTAAGCTCAACTTGATCCGCTACGCCCGCAAAAACCCCCCGACTCTACCGGATTGGTAGAGTTTACGGATCACTTAGTTCAGTAGAGTCTCTGAGTTGTTAATTCCTGTTTCAGTCGTGATTTTGTCAAAACTTTTTCTTGTTGTAGAGGCTGTAATTCTGGGTAGAGATTGTATATGAGTGAGAAGTCAATTAGTAAGAAGTATGAGCTTATAATAATATGCAGGTTTACAGTATCGATCTACACTAAGAATGAACAGTTAGTGCTACACATATGATGGTAGTGATTTTTCATTGCAGCATCAATTGGCTACCCTAGCTAGGAAAGTACTACTTCCTCACAGTTATTTTTACATTTTTAGTTAGGTCTTTTACTAAAGCGTGTATATTAGTTTTTTAAACTCATAATATACATTTATTTTACTAAAAAGTTCTATCTACGGCTATCTTATCTAAGGAAGGCAGCTGTGCGCCAATTATCCAAGTTTAATATTTTATGAAAAAAAATAATCTGAAGGCTCTGATTATGATAATGTCACATACTTTTTAAATTATTGTATTATCATCGGTCCTTGAGAAGTATGCAAAATTTAAAGTCAATTCGACGTTATGAAGTGCTCGAAAATGGACTTCAATGATTGCGTTACATACATACACACATATGTATGTACAGGCGAACCTAATAAAAGCGTGTTAATAAAAAATGACCAGTCTTTGAAAAATAACCCTTTATAATCACAATTACTTACAAACTATTCTTTATAAGACGACATACACTTCAGTTTAAACGTACGAATGTGCACAATGGAGTGCTGAAGCTAAGCTGCGAGTGGGCTACATAATTCAGACCACTTATGCCCTTGTTGTTGGCCCCCCAGTCTGCGGGCCGGATTAGGGAGATAATGAGGGGTTATTTCTTTTTATTGAAACCTACTGATATTTTGTTTGTTTAGTGGTTCGGCGAAAGTTATTTTTTGTTGATAAACTCTGTAAATAGGTATAAGTTTAACCAAGGATTTAGGACTGCTTCGGTGACGCAGTTGTACTACGGTACAATTACAACGCTGAGGTCTCGGGTTCGAATCTAGAGTCGGGCAAAATGATTTTGGAAATACAAGGCGAAACGTAGATGTCTTGGAAGCACCTGTGCCTACCCCTTCTGGGAAACATACGTGAGTTTTTGTATGTAAGTACCAAGGATTTTGTAGAATGAGTTTTATATCCTTGATAGGAGAATATAATCTTACTTTTCCTTTTATATTACCTTTTTACACTATGATAAATCCCTCGCAATTTATTTTTGTTGATAAGGATTTGATTTACGTAGTTGGGTTTCTTTGAGCATTTTCCTTCTTTACGAGTCAAGTCTGTAACAGCCATTTTGAATTACGCGAGGGAGAATGACATTCATGATACCTAAATACAATATAAGTGTTCTGCAACCTTTGGCTAGAAAGTGTATATTCGATTTTAATTACATACATTTGTTTTGATTGGCAAGAGATAATACTCTCTTGGGAAACCACTATATTTGCTACTAGTTGTAGTCATTTTACCATTCCAGATAGAAAATAACTTACGAATGCCCAAAACATGATCTCCCCTCAAAGTCATATGAACATTAACACGCCCAGATCAGCATTTTTCTTACGTGCCAACGGCCCCCTCGAGACCCACCCTGAGTCCGTCCCCTACTCATAACAAACAAGCTTGAGGTCCCGAGCCTACCTGCTAACAGGCAAACTTTGGCCCGCTCGCAACGTCTCAATTATGAGCCGCATAACAAACACTTCATTATTTAAATCGCGCGTAGAGATGCGTAGGACTTATAGCTTTAATTATTTAGAGATTTTAAACCCAAGTCGGATAATTGTGAGCGTAATTTGAATGAGTGCAGATTTCGCCTGGATTTTTAATGCCAAAGTAAGTGCATTGAAATTTAGATAAGTACATTACGGTTGAGACAACAATATTAGCCGGCATGTTCGAGTATGTCTGGCATATTTATATACAGCTATAAGAGCACATATTATTACGATAACTTTTAATTTTGCGTAGTATATATGGACACTAGGAAATAATACTTCTTTCGCCATTTATTTGGTCATTATCTTTGTCGAAGGTGCTATTTTCCCTATCTTATTTTCCTTTTAGTCTTTCCTGACTATTTTCAAAAGCTGGCAACAAATATAACGACAGTGATTAGTCCTATTCTTGATATATAGAAAACGGTGTAAACTAAATCTAGAAAACAGGCTTCCAAGCTATGTAAGCTTCCATAAACACTGCACAAGGTCTTTCACATGTTGTTAATAAGCGAGAAACTCGGTAATTCACATTCGGGAGCGCAGCTGCGCGTCGGAGCGCCTAACTCGCTTACTGCGACTCGCTCTTACAGTGTTTATGCCGTTTTATTTCATTACTTTATCTATTTTTAGGGTGTGAAATAGAATTTGATGAAAATATACAAACTATTTTTTATACATACATACAACATACATAAACTCACGCCTTTTATCCCCGAAGGGGTAGGCAGAGGCGCCACCAGGACACCCACATTTCGCCTTGCATGTTCCGTCCCACGATGTGATAGAGGGCGAGCCTATCGCCATATCGGGCACAAATAACCATATTCATAATAACCATAATATAAAATACTTGAAGATCATATACGCAAAAATACTTCATTACTAAATAAAAATATCACTAACCACGTAATATGTGCTAGTAACAGGCCGCCACACATTATGCCGAGTTATGTATGCATAGTATAATATTCAATAAACATTTCAATAGGATAAGCCTCTGGTGTTTGGAATTACTTAGTTGTTGCCGCTTTCAGTAGTTGTTCAGTTTCGATAAGTTATAATATGATAATGTTTTGAGTTTAGAATCAATGATATCAATTTGCAAATATCGTTTGCCAAAACGTTATCGTGTTGGAAATAGCACTGCATTTAAAGTGTTTATTGAATTATTCTTGAAACTGATTGTAAAATATAGTTTCTTGTAAATATTTTGGACCAGTCAATTCGGTGAAAATTTTATTGTCTTGTCGGGATTCCTTGATTAAATGGTCGTATAAATTAGTTTTAAAAATATTTTTTACTTTCTCCTGTTAAGCCTTTTTATTAGTCGTCATTTTATGCATCAATCATAAAGATGTGAGTTAGCTTTCTATAGGATGCTAAAATTAATATATTGTAATTCAAATTAGATTAAATTTATCGAATTAAAACCCATATTTTTACGACCAACTTAGGTGGCACTACAAATTATTTTATATATATATGTTTGTACGTGCCAAAATTTTCTTCCATATTTCTATCAATAAAAATAATAGAAAAACATCAGAAACACAAGCACAAATATTGTGTTATCAAACACAGCTTGCGCAAAGTAAAACTTATCCCACGACAGGACACTCCTAAACAAGCACCCTAAGTACATAGAAATATACTCCACTAAGTTAAATATAAGAATCTCTACACGTCTCAATGTAGAGACAGTAGAGTCTCAAAGTTTTGTGTAGTTTAGTAATTAATGAAGTTCTACGAAACTCTACTTGTGATTTAACTCTAGAAGAATGTTATAGTTGAAAAGTTTAATTATAGTTGAAAATTATGCTGACTAGGGATATCTTTTTGAACAATGATTAGTTAAAACATACGTATATCCAATAGTCACATACTTAATATTAATTCCATATAACGACACGAAGTCTGCATGGTAGCTAACACTTCATACGGCGGACTTCGATTCTAATATTTTTCTGGTTTTCAGGATCGAACCCGGAGCGTGTTGTTTCATAGGTTTTTATAATGCTATGTAAAATTTATCGTCAAATGACGATATAACGGTGAATTTGAATTTAAATATTTGAAATCAGTACATAAAAATTTTTGATTTTCTGTAGGAATAGTTTCAACAACCACGTGATAGTGTTTCTTATAATCCTCTTTTTCAACACAAAAAACTCCTGCCAATTCATCCGAACCGAGAGCAAAACCTTATCCAAGGTGATTAATTTGTCTCGAAGTCAGGGGGCGCTTCTTGTTTCTTGTGAAATTGAGCCTAACACTCGATTCCCTCAGCCATTAGGAGGGCAGCGAACTGTAAGATCATAGTTAGGAGACATAATATGCTTTGTAACTATTATTAGAGTCTTTATTGATTGACTCATTACTATATTGAAAAGAAAATTCAACAAATATTAAAACAGATGTTGGTTTATTTATTTTTAACTCTTGTCCTTTACAAGTAGTGGTGGTTCTCAAAAGATAAATAAAAATACACAGAGCATACAATTCTGAATTTTAATTGGCCCGACAAAGTGACGGTATTGCAAATGGTTGTAATTGCAGTGAAATAAAATAGATTACTCTATTATAGATTATTAGATTAAAATAGATTACTCTATTTTATTCTACTCTACCGATAGGAATATTCACCATTGTGTACGTATTTAGAATCAAATACAAATCAACAAGTAAGCAATCAAAGTGTAGTCACGGATAGCAATAAATAATTATCTTTAAAAAATATATTACACAGCGTTCATAACGTAGATAGGAACAAAACTACTAATATCTTAACGGCCTTATTCATAGACAGTTTATAAACCAATTTTAGTTGTCAAATGTTCTGTCCCTTTCGAACGACTTTTGAATTCAGTTTGAACGAAGAGGACAATACATTCGATAATTGAAAGAGGTTTTAAATCTGTCTATGAATAAGGCCGTAAGACTCTAAAGAGGCAATTAATTAAAAAATCCTCAATCAGTTGCTCAGGAAATGACGTGCCATTGTCATCTCTACCCACTTGATAGAGACGGTCGTATTACTGACTGATACATTAGCATACAGTAAGTAATACCCAGGCAGGTGTAATTAAGCGCCGTCTTTGCCGTTGGCCACTCAATTCCCACCTCAAATGGTGTCGACTCTAACACATGCAAAATGACGTGAAATTACTTTGGAATTGTCTGTGTAATTAAACAATCATTCTAGATGACTTTCTCAAGCAAATTATATACAGAGATGCATAATAATAAATAAACCAACAGTCACCTACATAGTCCTGACCCCACACTAAGATCGAGTGTTGTATCGTGAGTATCAGAAACTACGAGAGACTTTTCGGTCTCACAACACCCAGACCCGAAACAAATTGTGGATCACACAAATATTTGTCTCGGTGCGGAGATCTACCCCGCGGCCTCTCGTTTTACAGCCGGCGTCTAACCAACTGCGCCTCGGAGGTTGATGATGCAAATCAAATCGTGATGAGTCGTAGTCTCTACACAGTTGAGAGAGACAAGTACAGCAGTATTACCGACTGGCCCATTAGCGTACAGTAACTACCATGTTCACCTGTTCTGTGCAGTAAGTAATATCAGGTGTAATTAAGCGCCGTCTTAGCCGCCGGCCACTAAATTTGCACCTCAAATGTCGACTCTACCACTAACACATGCAAATTGACGCGAAATTACTTCGTAGAGTTTGAATTATTTACACACGCAGAGTGGTTGGAATTAACGGGATTGGATTAGGTCGGGCGAAACCAGGAATAGATTTGTTAGTGCTTAGATTAAGGAGTTATGTGCTAATGAAATTCCAGCTGAAGGACGAAATGAAATTCTGCAATAATTTAAATCTAACTTAGTATTTTACAAGATGTTTCGTCTTCGCTTTTAAATCTGGGACTGGTGTGAAATTACATATTGTGAGTGACATTTAAGCATTGTATTTGAGTTGCAATTGATATGAAATGATAAGAAAACCAATATAGTAGAGAACTTTATTTTTATGAATGGTGAGACGAGCATGTCATTCGCCTGTTGGTAGGTGATACGACCGCTTATGGACAGTAGCAAAACTAAACAGCACCATGAATTACAGACAATATTTGGGCATTTCACTGCGCTCGACATCCTGATACATAAGATGTTAAGCCTCATCATGTCCAGTAGTTACTCTAGCTTCAATGTCCTTAAAACCGGAACACTACAGTGCATTTCCACTGTTGTTTGGCGGGAGAAAAAGACATTGCGGTGATACCTTCTTAGGCAGCCTCTTGCAATATATGAGAGACCTACCACCAGTAAAATCGATATTCAAATGATTTATTTCAAATATTCAAATATGATAACAAAAATTGCTGAGGACCAGTAAATAATAATTTGGGGAAAGCAACTGACATCAGATGGTCATATTATTATAGGTACTATACAATTCTATGTTACGTTATGCTATCTAAATTGATTTTAAAATACATTTATTACCTTTACATAAAATTACCTACGTAATTTCAGCTCGTATTTAGGAGAAATCATTCATTCTGGAAAGCTTTTAGAAAATCACGACCGCATTTTGACATAACCATACTTTTTAACCACGATAGGAAGTTTCATAAAAAGTATGGCTATGAATTTCAAAACCTTTTGAAGTTATGCGTTTTAGAGATAGGAGGCTCTTCATTACATTTGATAAATTTTTAACAGTTAAACCCCTATAATCTTGTGTCTCGGAAAAAAATAACATTAAATATAACTCGAGTTGTATACATTTTGGTTCTCACATTAATAACTGTTCTAATCAGACAGACCGATGAACATCAAGTTTCAAAACGACTAAACACATTTATATAATAGACAATGTTATATATAAAAGACAACGTTGTAAGAGTTCCGATTAGAAACGCCACACCATCTTATTTTATAAATTCACCTGTCTGACATAAAAAAAAAAAAACAAAATTAAGTAATGCAGTAGGTAAAAGCTCAACTCCGTGATCGGGTTAGCAGCGGGAAGATTATTTGCCAATTTACGTGCTCTCCATAATGTAGAGTCTTAAAATATTTACCTCTACATGACGGAATATTTTACCTTCACAGCTTCTTAAGTGTAAATAACTTAGTTAAAGCTCTACTTGCGGTGTGTTGTCTTTAAGCTTCACTTGTAATCATGTTTTTAAAGCTTTTTTTTACCGTAAAATGTTTGTTTAATTGAAATATTAAACCACTTTCTCTTATTCTAGGGATTTTAATTTTTTTTTAATGAACTGTTTTCGTCCAGGCCAAACTAGTCCATCCTGTTACCGAATATCACCGCATATAATATACATAAATCTGGTAGTACTGTACCGTATTTTAAAGGGATAAAGTATAGAACACAAAAAGGAGACGTAACATAATTTATGAATTTTCTTTACGAAATTATTAATGTAAGAAAAATGACAACAAAACTGTTAATAAATTAAATGTACTGCAAAACAGTTTTGATTTACTTATACTTGAAATAGCCAAAGAATCTGCTAGATTTAAAACTAATTTCACTTATTACGAAAATTAAATGCATATACCGAGATATAAGCTTAAAAGCTAATTTTCATCATGTCGGAATGGCAGAGCTTTTTCGTGCAAAATATATCATTAATTTCCCCTAGGATTTGGTTTAATGTTCGAGCGAAATGCTGTCTTCTCGGTACAAATTAATTTTATGTTGATACAAATTGGGTTTATTAATCTCTTTGGTGATACTACGAAGAAAAATGATTACAGATCGGCCCGGGAAAGATTATACGAAATTATTCTTAGGAGTAGCGTTGTTGGTTTAGAGTCAGCGGGTTTACAGTAAATCGAGAAATCGTCTTGAATTTGGTTCGTATAAGTTTTTTGAGTGAAAATGCAGCCTATATTTACCTGTCTCTTCTGCCTCTTTTTCACAAAGGATGCAATTTCCAAGACATGTATTTTGACTAGCAAAATAAATCGAAATCAATGAAAGTTCCCTAGAGCTCAGGAAGGGGTTTAGTTAAAGCCTTACACACCTCATAAAATATCGGAAATAAAAAGCACTATTAAAATACCTAAAATATATCATCCATGAAAGTTTTTTATCAGTAATACAGAGCTAGCTCGGCCTGGACTCCCGGGACTTAATAAATCGAATTTCACAGTGGGAGATATGAATAATTGATTGGCGCTCTCCTTGGCAAGCCCCCGGGTGAATTAAAGAGAACGTACGAATTTACGACAATTTTGGGAGGTCAATGACTTTAGTCTTATTCAAATTATTAGTTAAGACTTCTGGTTTTAAAAATATCCTTTTTTGCTCTTATTATACAATTTCTGGAACATAAATATTTGTCAGGTTCCGTAGCGCAGTTGGTTAGACTCCAACTGTGAGAGTCCGCGATAGCTGGCAGACACAAATATGCCACTCCTAGCCATTTCTTTCGATGTTGGAACATAGTCATATCCGTTCGGATTGTCACTGAATATGTAAGACGTACTTAGGGGCCGTCAATTAAAAACCTCGGAGTCAGCAATTTGTGCCCGATATGGCCATAGGCTTGTCCCCTATCACATTTCAGAACGGAACACACAAGGCGAAACGTGGGTGTAATGGTGCCTACCCTTTCTAAGAAAAAGGCGTGAGTTTGGCAATGTGAACTGTGTTCTTACTCAAACATTTCGCACAATTGCCTGGAAAAGACGGCACCTATTTAAGGTTTATCTCCGTCCATTCCGAAGATTTATCTCCATGGTGTAACAATGTGGTCCATACGTCACTATCGCCTTGTGATTTATCAACCCCCCTCCCCCATCCCTTGTCGACGATGCAATTTATTATCCCTTGCTATTGGGCCGTAAATTAAAGTAAAGGGTATTTGTTCACCTATATTGGATAGTGTTTGATGGTCGGGTATTTAATAAAGGGGCGTTGATGATGATTATTTGACAGTCTTCGTGGCGAAGTTAGACGCCGGTTATGAAACGAGAGGCCGCGGGTTCGATCCCCGCACCGAGATAACTAACTTTTGGCCGCGACTCCGTACATGTTGAATTTCGAAGTAGGTGTATTTATTCCTTGTATTTAAGAAAATACCGTTCTATCAGTAGAATATGTAAGGTGTTACCCGCACATATCTCACTCAAAAGTAAAAAAAATGATCTAAAAATTACAAGACGTTTAATTCTTCATAGAGCCATCTAGGGAAAACTTTAAGAACTAACTTTCACTCATGAACTGACTTTTTAGAAACATTAAAAATATCAACATTAATTTGATATTTTTAATGTTTCTAAAAAGTCAGTTCATTCTTTGAATTTGAGGAAAGTTGCGGAATAACCTCATAAAAGTTATAGTGGTGACTGATAATTTTTGTTTGAACGCAATAATCTCAGGCACTACGGGTTCGAATTAAAAATATTTTAATATTGGAGACTCAATTTATGGAGGAAAGCTGTATTGCACATACTTTAATACGGGAAAACTTTTCCACGCGGGCGAAGTCACGAGCAATACTAGTTTAATATACAAAACTATGAAATCTTCTAGAAGCATTCAATTACAGCTATACTACACAGCTGCAAAAGCAACCAAACCTCAAAACTGCAACTTCAAAGTGGCAGCCATTTTGAAGTTATTAGCAGATGCAACAATAGCGCCGGATATTTTATAGTTTAATCTGTGGATCTAAATGCTTTACAATGAGCACTTGAACGCTTGCAAGGCGAGCTGTCCCAGTTTAGTCGAGGCCACGCGGTCGGCGGAATGTTTTCGGTTTTTCGTTTGTTGTAAGATAATCCTGGATTTGCAGCGTTCTTGGAATCTTAAACGCTGGGATTTTATGAGATTTATGGGATTGCGTTCCGTCAGCGAAGAACTGATGCTAAAATCTTTAAATACGAATGTTTGTGTGAAACATTTGTTTTGGGTGCCGTGGTATCGATAAGTTTTTCCTAATATTTGATAATGATGGCTCAAGATATCTACTGCTAAGTCGGCATTATGTGTGCAAATCAAGATAACTATCAATTCATTTGAATTATACTGAATCTTCAAGTCTCTAACACTTTTTTAAATGGCAAAAAAAGAAATAAAAAGGAGCAAAAAAAAAGACAGTTCATGTTACTGAGGGAGTGTCTTGCGCCTCTAGCAGTAATTACCGATTCAAAAGATCTTCTTGTGAAAGACTTTTTGAATAAAGAATATTTTGATTTGATTCGATTTGAACACACTAATCACAGGAACTACTGGAACGAATTCAAAAATTATTCTAGTTTTATTTATTCCATTTACCAAGGAGCTATAGGGTATTTTTTATCCTGAGAATTATACTTTTATTCCGGAAAAACTTATACTCGCGGGTGAAGCTGCGGCAATACTAATATGAAATTATTATTAGCAGTAATAGTAATAATATAGCGATAGGCTCGCCCCCTATCA
Organism: Deilephila porcellus; assembly: GCA_905220455.2. Classification (NCBI taxonomy): domain Eukaryota; kingdom Metazoa; phylum Arthropoda; class Insecta; order Lepidoptera; family Sphingidae; genus Deilephila; species Deilephila porcellus. The sequence goes on from LR999993.1 coordinate 10,236,614, forward strand.
CATCGTGGGACGGAACATACAAGGCGAAATGTGGGTGTCCTGGTGGCGCCTCTGTGTACCCCTTCGGGGATAAAGGCGTGAGTTTATGTATGTATGTATGTATGTATGCATGTATGTAATAGTTTGTGGACCAAAGAGCCTTGTAATATATCATCGCTAAACAGCCAGTTCATTTTCATATTAGGACATTATGTCATTAACATTCTTCAATTCGTCATTATCAAATCTTTGTAAATATTTCTCATTAATATTATAAAGCTATTAATTTGTAATTTATATTCTTGTGCATACATGGGGTTTCAATTACGTCATAAGTCAATAGAAACCTAATGGAGTATTCCCCGCTAGTTTAGTGGGCTGAGGCGGCACTTGATCCGATTCCCGTGGCAGCTCCCTTCGCTCAATCACTATCCGACGTCGACTTGTTTTACACTCACCAATCACTTCTTTATACCACGCAATTTTTCACTAAAAATGGAGGGAAAGGAGCTGAGGTTTAAAGTAAATATCTCGTCTTCGTTTTTGTCACGTCTTTGATAAATTTACAGGCATTTGTTGTTAATCTGATATAAGCTTCGATCAATTAATATATACGATATAAGTGAATGATTTTTTAGTTATTGGGATATTTTCTGGTTAAGATACCCTCGGTGGCGCAGTTGTACTACGGTATGCTTGCAAAGCTGAGGTCTCGGGTTCGAGTCCCGGGTCGGGCAAAGTGATATTGGATTTTTCTATTCATTATCAGCCCGGAGTCAGCAATTTGTACCCGATATGGCGATAGGATCGCCCCCTATCACATCGTGGGACGGAACATACAAGGCGGAACGTGGATGTCCTGGTTGCACATCCACGTACTCCTTCTAGGAAAAGGCATGAGTTTATGTATGTAAGAATATACGAGTCTTATGGAAGGGGAGGAAATTAAAATTGTGGAACGCAATTCAAGAAACATTTTTGTTTATTCACAAACTTAATAACACAATTTTATCGTTCAGATTTACTACAAATTATTTTTTGTTTCTGATGAGTGTTTATAGAAATTTAGAATTGATGCACTCACAAATTGCAGCAGATAAAAAAAAAAACACGTATTACGCAATATGCTTACATAAGTTTTTAATTAAAATATGCTTATGATTGAATTATGTTACTATACAATTTATTTATAATGTCTTCATACATCTGATAACGCATATACATGTCTTCATACAGCACGGAATACATTCTTTCCTCACATTATATAAAGTAACCCTTCAGAACCGCCTGTAATCTTAATTCACGCGATCAAATGTCCCTTTAACCTCGTTCGTAAGCAAGGCGGGTTCATGCCCATAATCTCCACCAATAATCGAATATCGAGTCCCGGAGTCGATCCCGGGATAAAAGTCAGGGGTAATCTTATACGTGGCGTATTCAAAGGTAAATTCCCCGTTCGCGCCATGTTTCATCGCGCAGGTTGGGCCGACAGGCGATTGTGGAAGCCATTCCGTATCGACAGCTCCGATGTATATTCAAATAATCAAGACAAATGTTTGTGTGAGTTAGTTTTGATAATGGATTGTGTTTTCACTGAATATTTGTGTAAGTGGCGCAGTTGTACAACGGTACGATTACAACGCCAAGGTCCCGGGTTCGAATCCCAGATTCTATTCATTATAAGCCAGCAGTCAGAAATTTGTGCCTAATATGGCGATAGACTGGCACTATCACATAGTGGGATGGAACACACAAAGCGAAAAGTGGGTGTCCTGGTAAAATCAGGTCCCAATCATTTTATTACATTTTTTAAGTTGCATTGTGTCTGCAGTTACTGAAACTACCACCTGATTTAGTTTCCGTTCGCAGTCTGGATATACCCGGTATGTCTAATAACTATACCTTTCTTGTCCGCCCCGTGACCACGGAAGCTGTAAAGCAACCGAAACGTCGGGAAATTAAAAAATGTAATAATTAAACCAAATCGCGATAAAATCTGTAAAAAATAGTTTTATTTCCAGATACCTTTCTTGGTAAAACTTAAATAAACTTATTTTAAAACCATGTCAAGGTGTGTACGAAGGTTTCATTATCAGTGTGAGGGCTCGAAACGTAATTAATCTGGCGTTTGTGATTAACGGCCGAGCCGCGGCAAATGAGACCGTTATGAGCTGCACCGGATTTAACCAGATTACTCCTAATTCTACCCAGAGTCACCTGGTGTAGTTTCATTTGTCTTGGGTTTGCGGGGATTAATTTCTGTTGGCACGTATTTAGTGTTATATGAATATTATGTTATATACGGAAATTATTTATCAGTGCTGATTGGTTTTTCTATATAGCCAGAGAGGACGTTGTCAATCTGATGGGTGGGCTTTTATTCTCGTTATTCTTACATACAAAAAATGGGCGTTACTATTATGTCAAACTAAGAATATTTTATTACAAGATCTGCGGAATTGTTGAAGAACGTTACCATCGCTTCAGAACGTGTTGCAGCTGTAAAGAAAAACCAAGCCAGAAATTTCCTCATCAACATTAATTGTTTAAATGATTTTGTTTTTTTTTTCACTTTGATTTTTTCTGTTTCCTCTATTTTACCTTTGCTACTACGTCGAATCATGTCTAGAACATACTTTACATATTTGAGGAAATTACCTAAGGGTGCCTGTCAGTCAGACGTAAAATTGTATAATAGTATTTTACGTTTCAGCAAAAGAAGCGTTGAACGTACACGCTTATAGTAGGTTAAATATACTTTTTAAGAAGTCGATAAATACAGGCTGTTTCTAATAGGTCATTGTAGGAATACTTAGGTAAACAACATAAAAGAGTTGTACTACTCGTATTATAATACCATAACTAGGAACGAAGTTTTCAACATTGTTTACGAAAACCTGGCCAGCATAACCCGAACAACATTACAAAAACAAACAAAGCATGTTAGATAAACAAATGATATTTTTTTTTGTCCTGGACAATGGACTCACATGTAGGGTGTAAAGCCCGGGACATCAATTATTCCGCTTCCCCGGACAGATGGGCGGCCAACTTTTCAGACGGACGTGACGCTTGTCATTTGTCATGAGGCAGATAGTCTGGTGACAGTCCACTTTAAGCACTCAAATTGCGTGTAGATATTGCTCGATTTTTATAAAAGACAGGCAAAAAGTGCGAGGTGGCCAGTTGGTAACGGACCAGACGCGGCTGCCAACATGTTTATTGTGGTCGCAAGTTCAAATCCCAGGGCACACTTCTGACTTTTTGACTTCTGACTCATGTGTATACTGATAGTTAATCACCACGCACTATAACGGCGAAGGAAAACATCGTGAGGAAACCTGCATACCATAGCGATTCGGAAGAATATTTATGGTGTGTAAAAGTCCGCCAACCTGCACTAGGCCAGCGTGGTGGACTATACGGCCTAACCGTGACTGTTGGGTGAAAATTTACTAGTCAGCCACAAATGACATTCAACCCGTAAAACTGTTTATACCATAGCTCTACCATATATTTCACACATATTTTATAGTATTTTAATATATTTTAATTCGTTTTTAAACACTCAGCTCTGTATAAGAGCCCTCACACTCAAAGGCAGAGGTTCTGTCTGTCAGTGTCGAGCCTCCGCAAATACAACACAGCAAACTCACGGACAAAGACACCGGCTGGCGACGCAGCGCCTTTGATACACATTGCCACTGGCTGTCACTCCGCTCACATGCTTAGTTTTATCACAGCCTCATAAATCAATAATTTAAGTCACTTTTTTTCGTCAAATAACGCTACTGTATAACATTTCACAGTAACGAAGACAGCAAGAAACTCTCCGACATTATGCATTCCGTTTTCCCAATAGGACTCCGTCAGTGGTTTAGTAAAGGATTCCGCTTACATTCTCTCCGTACAAAGGGCACGGGCCCTCGGGTATAATTCCACGATAGGAACAATGTAGCTACATGGACTGAATAAAAACGGGTTAGGGTCCAGTGAACTAGGACATACTTGGGGTCATAGGTTCTCAAAATTTATCACCACCGAACCTCTCTAAACAACTACTTTTACTTTTTATCCCAGAAAAATAATATATAGGTGGATTCTTATACCGGAAAAATATTTTCACGCAAGCGCAGCCGCGGTCAATACTAGTAAAATATAAATGCTGATTCAATTGGGGCATAACAATTTTATACGAGTATTATTATAATTTCTACAAGCGCTTATTCGTAAACTTCATTGTGATAATATCAATTAGAACTAATGTTTCTGCGATAGAATCTGCGAAATAATGATAGATTGTAAAAAATGTTCCATCGTGGGTTACTATTACAATTTACAATTGTTTTGCACATAATAAAAGACCCGATGTATAAAATGATAAAAATATACTTATAACTTGTTTTGTATAACCTAACGCTAAGTGTTAATTGTCAACTTAATAGCATCTTGTATGTAATTGTACTACTTTGTAACTTGGGAATCAACTCATTCTTATAAGACAGGTTTACATAATTTAAGAATTAGTGAACATGTGTAAATATCCAGCAAGTGTTAAAAATAAATAAATTAGTATTTTTAACAATACCTTTAAATTTAGTAACGTTTTACATGTGTCGCTTATTTCATTAGCATGTAGATAAATATACTATACTCGTAGATATTTTTTAAACATTTAAGAAACTTTTATCTGTAGAGGGGTGACCCGTATTACATTGTCTAAACGCCCCCTAATTTACTCTGATTCTCCTATCGCCCTCCTAAAGGATTCATTCACAAGGAGGTGTTCTCATTCGCTTTGAGAACCACTGCCTTACATGTTCCAGACATGAGTTATGTGGAGATCTTATTACTATCCGCAGTTGTGGACATGCGGTGAAAATTACTTCGGTTTTTGTTGACTCTGCTTCTTTATGATACGACGTAGTGTACAGCTTTTTGCTCTACCCAATATAAAAATTGTGTCTTCTTAAGTGCCCCAATGTACTGCCTCGGTGGCTCCGTTGTACTAGGGTACGATTACAACGCTGAGGTCTCGGGTTCGGATTCCGAGAAGGGCAAAGTGATTTTTCTGTTCAATAAGAGTCTGGAGTCAGGAATTTGTGCTCCCATTGAGTGAAACACACAAGGCGAAATGTGAGTGTTCGAGTAGCACCTCTGCCTACACCGTCTGGGAAAAAGGCGTGGGTGTATGTATGTACGTATGTCGCCTAAAATAAACATTTTCTTATTTATTAATCCTCAAACAATGCTTAATCTTGAAATACGATTATCTCAATGCTTATGGACCTAAATCGAGAACGTTCAGACGCCGACTGATTGTGTGAATGAACTTACGAAACAACCTTGTCTACGCGAGTAACATGAGTTACACGACCTATTGTTAAAAACTCGATGAGATTTCTTAATGCCTTAACGGTGTTGAGCCTTTAAAATATCGTGACGTTCTTCAGCAACTGGGAGTTTATGCTTAAGCCTCCTAAGATAGTTGGAAGGGATATTATTATTGATAATCCATTCGACACACGATACTGCAAGACACCAGACTTTTGAACAATAAACAGTTCTGTTAAAAGGGCTTGGGTTATCGTCCACCACGTCAGCCTAGTGCAGTTCCATAAAAATATTGAAAATCCTCTATGGTATGTAGTTTTCTTCAATATGTTTTTCTTCACCATTAAGTGGTAATCAAATACCGCGGTTGATAGTCTGTCAATATTCACATGACTGCGAAAAGTCAGTGGTGTGTCCTTGGATTGGAATCCGCTACCACTGTGTTGTCAGCCTTGTCCGGTTCGTCAACAACGGGCCTACACCTAATGGTATGCACTAAGTATTATTAGAAGCAAAGCGGAAACTAATACCGCTTCCAAGGTCGTTGTGAAGATCCTCAGGGAAAGCCCATATTCAGTAGATACCTCTATGGCTGAAACAAAGAGAGAGAGAGGGAGAGAAAGGAACAAGAACTTATCCATCCATCTAGTTACGTAATAAAGCGAGCCAGTACAGAGAAATTGATAAGGCCGGCCGATACGGAAAGGAGTCTATCAAACCGGCTCGATATTGCATCGTAAACTTGTCAGTTTAACACACGGCGCGCGGCAATACCGTGGGGCCACTAAGCCGCAGGGTTAAACGACGGGAAAAATTACTAGCTAAATGCACATTAGAGGTTTAATTAATCCACCTTTTAATACTGCCACGACAAAGTAAATGACAGTTTGTTAGACGCCGGCTGTGAAACGAGAGGCCTTGGGTTCGATCCCCGCACCGAAACAAGTCTTTGTGAGGCCCACAAGTATTTGTCTCGGATCTGGGTGTTTGTGAGATCGAAAAGTCTCTTAGTTTCTGATACCCACGACACAAGACTCGATCTTAGAGTGGGGTCAGGACTATGTATGTGACTGTTGGGTGTATTTATAAATTATTATTTTTATTAATGCAAAATACATACGCCTGATGTTAAGCATAGTAAACGCCAGATACAGTATCCACTGACGCGAGATAGCTTTCACGGTTAAGACAAATTAACCGGCCTGATGTTATCCGGATAAACAGGATGAAACAGAAACGCTGCACAGTTCGATCCTTGGCCGTTGTTAACGGTATTCGTCATCCGGATGAATACGAATAGGTCTATCGAGGTGGAAACCTGATAGAAAGAGCCAGTACAAAGCGATTGATAAGACCGGCCGGTATGTATGGAGTTGGAAGTCTATCAAACCAGCTCGATATTGCATCGTAAACTCAGTTTAACATACGGTACGAGGAGTACGATAATGCTATGTGGCCACTAAACCATGGAATAAGTAGAAGACAATAATTTGCTGAATTATCGATGAATTTATTTTTGCATAATAACTTGGTGATAAGCTTTCACCGCCGCACAGGAACCTTCGCAATGCCAGGGGTCTAGCACAACCCAGTCACTGCCTACCGTGAGGACCGTACCATCTTAAAACCTCGCTTAAAGAAGGACAGTTCATAGCACTGAGGAAACACCGAAGCAGGGAGTTCATTCCATTCACTTGCGTGGTAAAAAAGAATACAAATTATCCAGTTCCATATCATTCCCGCGTTTCCTATGGCCCTGCTCGCTATGTTAAGGTGACAATAGTTCGGCCTGTCGTCAAATGACGCTGTAATGGCGCTGCCACAATACCTGGGGTGGGGGGAGAGGGGGGGACATCGGTACACTGCCAGTCTTTTTATTGTTAAATGAACATCGAATGTAGCGGAATTATATTTGCTTGAACGAATTCATTTGCGCTCGGATCTGAAATTATTTGATGCGCGGATGGTTCCTTTATTGTTGCAATAATTGTACAGCTACATAAAAATAATGGCATGTTTGAAGATTAGACCTATAATTTGATGCCAAATCCGAAGCGACTGCCTCGGTGGCGTAGTTGTACTAAGGTAAGACTACAAATCTGAGGTCTCGGGTTCGAATCCCAGGTCGGTCAAAGTGATATTGGGTTTTTCTATTCATTATCAGCCCGGAGTCAGGAATTTCTGCCCTATATGGCGATAGGCTCGTCCATCACATCATGGGACGGAACATACAAGGCGAAATGTAGGTGTCCTGATAGCACCTCTGCCTACCCCTTCTGGGAAAAAGGCGTGAGTTTATGTATACATATGTATGTATCCGATGCCGTAACACATTTTATCAAGTTAATAATTTTATTTATTATATTAAAGGATTTATTTCTACGTAGGGAACGTGAGCATTGAAGTAATGTTTTAAAGTCGGTCCAAAGGGAGAAAACATTCGATAGATGAAATAGGTTTTAAAACTGTCTATGACTAAGGCTGTAAGCGGTTTTTGTTTGATCGCGCTAATTTCAGGAACTACAGGTTCTACTCAAGAAAGATTTTGGTGTAGTTTTGTCCATTTTCCTAAGAAGACTATATGGTACTTTTATCATGAGAAAATATATAGCGGGGATTCATCCTGGAAAAAGCATTTTTACGCGGGCGATGTCGTGAGCAATACTAGTAAAAGATAATTGTGATATTAAATGCTACATTAACAAATGAATAAATGACATTTGTATTAATAAAGTGATTGATTGTTTCACTTATGTATTTATTCAGGTTTTAACATAATGAATGGATAACATTTATCTCACACTAGCAGCGTGGCCCGGCTCCCTGGTGCAGATGCTTTTGACATCAGAAATATAATAATATTTCGCGTATTAACTGTTTTAAATTTAAACTCAACTTCTCTATACTGCTTCTGCCATTCCATCCCGTTTCTTCCCCGTCTGTCCCGTCTTATTCATTCTGAATATAATTCTTTAAGCTTTCAAAAGGAATAAAATTTCCCCGTTTTTGCAACATTTTTCACTACTGCTCCGCTCTTATTGGTCATAGCTTGATGTTATATAGCCTATAACATTCATCGATAAATGGACTATCCAACACAAAAATAATTTACCAATTCGAACCAGTAGTTCCTGTGATTAGCGCGCACAGACAAACAAACTCTTCAGTTTTATATATTTATCTCATATTTGAAAATTAAGCCTTATCAACTTACCAAGCTGCACTTTTTTTGCAGCGATTTATTTATTCAAAATATTAGTATAGCACCTAAATACACGCCACATTTACATCTAAAAACCCAACGCTATTTCGTCGTGAAACTTTCATCGCAACGAATAATTGTTATTCCCTAAAATAATCACAACGGGAATAAATAAAAAGGGTTTACACAATTGGGCATGAAAATATAACACGAGCCACCTCTGCCCTTCACCCCCTACCCTTATTCCCACTTCGACGCGCCTTGAAGGGTGTAAATAAGATTCGGAGCGAGGGAAATCCGATGTGCGAGGTGCTACCATTTGTTTCAAGAATATGATTATATAAGGATTTTAAGGGTGTGGAAAATTCGAAATTAAGCGGTATTTTTTATTTGAGAGGAATAAAAATCTGCAATTTTGAGTATGAGAACATCACGTCAAACTGCCACACACGTTGTTGGGAGAGACGCGTTATAAACCAGCGACGTTTTACAATCTGACGCGCTGTTATGTAACTCAACGGAAAAACAATGCGCCTTCGACATATACGCTCGGTAGAAATAGTTTTTTCAACCCAAATTGACAAAATAATGTGGACTTGCTTAAATCGCTTGTATATCGTCCTAGAAAATGATTATTATTTTTATTTAGTGTCCTTACTACAAACTGAAAAACAAATTCAAGATGAGTCCAGTGGTACGGTAGCAAGGTTTGTGGAGGGACTCACAACTCTTTGTCACGTTTAGCACCTCGTCCTTATCTAAACGGTTTTTACTGACGCGGTAATAACCGATACTCTGCGTCTACATCAATACACGAATACGTAACATGGGTTATTTTTCAATAAAATGTTTGTAGGTCAACCGATAACATGCTCTTAACAAAAAGTTTTTTTTTTTTTATATAAAATTACTTCATTAAACATGTTTAAATACGTCATAGCTTTGTCCGTTAAGATTAACCTATACAGCGTATTAACTATGGTTTAGATCAAGTTCAACCGATTTATTAATTTCGCAGAATACTTTTATAATATGTTGATCAAACGTAGTACATCATATTCATTTAAACCATTTTTTGTGTACAACTTTGACTCCCCTTTATAACAAAAAACCAATTCCATTGAAATCATTAAAAAAACTACTTTTTCATAAAGTTCATTTTATACGAAAATTACTGTTGAATTTTTAAAATTGTAAATTATATAATATCTTCCAGTTTTGTTTTCAGTTAAACCGTTTCTTTTTGCAATACAAATAAAATGGTTAATACGTGGACTCCCATTATCACATTTAAATGTAACGACCGACTTATTTCGACTATTTCGTAGAAGACCTGTTTGGAAATATGGCACCGACTTGTACAATATTACTTACTTACCTTCTTCTATGCACAATCACCGAATAAATAAAAATACCGCCAAACACTTACCTGAAAATAAAAACGAAAAATATTAAAAAATCCTTACGATTAAAAAGGGACCATGAAAAGCGTGTTCGCCAACTTCAGAATTATTTAAAATTATTTACTTGCTTAAATTTAATGATTAAATTAAATTGATTATAAAGACGCAGTTGACTGAACTTGCTATGGTTTTTAGGAAAAAAATGTTTCCAAGAAAATCACCTGGTTATTCTGAAGTTGGTTTGAACCATGCATACGACATTTATGCGAGGAAATGTGAAAATGAAATGATAAATAAATTATACCACTCAAAGACCTTTACACTTCGTTACACATAAACATACATATGTACACATATGTACCAAAGCTTATCCGCTACGTATCTACGTATCCGCTGACTGCCGAGCTCATTTCCGTTTCCGGCGAATGCGCGAAGGAGGCGTGGATCTCGGATAGCGCGTTACAGATGGCGCGGATACGGCGGCGGATATCCGACGTTTTGGACGGATAATGCGAGGCATAGATGCGGTTACATCGAGACTCGTGAAATTGAACTGTCCGTGTGTGATTTATTAATACTTGAAAATTTCGAATACATTTTTGTTACAGACAGCAAAACATACGTTTTGTTTTATGTTTGGATGATAGTGATTTAAATTGACCTAATGGTAAATGTAGAACAATATAGATAGAATATTCAACCATCCGAAATTGCTATCTTTCTTTGTTTTGCACAATTATGTCGGCCTAATTTTGTCCCAAATAGGACGAACCCGATTCACGACACCCTTACTAATGGGCCATGACATACATAGTGACCATGACGGGTCCATAACCACGGGGTTCGGTGGTCGCTATCCGGACGGCTACTATTATCTTATCGTAAGCAAGATTTCGTTTTAATTTAACATAATGATTATTTTGGTTGCGGGTTAAAGACAAGTTAGACATTCCCGGAGACTCGCCGAGCTTCAATTCTCGTTGTCATTAAAATGCGTGCCACTGTTGATCCTGGCTTACAGGAGTTGCAGTGGCGGGTGTGACGGAGGGACAGTCTTCAAAACAGCAAAATTTATTTTTGCATTGTAGTGAATAAAACACATTTCTAGCGCAACCATTTATTACACTGATGTTTGTGACAACATTTATTCTTTCAAACTATTCTCACCCAAAGTATCCAAGTGTACACCTTGTTATGTTAACCGTATATTATGATAAATGCAATGATGTCAAAAATATAGGTATTACATTTGCAAGTGAAGTTTATGACATTAAAAATCCTTTGGAGATAATGATAGGTTTTATAAAAATAGTGTGTTTGACTATGATCGTTTTTTTTTTATTATTTCGCGTAAAAACACAAATACTATCAACAAAATGTTTCTGCAGGAACAATATTTAAGTAGCCAACACGAGGCAAATATTAGTATTAAACAAAAGAGTGGGAGCGTAGTACGGACATCTTACCGTCATATTAATACTAGTAACGTCACTAGTTTTGTTTTGCATCCCTTTTCTTTTACTGCCACTGGAAGATATAAAACATTTCCAACTTGTTTAATTGTGAATGGATTTACAAAATTTTTTGTTTGCTAGATTTTGCATATACCTTTTTATAAATATAATAAAAAATGGAATCAAATACCCTATTTATATGGGTCTTTCAAAATTACATTGCATATAATTATTTATAGGAATTTCTGTAATACACGAAGCCTGGTAACCCGCAGTAATATACATAGAATAATTTGGCCTAACTCACCTCAATCGTTAAAGACACTCATGCCCATTGTGACGTGAATTTGGTGATATAATTTTCTGACCATGCAAACAAAATCCCGTTTACAAACAGCACGAAATAAATAACGCTTGACAATCTCATTACGCTGCGATCTTTAATCTGGACATGGACAAATTCGACGACAATTGCTTGGAACAAACCGGAAATTCTTTGTAGCAATTATGTCAGTGGTACTAATATTTTTGTAGGTGAACTTTTATGTTGTCTCGAATAAGTGCATTCGAGATAAAACATTGAGTGGCGATAAAAGATTACTCCTCCCGATGCGACAAAAATGATTGACTATTATTCATCATCATTATCAGCCACTGGAAGTTTCGTGTAAAAAATGAATAGAAATGATCATAAAAAATACACGCAACAGTCACATACATAGTCCTGACCCCACATTAAGATCAATGAAGTCTTGTGTCGTGGGTATTAGAAACTACGAGACCAAACACTCAGACCCGTGACAAATATTAGTGGGCGCCACAAACATTTATATCGGTGTGGGGATCGAACCCGTGGCCTCTCGTTTCACAGCCGGCTTTTAACCAACTGCGCCACAGAGGCTGACAAAATAAATGAATAAGCCACAGGAAGTCATCATAACCCTTCAAGATTTCCACAGCAATATATTTAAGCGACCTTCGTCCAGCGACATCCTACAACCCTTTATAAGCTGTCTGTGTATCTTGAGGATGGAAGTCCAACACTTGGCTAGCCAGTATGTGCGGGCCACATCATGAATTTCCAAACCCATCAGCCATTTGTGCTCCATGGTATGGGATTGTAATATTAAGTTCTCGTTCCATCAGCCAACGTATGCTCACAGTGGGCCCGAAAGTCACAACCACTATCACATTTTGGGCAAAAGAAGCTAAGTAAACAAAGGTGAAATTATTATGATCTCTGCCTACCACTTCGTGTATACTAAGGACTTTTGTTTCTAAAAGACACATCGTCTAATTTAATTTCACAATTTTCCTTGTCAATAGAAGTCGGTAAACCGCGAACAAGAGGCGAATACAAAATATTCTCTCCCGAGAGAAGTAATCATAATAATTAATTGGACTCTTAACTTTATAGTCCCTCCACAGTATAAGTTCCTTGTCAGTAGGTCAACAAGTGGTTTAATTAGGAGCTGAGTCGATTGTTTTGCAAAAACTTTTTGCTGACGACACAAATGCCGAAAAAATATTTTTGTTGGCGGCACATATACAAGATTGTCTTGAATAATTTGATTGAATCGGTAAAGTAAAATTACAATATAAATACGCCTAGCAGTATCACATATTAATCGATTTTAATGTGTTCTCAATATCAAAAATATACAATACTTTTTGGTTTCCTAGCACTAAGACCCTAAACAATTGGTTAACCTCATTCCTTCCTCCCATTTTCATAAAAAAATCTTTGCCTTTTAAAGCCTTATTGCAACCAACAATGTCACGGAAGATTTCTATTAAAAAAATAAAATAGTTCTGGAGTTGATAAGGCAAATACATACAGGCAAATCTTCGTCATATATTATTATCTTACGTTATTCGAGAGCAAAACCTCCCCATTCGTCTCGAGTGTCCTGATCTTTGTGTACTTGGTATTTTTTCGGATGATCAATGAAAAACATCCGTATTATCAACGGACAAAACATAAAATTTGAAACATAGAAAAAGTCGATGTCATAAAATAAATATTACATTATTATGGATTTGATGATTTGACCCTCGTCTAAGACAATTGATTCTTTGATTCTTACAAATCGGTAGTTTATAAAATAAATTTAGCTTTGTAATTAATATTTTAACCAAGATATTTTTTATTAAACAACTTTTTGCTTACAAACAAAAAAGTTGAGGATACCTCTTTGACTTTCAACCTTAGAGAATATTTTTTTCCTCCTTTTTATATCATAATTTGCGAATATTCTTTTACAAACTAATTACCGCTCTTTGGAAATCTTCATAAACAATATTAACTTTCAGTACCTTAGGTTTACTAGTTTTGTTAACTTATCGTCCTATTTGTGTTATCATTTAAACTGGTGGTTGAACATTCTTATCCACCAGGAACGACCATACGGAAATCCGTGGAAGTGACCCACGTTAATGTGACGCGTTTGGGGGATTTGCCTGTGTCTAGTTTCGACAAGGTCGGCATAAATATATCGACTGGCGAGAAATAACAATCTCTCCCCGGTCAAAACTCTGTTTGTATCACATAGCACGTGCCAAGTGCATTCAATTTGTGTAAGTATATGAAACACTAACATAGATGCAGCTTAAAATGTTACCAAAAAAGATTAATTCAAATATTATCATCACAAAAATAAACTATTTAGATTTCGCATTAAAAACAAAACACTTTCAATTTACATTTTTATTAAATCTCATTTGATCTTGTTCAAAATACAAGTACGTACTGACAAGAAAATAATCTTCAATAAACAGCTCGAACTTGCAGAAATAACCATTTAATCATTGTTGATGTACTGCGCTTCAATCAACTCGGTTCTTCGTGTTCGGCTGTTTCCGTCAATGTTCGAGAGTTTCCGTCGGTCGTCGGCAGTTTCCGTTCAACGAACAAAAAGGGAGCGAGTAATGGATTTCATTTAAAGTTGATTGGCTGTGATGATGTTTGTATTTCTAGGCCGAGATCTAGGACATCTGGAAATTGGCCCTTAGATTTATTAGCGACGATAAAATCCGAGCGAACAATAATTTACGTTGGTTTGTCTCAAGGGAGAAATAAGATTGAAAAACCTGAGAAGATTTCAAACCGGTTTTACAAAAACTGAATTTAATTCTAAATTTAATATAACTTAGTATTGAATCACTCGCTTTAAGGTTAAATTCCTTTTTTAATCACAGTCTGCGAGCGTTTAATTTTAGTTTTTAAGTAGCTCTTTGACGCCTTCCCAAAGTTGATTAGCTTTATTAAAGACCCTAAGGGTGGCTTGGAATTTGTGTCAACGATCTGCCTTAAATATCAAATAGCTAGATAAGACTTCTATAGTATGAATGGGTCCGCTCGACCTCGGTACTTCTGTCACACCGAAAACCGATGTAAAATATTTGCCTTTCGTTCGAAAAATGAGATTAATGGAAACCGAATACTGTATCTGTACTATATAAACCCATGATCGCCCTGCTGAGCACGGGACTCGGGAGTTCAATTGAGAGGGGTTAGGCCACCGTCTACCACGCTGGCCTAGTGCGAGTTGAGATCTAATAGGTAGTATATTTGATCCAGATAGCAACCATCCTGCATGGAATCCCGTCATACTACATGTTGTTTGTATATGTCGCGTTTCGGATTTAGCCAGTGTAAATCCAGTTTTCACAAGGCCGGCAAAATTATTTCGACTGAAAGATAACCATTTCACATCGGTTGTAACTCTGTTTGGACTTTATTGCACTTAAATCGGGTACACTGCAATTACTTAATAGTATAAAAATGTTGATGTTTTTGACTACACTTCAGTTTTGATTACAACACCAATATTGATATTCTTTATTGTATAGAGTGCTGTTGATAATGGACCAGACGCGGCTGGCAACATGTTTACGGTGGTCGCGGGTTCAAATCCCAGGGCACACCTTTGACTTTTCGGAGTCATGTCTGTATTGATAATCAATCAGCACGCGCTGTAACGATGAATGAAAACATAGTAAGGAAACCTGCATACCGTAGCGATTTGCAAGAATTTCTATGGCATGTAAAGTCCGCTAACCCGCACTGGGCCAGCGTGGTGGACTATATGGCCTAACCCCTCTAAATCGTACTCTCGATTATAGAGGAGGCCTATATCCAGCAGTGGGTGGTATATGGGCCGATACAATACAATACGTTATTCAAAATTTTTATTTATAGTAACATGAAGGACTACATTACTAAGACTAATTTAAATAATATAGATTTCAATATAATGCCAATAACTGCAACAGCATCAGCTGAAAGCGTCAATCATTCTCAAAATACCCGGTGCAGCGGATAGCTGAGTAACCTCATTTCTCAATAGGATTTGCTAGCGAAACTTCACGTATATTATCAGATATATTTTAATCTTTTACTGGGTTTTAGGGCTCAGTATTTTTGTGGGGCAGAAAAACCTGCAGAAGGAGCTCAACTGATGGTTGGAATGTGTGATGAATGGTGTATCGTATGAGCGATACTTGAATTGTGTGTTGGTAACTTAACAAAATGTGCGGGCAAAGGGAAAGCATAGTAGAAAACGGGGGTTTTGGCCAGTGCTATTATCACTCAATTAATTGAAAAACGATAGACGGCATGGACCCTGAGGTGTTTCAGATGTTCATGAGCGGCGGTGATCACTTACCGAAAATAATAATTAAAAAAGCATAAAGTCGCTACAGGTCGGTTTCCTGTGAAAACGTGATACCAAATCTCACTGACCGATCAAAATTCTTTAGGTCGGTTTCCTGTGATGTATTAATAACAGCCCAGTGATGCGTGCTCATTTATACAACAATCTATGCTCGAGTATGGCTCGACCAATTTTCAAATTGTATAGGGTATTTTTAAATAATCTCGGTAACCTATGGTTAGCATTATTATCTACACTATCTTTTCAAAATTAGGTATCCACCAAAACCACAATTTTATACGGAATCGCAATCCAAATCCAACGCACTTACCGGATTTCTTGAACAAACGATCCGACCTAATTCTCTCAGCGAGGGAGGATTCTAATAACGAGGTGTCACATTTGTTGCCGCTCGATGACGGCTGAACAGTCTTTATTGAAAAGGAAGTTTTATGCGGGGTTCGTAAATCTGACGGATTTTCGAGGTACTAGTAAAGACTAAAAAGCTTTAGGTTCCATTACAATTTGATAAATAAATTTGTAATCTGATACCAATCCATCAACCAAAGCCCTACAAATTCCACTTCACTCCCAAGCGTCATTAGCCGGAGCGCAAAAACTGTAATATATTTCAAGCAATTAAATTCAGCTTAAACAGCGCTGTGGGAAGCCGCTTCAAGAGACCAAAAAAGTGCAAACGTTAGAAATCTGCTAATCCGCTAAGCAGAGGCTTCGCGTCTCCCCACTGGACGCAATTTGCGGGATTCCCTTTTCCCGTCTGTCCAATTTAATCCCGTTTTCTTTTGACTTTTTGTTGCATACGGGATGCCAATGTGTGCCTGATTGATTATGGATGGATTCTCAGTGAAAATGCTGGATTTTTGCGTGCTTGTTTAATTCAATAGTTTGTTTAACGATCAAACGGCTTATCTGATGGTAAATTACTACCGTACATAAAGGTCTACTTCACTAGAAGGGAGACTTCAAATGACTTAATTTACTGATCAAAACACAGCACCAAAACCATCGGTTTTCCATAAGACAGAAAATCAAGACAGCCTATTTCTTCATAAGTCTAGCACCTGCATTAAATTTTAAAATACATTTCATTGAAACAAAATCAAAACGCAGGTGTAAATTACCCACGAACATTGAAACTTATTCTTACTCTGTTTCTGAACTTGGGAATAATATCGGCGTTCCGCGTCTAGAGAACAACCGGCTGCCGACCTACTTACTAAGTCCCTAGGTACTATTGGGAATACTCTGAGTTTATTTGTTTGTTACATTTTAGTAAGAATGATTTGACGATCATATCGCTTCCCGGATTGTTTGCCAATTATCAAGAACAATAATCATTTTTTTTATTAGTGAGCATTGCTCCGCGTATGTCACCCAAGACATTAGGTGTTAGGTTCCTTGATGCCCTTTTAATCAGTGACTATAAGATCATTCAAACTGGAACACAACAGTATTTACACGCTGCTGTTTCGTGACAGTAATAGATAACAATTTATTGGACTTTTCTGTTTATTACCAGCCTGGAGTCAGGAATCTGTGCCCGATATGGCGATAGGCTCGCCCTCTATCACTTCATGGGATGGAACATACAAGGCGAAATGTAGGTGTCCTGGTGGCTGGTACATAAAACTCACGCATTTTTCCTAGAAGGGGTAGGCAGAGGTGCAACCAGGACACCCACGTTTCATTATGTATTTTCCGTTCCACGATGTAATAGGGGCGAGCCTATCGCCATACCGGACACAAATTCCTCGTTCCGGGCTAATAATGAACAGAAAAGTCCAATATCACTACGGCCAACCCGGGATTCGAACCCTTTGCAATGATACCGTAATACAACTGTGCCATCGAGGCAGTCACAGAGTATTAGTCAAAGATTAGGCAGTAAAAGAGCAAAATAAAAGAGCCATAGTGCAATTATCCACGTCGTTCTTTACTTACATTATCTAAATGACGCGTCCCGCGCGGCTAATACGATTATAGTCCACATTACAGCGCGTTCGGCGCGCCCACTATTACCAGTAATTGATTGATAGCATGCAGGGCTCGGCTTGTGTGTTCTTTTAACAGCTTTTATGATATTATCTTCTAGCTATTTTATGGTGATATTATAAGGGAATGTTTAACTAATAGTGGGCGCAATTCAAATAGTTTCTATTGGTGAGAGCGGTTGTCGATTGCTACAATTTTGTCAGTCTATTCGAGACTGTCTCGTCTGCACACCCACAACTGCATACTCTTGTCGTAGGATCAATACTGGCACGCATTTTAATTTCACCGAACATTAAAGCTCAGCGAGTGTCCGGTGATGCCTAACTCGTCTTTACCCCGCCGCGAAATTAATAAAGTAAAATTAATGGGAGTAGTTGGAAGCAAAATATAGTCCACTGCCACGCCAAAGCCAACATGAACTATAAATAAATTAAAAAATCTTTTTATTTCTTACTTTTACATTACATTATCTTAAAATAACGGGTTAGTGTATACATTTCTTAAATCTATTTAATCTATTGTTAGTGTTTTAATTTTATATCTGTTATGTAAGAACCCCAGAATGGGTAAAGGCCTCCTCCAAAGATGCCCATTTGTCTCTATCCTGTGCTATTTGAGTCCAGTTTGGACATGAACTATAGTGGTAGAAAAAATATAATTACAGAAAAAACAGTAATCGCTTTTCGAGCAGACATTATTCTACGACACAAATCTTTTATTATATTACCAGAAATAAATAAAACACTGACAATCCTATACCTTTCTCAAATAACAGCACATCTAACTATCCAGGTGTATTCACATAACCGCAAGGCGGGGTGCATGTGAGTCGTTAGTCAATAGAGGCGCGGGCTGGCGGCGAGCCGATACACTGAAGGCTAGCCTTATTACCGTCCAACGTGATATATTGATACTGTCAATTAGATGTACGTTGTTTGGACTTGATGTTTCAAGATTATTACAGTGCATGGATATTATTATTTTAATTCTATATTAGTTTTTATTGTTTACACGATTTACACATTGCAGTTACACATTGGAATATTTGCTCGGATTGCTTGCGGTTTCGCGCGTATGAAACAGTTTTTCCAGAATAAGAGTAGGTAACCTATAGCTGAGATTATTGCGTTCAAACAATCACGCTCTTTTCAGCTTTATAAATAAGTATAGATTTGACTCCGTCCGCGCCGTGACTATGAAAGCTATAAACTCTTTGAAACCGAAAGTTAAAAATCAAAATAAATATTATAAATCCGCAATAAAATACGTAAAATTAATTTCGCTTAATATTTTAATTCTTTTGTTTTTACCGACCTCTACATCTTACTAGTGCGTCAATGAAATTATACATTTTATCTTTGTTGGTCAATTATTGGGATTATTTTACGACCGGTAGCCGTGCCGGCTTGAATTCAACCCTTTCGGGAATAAAAGAAATCTTATTTGTCTTTCGTCTATCTTTATCATTTGTTTGAGTAAGTGATTGCGTTTTTAGTTAAGGTTATGTCGTGGAGAATATTGTAATTACGCTTTTTAATCATAACATTTTCGAAGAATATATTAAAAGACTTCAGAAATTCTAGATCCAAGTCAGCGTATTAGTAGTGGTCTAAGCCCGAAAGGATTAATATCAGGCAGGCAGCCCATAACAAAATAATAAGCCAAATTATACTCGAAAGCTAAGAAAAATCTATTCGGCAATCTCCGTAACACCCGATTATTCCCGAAGCAGCGACATCAAATGTAGGTGTGAAAAAATATTTTTTTCCATTTGGTACTATTTAAACGGGCGGTATATCACGATGCGTCAGGAACAATAAACATGTCTGCGTGATGGGGCGCAGCAGGCGGCGCCGCGTGTCAATGCTACACCCACCTTGTATGCTTCACTGTAGTACTATAGACGTTTTGACGTCAGAGCTGTTTAATTTCATATTAGCTTATTAATCAGAAATCTACATACGCCTGTATCCCCGAAGGGGTAGGCAGAGGCGCCACCAGGACACCCACACTTCGCCTTGCATGCTCCGTCCCACGATGTAATAGACGGCCCGCCTCGGTGGTGTAGTTTTATAACGCTACGGTTACAAAGGTCTCGGGTTCGAATTCCGGGTCGGGCAAACTGATATTGGATTTTTCTATTCATTACTAGCCCGGAGTCAGGAATTTGTGCCCGATAAGGCGACAGAAATCTAATATCAAGTGCATAGTAAGCTTGAATTTCCTAAATCGAATTTTGAAGCGAATAAGTTGCATGTCTTTATTGATACTGACATGATAAAGACGTGACTAACATGCACTTTACATTAAAAATTATATATAGGCTGAGCCCGAAATGCGACATTATAGCGTGGGTTACTCTAACAGGTTTCTTATCATCGTATCTTTCAAACGCAAAACCTCGTTTTAATAATTCACTGTGTTACTCTTGTAGCAAAGTGGGTTTTGCACCATATGGTCGTAGGTTTAATTCTCACACCGAGTACTTTACGTTTTTTAAGTTCAACATGACTTTCCATGTACAAATATCGCTTTACATTCGACCAAAAAATGACTAAATCATATTGCATATTTCATTTTTATCGTTTATTACTACATAAATCTTAATTACAGGAGCCTTGTTCCCGCCCCGGGGACTCGGCCTAAACATTAAATATTACATTATAATATTTACAACGTTAATTTATGTAATTTAGCTTGATAATTTAGCCTCTGGAGAATTTTAGATGATACCTAAGAAGACTGCCTTGGTGGCGTAGTTGTACTACGATACGACTACAAAGCTGAGGTCTCGGGTTCGAAACCCAGGTCGCCCCCTATCACATCATGGGACGGAACATACAAGGCGAAATGAGGGTGTCCTGGTGGCTCCTGTGCCTACCCCTTCTGGGATAATGGCGTGAGTTTATGTATGTACCTAAGAAGCAAAGATGTTAAAGACTATATTTATTATTGGGACAGGTATTAAAGTATGTAATGTTGCGTTGGCTCAACAGCTTTCTTGGCGCAGTTGGTTAAGATCTCAGTTTTCAAATGACAGGTCGTAAGTTCGAGACCCATGATTGTGTGACACATAGGGCTTATTTCGTACCTGGATGTTTGAGATATTATAAATGCTCTTGTAGTTTCTAATAGCCATAACAAAAGAGACGTATCTTACTCTGATGTGAGGATTATCCATTGAATTTTGTGTATATATATTTTTAAATCGCTGAAATTTATTGAGCAAAATAAATAATAAAAGCAGAGTTGCGGGTAAAAGCTAGTAATAAGAATACCATTAGTATCTACACTAGTAGTATAGTATTTATACCAATGGTAGTATCTATACTCAAACCTAACATCTCTCTCAGAAAACTCCCAGACATTCAGCACAGCGCAACATAATGAAATATCCATCACACACGTCGCTCAAAGTTGTAAGTTTGTTAAAACAGTCAGCAGTCAGCTTCGCGTAAGTTCAAATTAATTGTGGGAAACTTTCGCCGCGGAATAACTTTCAATAGCGCGTCTGCAAATCACTTGAACGAGAGTGTGACTATACAGGATGGTTGAAACATGAGGTTGTTAAACCACTTAAAGAATGGTAAAGGCACATTAAAGCTACCATAGACTAATATAGGAATTAGTGAGGTTGACCAAGGTAACTTTGTTTTACAGGAAACTGAAGAGAAGGGATAGCTCTGTCGTGTTTTTTTTTTGGATAGGTCCTTCCTTCATTTTTCCTTCACTGTCCCTTCTCATTTTGAGAAGCAGGCTAAGCATTATGTGTGTATTTTATTTTTTAGATTTTGATGAGTGACGATAATCACTTATGAGCAAGAGTCATTCGTTATTTTACTTGAATCTAAGGAAGAAATGATAATATTAACACTACAAATATATCAAAATACTTTAAAATATTAAATTAAATTTGATATCATAATTTTTTAAATTTAAAAATAGATGTGATACAAACAAAATTAGAAAGAAGCATATCCTATAGTCAAACAATATTTAACAGCTGTTGAGCATAAGTTAAAAAAAAAAATAATAAAAAAAAAATATTTATTGACACGTAAATTACATAAACACTAATAGTAGCTTGGCACAGTTTTTAGGTTTATTGTTATAGTATTATGTACTGATTACTGGTTCCCAAACTAGGCCAGAAGCCTGTATCTTGGGAGTCAGTGTTCAGTCGCTTCAAAGGTAGAAAGTTTGTACATACATAAGTTCGCTGTTTATGCATTGTTTTATATTTTCAAAGCTCTTTATTACATACATATTTGTGGTGCATATAAGACATTGGGTGGTGGTAATGTGTCTGTGAAAATGTGTGTATGTTTGTGAAAAATGATTGGTTTAAAAATTGCTGAACCGAGTTTCTATGCAGTTTCAATTAATGTAGTCAAGTTCCCACCACCCTGTATATGCTTAATAACGGAACTCGAATATACTCCAATATGATTTAATTCCACTTGACTTTGTATAAGTCTTAATTTATATACGACTTTGAAAGAATTTATGTAGATGTTTAATTTATTTGGTAAGCGGTAGAGTCAAACTTTATTTTTTTAGGAAATATGGGTTGGACAGAATACTTTAGTAAGTCTTACTGAAAAGTATAATAAAGCAGTTATCTTTACGCGTTTTTTTTAATCCGTCACAGATTCGTAAACTTTATATACAGTATTGTATGTACTGTCTTTGTACCTAATACGCGGGGTCCTGACTCTGATTTCTATATTATTTCTTTTTATTGCAATGAATGGCGAGACGAGCAGGCCATTCGCCTGATGGTGAGCGATACGGTTTTACTCATGGATAGTAACAGAATCAAACAACAAGATGAATTACATAGCAATGCTTGGCATTTCACTGCGCTCGCCACCCTAAGAATTAAGATTTTAAGTCTCATTATGACCAGTAATTACTCTGGCTACAATGTCCTTCAAGCCAGAACACAACAGTGCATTTACACTGCTGTTTGGCGGGAGAAATAGACATTGCGGTGATATTTACCCAGGCGGACTCTCACATATGAGAGACCTACCACCAGTAAATTGATTGGTAACATTAAGTGTGTAAGCAAGTTATTATTTTGGAAAATATAAATTTCGTAAGATAGTTACTCTTAGTAACTTATTGTAAAACAAAATTTTATAACATGCATAAATGTGATATTGCGCTGACCTCGCATAAGTTGATGTACACAGTCAGTATTCTTTGCAATAGACTTTGTAGAGAAAAACTTTTTCCTCTATTCTAGGGGTTTTCACGCGAAATTATTTATCCCCAGGAATTCTACCTTTCCAAATGAAACCGTTTATATGTAAAGTTTCTACGCAATCTATAAGAGTCGAACATTGGGAATATTGTTTCGATTCCGCAAACTCTCCTATTTTTTGTATATAAACTTTTAGCATAATATACATTCCATTCCACTGGGAATCTGATTCCTACTGTACAAATATGCCATTTATAAAAACAGTATTAGCTAGAAAACAACACATAGGAATTCTAATTAACTTTTCCTTACAGTGGAAACCGCATTGGAATTAACACTATTCACCAGATAGATAATACGTCGACTCTACATATTTCACGTGGAGTAAGGTCATTGAAAGCTTAATTAATTTTGCTGCATTATCAAATCATATAGCTCAGCTTTGTCTAAAACTAATCACTATTAATAGCAAGTTTTATCTACCCACTACAGGCGTGAAGAAAATTTCCTACAAATATTATTCCGGAGATAAAATCTTATAAACTGAAATAATACTAATTTTACGAATTTCCAGTCTTCTTGGTCATGACGCGATCTGAGATGTTAGTAATCTTCAAAGTTGATGTTACAATGACTAACTTAATTTTATGATTAATAGAAAATTTGTAAAATTATTTTTATTTTAACATTCGCGTAAACATAAAAAACAAATATGCAAAAATTTGAAAGATATTATCTTAGAAACAAGAAATATAATTTGAATATATGTATACAAATCTGTTGTACTCCTCTACGCTATTTCATCCAGACCAGTTAATTCCGTGTAGAAACGCGAAGTAATTTCCAGGAAACGTAGAGAGTGGCTTTTGTTGAGCAATTTGTGGTACCTACGTCTTAACTCGCTTTGAGAATATTGCAGCGAATATTAAGATTATGGCTCTATATTCCCTTACTGTCTCTCTCTCTCTCTTCGTATCCGGATTATGTATTGCAGTGTAAGGTATATTAAATGCGAGTCTATAATAATAAGCATCATTTCTAATACTATAATTGTGAAAGTTTGTATGTTTTGTATGTTTGATTTTGAGAAAAACCCGTTATAGAGGCAGCTGGATGACACCCTGGATTAACACATAGGCTACTTTTTATTTCGAAAAATGTAGTGTTTTCGTGGGATGAGCCAGGAATTTAAATGTATATATTTGCTACTCTTTCAAATTCGAATGGATGGCACGGGACAAAAGAAGACAGGATTGCATGATTTTGCTTAATAGGATAGAATAGGATGTAATGAGATGGACCGGGAAGGGATGGACAGAAAAAGCAATATAGTCGACCGCGGTCACTTAATGTGAGTGTCAAAATATAAAACAGTTAGTACGCAAAATTATATATTGTTGATGTGGGCTGGAGTCAAAAACTATCTGCACCTGGGCGAAGCCGGGCCCGACAAGTAATATATTATATTTTCTTCATGCTTTCTGGGTCATATTGGTGTGTATTATTGTGTGTATAGTTAATCACCACGCACTATAACGGTGAAGGAGAACTTCTGACAGAGCCTGCATACCGTAGCGATTTGAAAGAATTTCTATGGTATGTAAAGTGCGCCAACCTGCACTAGACCAACGTGGATTATAAGACACAACCCCTCAATCGTACTCTCGATTATAAAGGAGGTTCGTGCCCTGCAGTGGGACGTATATGAGATGATACAGTACAGTACGTGAAATAATAAATAATTAAATAAATAAATAAATACACCCAACAGTCACATACATAGTCCTGACCCCACACTAAGATCGAGTCTTGTGTCGTGGGTATCAGAAGCTACGAGAGACTTTTCGGTCTCACAAACACCCAGACCCGAAACAAAATGCCTGTGGATCACACAAATATTTGTTGATATGGACTGGACTAAAAAATATCTGGACCCGGGTGAAACTGGGCCCGGCCGCTGTAGACATATAAATCTATACATCATTCATTACGATACGAAGTCTGTGTCTCCTGAGTCTTGAGTCGTGGGTATCGGAAACTACGATTTTTTAATCTCACCACACAGAGACTGACATACATATATGCGGTTCATAACAACATTTGTCTTGATCCATATATCTAACACGAATAGAATTCGTACTCATAGTAAAACACTCGCCCTCAATCACTATTGGGACGAAAATAACTCCTTCAATGATATAGGAACGAGTTTGTAAGCTCATGTTAAAATCTAACAAATCTAGCTGGTGGTATGATATTCGTGACGCCTCGATGGCGACCACCATACACAACGATTAAGGACCTGTCATAAGGACCCAAAAAATGTATCGTGTTTCGGGTTCTTTCTGTGTATTTCCGGATATAATCAAGTTGGCATAAATGTGCCACTGCCTCGGTGGCGTAGTTGTATTACGGTATGGTTACAAAGCTGAGGTGGGTTCGAATCCCGGGTCGGGCAAAGTGATATTGGATTTTTCTATTCATTATCAGCCCGGAGTCAGGAATTTGTGCCCGATATGGCGATAGGATCGCCACCTATCACATCGTGGGACGGAACATGCAAGGCGAAATGTGGGTGTCCTAGTGGCGCTTTTGCCTACCACTTAGGGGATAAAGGCGGGAGTTTATGTATGTATTTATGGCATAAATGTGTAGACTACCGAGAGATAATCTCTGTCTGCTCATATTATCAGGTGAACTGTAGATACTTCATCCTGTCACTATAAAACATCTAACAAATAACACCAACTAAAAATGTTACAAAATCTTCCATGATTTTCATCACGGTCCGATCATAAAATAAATTTGAATCGGACATAATATTCTTATATCGGCGCGCGTCGATGTTTACGTGCCGGCGCTGCGTGCGTGACGTCACTCGACTATTTCCGAAATACAACAGCGAATTATTCTCATTGTGATGTCACTTGTTGAAGTATACAGCTGGCGGATACAGATGTAAGTCTTTATCTGAGGGTTTTTTCCGCATACTTCATTTTGTTTCCCGCTTTGCTATTGAGGGACATGGACATGACATAATATGTAGTCTTTAACACGCTTTTATTAGTTTCGCCTATATGTATGTATCTAACGGAATTTTTGAAGTCGATTTTCGAGGACATCAAAACGGGGGATTGATTTAAAATTTTGTCACATACCAGGGACCCATGACAATACAATAATTTAAAAGTATTTTACATTGTCTTCGCTTTCACTAAAGTTTTTATACTAAAGCGTGTTTTTTAGCTTTTTAAATTTTATGTATCTTGGATAGAGCCGATAAAAATTGAAAGCCTCTACATCGTCACAAGCTCTCCAATTATTTTTGTTATAACAAAATGTTTTATTGCACTCCACCACTCTACCGCGGGATGTAGAGTTTATATCTCGTTCGAGCTTTGTAGAGTTCAGTATATTGTGGTAACATTGTATTTGAATGGTTTGATTTGTATCGGATTTTATGGAAATAGTTTCGGTTTTGAGTTATTTGCTTAGATTTTACCGATGAGATAAATCTAAAAAACATATAACATTATTATGTTCTCGTCTTTTTATCTGTAAGGATAACAGAGATACCACTAATAAAACCCACATTATGCCAAGCTAATTTAGCCCGAAGATGCGACTCTTTCGCCATGTAGTTTAAAAATGTAAGCCCCGGAAAGCTTCAAATAAAATAAATCCAACTTATCACTTCAAAGTTCGAAATGCATCCACGTTACCTCGTTCAATGAGCCATGCCATAAATTAATTCCATGAAAAATCCGTTAAAGTAATTACCGTATTGCTCTTTACTAAGGATCATTAGCATCTGAAGCATCTGAACCAGTATATCCAGAGCTGTTGTATGCGACTGTCAGATTAGTGTTGTGGCCGCCACTCGGCCGTCGCATTACCACCCCCTCCCCTCCCACTCCCACCCCCGGGGAGGGCGGAATTAATGCCCGGCATTTCCACGTAACGTCCAATAATTGAATTTTAATTTAATTTGCCGCCATTTTGGCGATAGTTACATGAGTGCACGAGTGAAGGGTCTTGATAAGCTGGTAGTCTAAATATTTTTTACTAATTTTATGTACAGCTGTAAGTGTTACATATATTGTACAAATCATTACAATAAATAAATAATAATAAACCTTTATTCACTCCGACAATTACAGTCTATTTGTTATTATTACAATATTTTACTAACAAGCTACCTAATAGATTTTTTTTTTTTTATAACATACCAGAGTGTAAAATCTTAACTGGTATAGATATAAAAAAATCGTCGCAGGTATAATATTTTTAGTACATAAATAGCAAAATTTCCACATCAAATTCCAACAGAGCATGTACAGGTTGACCTAAAACCTAGTATTATTGATCAAAAGACAAGTTTTCAACAAGAATTTATCAAAATCACTTTAACAGTCAAGGAAATATCGCAAGGAAAAATATGTGCCTTAGAGGTATTTATGGGCTTCTCTGTGGCATGCTAACTTCAACTCGCAACAGGCCAGCGTGGTGGACTATACCGAAGCTCTCTTAAGCAAAATCGATTGCAGATTCGTCCCGTACTCAGCGTGGGCAATAATAATAGACAGTCTCTGATACAGTAACCTTTGAGAAAATCCAAAAATAAATAAACAAATTAACACAAAGGAATCTAGCAGAGTCTCAACCGGAGTAATGCGCATGTTTACATCCAAAGCGAATGAATTACGCGAGCTTTGCGAGCCAACTTTATTACTGAGATACCGTGGATTTGTGTTTTGGCAATGTGTTCTGTAATATCATTTCATAAATCTGATGTATGTACGGTTCTGTTTGTGTTTAGGTTTCCATAGATAAATATTCTCGCTTTAAAAAAAGTTCACTGGTAGGTCGCTCATATGTGAGAGGCCACCTGGGTTAGTACCTCCGCAATGTCTATTTCTCCCGCCAAACAGCAGTGTAAATGCACTGTTGTGTTCCGGTTTGAAGGAAATTGTAGTATAATCTAACACATTGTATAAACAAAACATCGTAATAAATTGTCAAAAATGTTGGAATACATTATCCAACATAATATTTAATAATGGACTAAATTAGTCCATCATATCCGATATTGGTTAAATCAGCAATAGTTCAAAACACAGATCATGCAACATATTGAAGCGATTGTACAGCAACATGCTTGTAAGTACACCCAACAGGCACACACCCAATGATTCTTTGATTGGGTCCTCTCGCAGCTGGTCCACCAACATTGGTTCCAATTAGTCGTATTAGTACTGTTTTGTGTCATCTGTTGGAATTTCTTTTACGCGATTCGTATTTTTAACATCGCCAATTAATATAGAATTAGATAGGAAATATATTTCCCTACGTATTATTCTGTAGATTTTGTTTAAAATATTGTTTTATATTTCTACTGAGTATTTGCATGTGTTTTGGTATTTTGATAATCATCTGCTACAAGATATTCTGCACCTGCAATTGGCTTGGGGCTAGTATGATAGATGAAACATCACCATCATTTAAAAGATTATAGTCAACTGAAGTAAAACAATGATGGGCTGATAGAAACATAACATTTTATTACTTTATTCTTTCATTTGCTTCATAAGATACCAAATTACTTCTAAAATATCAGGTCTAATGCTTAACATTTAGGTTATCCTTTTACATGGATGTTTTAAATCAATAAAGATGATTGTTTCATTAAGGATATTTGCCATAAAATCGGCTGGTCGTAAAATTATAAGCCAAGCTTTGTAGTTTGTACAGCTTGAATACAAATATTGATGGTTCCACGAAAGCATAACTGATGAAAATATCCAAGCATTTGATTTTCTATTGTTCATTTTTCAATTCTTGTATTATATTTCTTAACATCATAATTGTAATTTTCACCTACATAATAATTTCACAATTTTAATCCAATTTTAACTCATATCGATTTCAATTATGTTCCTTGCTTCTTCAATTTCAACCGTTTTATGATCAGTTTTGGATCAAATGTGAAATGGCTCGGGCTACAATTTTGATGTGCGTGAAATGTTTGATCCAATGAACACTAATGAATTTTGGTTGCGCGTAAAAGAAACTACGGTGTGATGTCGGCCTCTGACTTGTTATTTTAAAATTAGTAGCGATAAGTTCGGTATTTCTGCAATATAAACATGTTTGTATGCATTTTAAAGGTGATATAGAGATCCTTGAGAGAGACCTATGTTTAGCAATGGACTTCTTTTAAGTGAAAAGAGGTAAAGGGAGAAAGAGAAGGAGAGCAGTAATAAGAAGATGAAGGAAGGAATGTTACAGGCAACGTGTGACGTCATATTACAACAGAAACTAAGCAGTCGTCTGTCTGCACCGGAGATCTTCATGTAAGTATTTGTATGGCAATAAAATTAACATTTTATTATATAGATCTGACGAATTTTAACCTTCTATTTTCTCTAACCTTGGCTTTTTTGCATATTAATTCGTGTGAGCAAATACACCTGTGATACATGAACAAAACTAGATAAAACAGGAACAATAATTTACCACTAAATGTATGTAAAAAGGTAAGTCGATGAACAACGATATCCCCTATCTGACATGTATCCAGCGGCCCGCGTTCCGTTATCATACAGGATTACTCACTAATCCGCGCAAATTGTACTAATGGGTGGAAAAGTATGTGTAACTACATACATACATAAACTCACGCCTTTATCCCCGAAGGGGTAGGCAGAGGCGCCACCAGGACACCCACATTTCGCCTTGTATATTCCGTCCCACGACGTGATAGGGGGCGAGCCTATCGCCTTATCGGGCACAAATTCCTGACTCCGGGCTGATATGAATAGAAAAATCCAATATCACTTTGCCCGACCCGGGACTCGAACCCGAGACCTCAGCTTTGTAACCGTACCGTAATACAACTACGCCACCGAGGCATGTGTAACTATGTGGATAAATATCCTATTATCAGTGAGCGATAACCTTGATTATGCATAACTATCCTATCAAATTATTTATAACTTGGTTGGGAGGAAACTGACAGACCAATACTTCCTTCTCACTCACGTCACAAAAGACTTACTTCGGAAAATGATGTGGATATTGCTAATTAATAATTATTATTCACTCAGCGACGATGGAAAACTTTGTCAAGAATTCTGCCTTATTGAGAGTTCTGTCGTAGAATTTCAAATGGATGGAACTAACCCATGAAACTTAATATTACATCATCCAATTGTCACCCAATTTTATTGGCACCAAATATAATAAGCCGCGGCGGCGTAGTACGCCTACGGTACGATTGCAAAGTTTCGGGTTCGGATCCCGGGCAATGTGATATTGGATTTTTCTATTCATTATCAGCCCGGAGTCAGGAATTTGTGCCCGATAAGGCGATAGGCTGGCCGCCCATCACATCATGGGACGGAACACACAAAGTAAAATGTGGGTATCCTGGTGGCGCCTCTGCCTATCCCTTCTGGGAAAAGGCGTGAGTTTATGTATGTATGTAAGTATAATTTACACAACAATAAACTCCGAAACGTGACTAACTAAATGGAACATTCTGACGGCTTTTCCAGTATGGCGTATCCATGCTGATATTAAAATTCAATACAATTCATATAAACATACAAATTACCAGGAATAGTTACAAAGCCTGCAATGTAGGGCGCGAGGCCAGGTCACCCGGGCGAGTGTTCCCGGACAACCTAATGAAACGATCCTGTGAGGTCCGGCGAACACGGGGACGTGGCATGCTCGGGTATTATAATGTTAGTATTGTTTTTGCTTTAACAATACCTTTTGTTAAGGTATTTTATGCGGCAAAGTAACTGCAAGATCTTGACGTGCAGTTTTAGCTTCATTAAAAGTTTGCTATTACGTCTCTTTAATGAGAAAGATTCGGTGGGAGTCACAGTATATTGTGTTTATTGTTGCCTGTTTTTTCAATAACGGTTAGGCATCACACTGGATTTTTTCTAAATGCGAACAGCATTGATAAGATATAATATCTTAAGCGTTATGAAGGCCAGAAATCAGGTAATGTCTCCCATTTAATAAACTGGACAGTTAATTATGTCTTGGTTCTGTAAGCTACAGTACCATGTCACACGATTTGTAAATTTAATGAGCTAAAGCGATATAACCACTTGTAAAATTTTCACATGTAGGTAATAATCAATCCGCCCCGTGACCACGAAAGCTGTAAAGTAATCGAAACGTACCGTCGGGAAGATAAAAAAATTAAAATTAAACAAATTCCGCGATAAAATCCGTAAAAATAGTTTTATTTCAACGCTGTAATCGTTATCGTACTTCAGTTGAAAGACATATTTCTCTTCTTCTATTCTGATTTATCGTATGTCGAATGTCTATTCCCCCCACGCCTTTATATAATATCAAAACTGTCATAACTTCACGGAAATTTATCCCTTACTTACACGGGTTCGACGTAACATTATTTTTACGTCTGGCGCGGAAACAATTGGCTTAAGGGCTTACAGCGGACCGCTTGTGTAACGCGCTTTTTAAGAAATAATCCTGTTTCGGGTTTTATGTGTTGTTATGAATCATTAAAATACGAAAAATGGCGACAAAGCTCTGAATCAGACAAAGTGCCAATCTGGAGGTCGCGGGTTTAAAATATAATACGGATTTTTGTCAATTACGTTCGTGTTCGTAGTAAGTTATCCCGTGATTTAAGGTGAAAGAAAACATCGTGATGAAACCTAACAGAGAATTCTTCACATAAATATCGGCGGTGCCTGTCGGTGCCACCAGTGACTACCACTTTACGTCCAATTTATTTGCACCTAAATGTACGAAAAATACGGAGAAACGAAATTTACGGAGTCCTCGAAACCGACGAGCGTGTATGCAGCGATTACTGACAGTAGATGAAGCGAAAGAGCTGTGTGGGCCGAAGCACTTGGCGCTCAATAGTCTCTGCCCACCTCAATGGGACAAACGCGTGAGTTTATGTAATGTTGTGTTTAAATGTACAATAATAGGTGAGCATATCGCCATGTCAAATAAAAAAATAAGTTTTGGGCTTTTCATATACGATAGAAAATCTAAGACAAAGTGACCTAACTACGAAATTAATAGCTGACCTGAAATCCGAAACCAATACCTTTCAAGTAACATACGTCGCAAATAAACCAATGAGGAGACTGAAACATTAAAGATGTGTTAATAATATAGTGAATTAAAGAGAGTTGTTATCCCTTCTAGAATCAACCTAAACAGAAGTCAGCAGTTATTTTAAAGTTGATTCATGATAGGCTGATAAAAAATGGGTTGAAGGTTCTATAATATTGCGACTGAAAAATTATAGTAAGCTGATGAAAATGGGGTCGATATAGCGTTGTCAGTGGCCGATATCACGTGATTGTGTGTAAGTGTAAACAGTTAACAAATACATACATTTCGCACGTACTGATCAAATGTCCTCACCGCAGTCCTGCCCAGCAGCAGCGCGTCCATCTCGCTCTCCGGCACCGGCACCACGGCCACCGTCGGCGCCGGACCACCCTTCACCGGCACGTTCATTTTCAACCTTATTTATTTACCAACAAGTCACGAATCCACTTGTCAACACTTTGCCTGTTGCGCTCCTGTTGACCGTATACTTCTCTAAATCACTCGAATGGTCATTGTTAATTAGTTCTTTGAAGAATGCACTTTATTTTTATACGTCTAAGTCACTAATTCACTCGGTCTAATCTCATCAGTTACGCCCTTATAGAACGTGATCAAGTTACTAAATCACAAATTCAACTAACTGGTCACAGTCAATATCTCAAAATAATTTGAGATGGTTTTTCATTTGATTCTATTTTCTAACACAATAACAGTAAGTCACAAATTCACTTGCAGTCGTCTACAGGCTACTGTCTTATGAAGTGCACTGGATATTTTAAATTTTGGTACACACAACTACGATCAGAACACAGGGTTTCCACAAATACAGATTTTACTACTTAATATTAATGTTGTATTTCGTTTGGCTTCTCGTATCAACATACAACGTTTTTAAAATTAGTTCTTATTTCAAAAGTTTAATTTTGGAATGTATTTAATCACTCAGTTCCACGTTCGCGGAAAGTCATAACATTCGCTCTTGTTCGCTTCTGTTCGGCGAACGTGAAGCATCGCCCGGAAAAGTGTACACCTCACGCACCAGTTATTTAGAATCAATTTTACGGTTCACGCCTCCATTTAATAAGTATGTCACTGTCCTAGGATGTGTGTATTATTTGTCAGTTGATTTTGAACTCTAAAGTGCTTATAACAAAGTTTGTATTGAATAAAAGATAAATTTTCTTTGATACAAATTAGGTTTTGATATTATCTGTTAAAATGATATGGTTTTGGTAATTATTGTCTTTTGTCAGGAATAAATTGTGGTCCGATTTATTTTACAGTTCGAAGAGTTAGACAACTAGGTATATTTTAAAAAATAATACATCTATTTCGTTTAAAATTTAGAATTTTTGGGATGGGGTTTTAAGGATAATTTTTGAGACTTCACTATAAAACCTTCTTGATCCTTGTTGTATAGCCTCACTGGTAATTGTTATAATTTTGATGCTTGTCCAAGTCACATTGTTCTCTCAGCAATCAGTCTTTACTACACTACACTACGGGTTCAGGGTTTGGAGAAAATAAATTTGGACCATTGCTTGTCTATACCTGGAACACACACACACACATATGTGCCGTGGAATTGTTTTCTTTTCTAGATATTTATTTTGCAAATAACATGTATAAGCAAACGATTTAATGTTCCCGTTCTTAATTTTAAAAAAATCTTTAAAAGCATTGTTATTTTGACGACATAATAATCTCAATATACCTCTGTTACATTTGTAATATCACACGTATAATAAGCAAAATAATTATTACATTTTACCTACATTTGTATAATGTTTTAAAGTATGGTTTTATATTAAAACCTCTAACTAAATGCCACTTAATTATTTTTTAAATCTGCTAGAACATAATTACATAAAAATAAAAAAAATAAAAAAATATGTTCTAACAACTGTAAAGAGTTTAAATTGTTTGCCAACTTCCCACAAACAAACGAATTCATAAAGCTAACTTTTTATTTGTCGACACGGAACGTCAGACACCAAACTGTATAACATTGTCCAAATAAAATTTCATTTTTATATGTGTTAAATGTAAATATTATAGTTGAGAATTCTTTTAATTGTTTGCTGGAATGTACTTTGTAAACAGGTGGAGTTAGATATTACAGTTTCACTGTAGGGCAAAGACATAATCCGGTTTTTTCGCTCTTAATAACTTTGTCCCTCACTAGGATTATTTCTGTTAGTCGGTGCGTTTATAATCGCTTTCACGTGTGTTATAACATAAGAGTTCAAAATGACAGCCACATTTTTCTCTGACTACAAATTTAATTTGGGTATAAGGACCCTCAGATATGGATTTTGAAACGTATAAGATCAAATTCTAAAAACACCGTCTCGCGGCTACAATTTTTTTTATTGATGTTATCACTAAACCTCATTAATAGGTATTAAATAACAAAAGAAAAGCGGTTTAACCAAAATTAGTAACATATCTCTTTTCTACGTCTATTGATACATAAATAATTATCCGTAAAGAGATGAGCTGTTATAATTGACTAATAGCACACAAAAGGCCTCACCCCAAGTACCATCCCCTTTACCTACCCTTCACAAGAACACCCTTAGCCGTGACCATACCATCTCCATTAAAACCTATACAATAACAGAATCTTCCGCCAACACAGCTGTACAACACAACAGAGACAAATATCATTGTCTACTGAATGTTACCGACACATTGGAGCAAAGCTTTGTCGTACGCTGTATTGGGATTTAACCAAAGGTATAAGCGAGCATGGGTAGTAACAAGTTCTCAACGGGGCTCACAGATTTGCATAGGTTGAGTTATTACAGACTCTGCCAAGTATGCGGAGAATTGATAAGTTTCTTAGGTAGGTATTAAGTATAATTATACATAATATTTGTATTGGCACTATAAAGTTACTACAATGTACTTGAATGCAAGTAAATGCAATCGAAGAGTAGATGCTCAAGAAGGGTAGAGGTTAAGATATAGTTATCTTTTTTTGACCAACACAATTTCATCATCATCATCAGCGCGTTGCAGTCCACTGCTGGACATGGGCCCCTCCCATGGTACGCCACAGAGCCCGGTCTGCTGCTCTATACATCCAGGCGCTACCAACACTATTTATTTTATTATACCGGGTATATCAAGACTGCGACCGAAAACGAAACCAGGTGGTAGTTTTAGTGGTTACGGACACGATGCAAGTAAAAATTTCACCAAAACAGCGACAGGTATTTTTTTAGATTTTTTTAAAAAACATCTAGTTTGGGTGGTGAATACCTAGTTTTTGCGAAAATAATAATTTAAACCCTTACGTACCATTAAGTGTTTAAAAATAAAGAGGCCTAAACCATTATTTTAGGAAAACTATGTATTTATCACCCAAATACGACGATAAGTAAAAACTTACAAAAAAAGTTGACGATTTTTTTTTGCGAAATTTTTACTTGCATTTTGTCTGAAGTCACTAATACTACCACCTGGCTTTATTTTCGGTCGCAGTCTTGATATACCCTGTATAATTTATTTATTCCACATACTACTACTTATAGTATTTTAATACGTTTTTTATTTTTTGAACTCAAAATGTGATCATACTTGCATGAGCAAATATAAAAGTTTTTTCACAATTATACAGTGGTCCGTAACCGAGCGATTAAGAATACCGTGCCGGCCTGTATCAACTAATATTAGATTATCCAATTTATATCAAAAGACGCCACACTCGATAGTCCTTGAAACCCTACGTAACTTGTCAACACATACACGAATATTCGAAAAAAAGCTTCGGGCGAGGTCTGAGCGTTGCCATGGCAACGGCGACGCCCGCGCGATCCGTCATATGTTAACTTACAGCCGACCTTCATGTGAGAATTCGATAGATTAGATATTAATGTTTTAGAAGTAGGCATCTTGTGTCTCCTATTATATATTAAGCCGAAATAGTGACTAAATAATAATATATGATTACATTACTTTTTAAAATAAACCAGAAAAAAATTGCAGCCATGAGACAGACAATCTGTGGCACAGTTGGTTAGACGCCGGCTGTGAAACGTAAGGCCACGGGTTTGATCCTCGCACCGACACAAATGACCGACGAAGTAACCGAAAAGTCTCTCGTAGTTTTTTGATACCTACGACACAAGACTTGACTGACTTTAATGTGGTATCCGAACTGTGCATGTGACTGTAGGGTATATTTTTTTAATTCACTCTCCATATGGTAGTCGTTGGAATCTGACACAGAAGATCCATTCCTAGCAGTAGTACATATAAAATATTATTATAGCTTGTCATAGACAGAAAATTTAAAACCTCTCTAGATAGTACCTTTTTTTAATAAATAGAAACTTATTAACCTCCCTTTCCTAACCAAATATGTGATTGTATCACCGACTTCCCACCTGGTAATCTTAATAGTTTCAAAACATTTCAAATCAAAGACAATGCAGTTCTTTAGAACGACGCGACCCACGCGCCGAACTTCGTAACACGTTTACAAAGAACTCCGAACTACGCCCCGAGCACTCGACGCTGACTCCGTTTCATACTCATATCGAAGTCTCTGAGAAGGCAATTAACTTTTATGATATGAGCTGTTGATACTTATATGTACATACATATGATGTATTTACTTGGTGGAGGCGGACGATGTTTTTAAATGGTGTGATGAAACATTACGTTATGTCAATCATTTTGAGTTGAATATAAATGTATTTTTTCCGTTCACATTGACAGGGGTACACATAAGGACATAAAGTACTTTTTTACCAAAAAAAAACATACTATTCTCCAGGGATAGAAAAATGGCTTTTTTGCATATTTACAATAATACTTCCAGTTTTGGCCGACAACCCGAATTAATTGAGGAAATCTACATTAACGCGAGAAAAGCCGTGACCAAAATTTAGTATGGTAATTAAATATTTTTAGTGAAGGAATAGCTGATACTAGTCCTCAATTTTTCGATTAATATTATCATGTCCTCACCAACCTTTTCATTACATTGACAAAACCTAATAAATCACATTAATATTTCAGGGCAAGTATCAAATCTACAGTTGCTCGTTTCACAACAGGCATCTCATCCATCCCACCATAGAGGCTATCAAAATTCACTTACACGGAATACACGGAATGTGTGAACTCCACTAAGTAACAAGACCGTTAGTTCATGAGCGTTTGATGGATCGCTTTGGGTTATAGACGCTGTTACCATGGCAACCGCTTTAGACGCTTCGCAACAAAATAAATAAAAGGGTGTTATATTGATTGAAGTTGGTATAGGTAGTTTTTATATTTCATTACATAGGCTCAAAGCAATATGCCTTTTCCGACATCTTGTAGAATGATTTGGCTTAATTTGGCTCGCTTGTACCTGAAAGGTATTTTTTTAGTTTATATTCTGCGAGAACGTTGTGCGTTTATATCTCTTAATTTTAAAATGTAAAATATTATTACACAATGTACAACTGTCAGTTTTTGCTCATTAAAATAAAATTAAAATTAGTAAATCAACTTAAAAAAAATAAACCGAGTTCAAAATCGTTATTAAAAAGAGAGAAATTAATGTAATCATTTAAAATTCTAAAATACGTTAATATGCCACCTATTTTTTTGAGGTCGGTGCCTGGCTTTATATTTGGGAGCAGCTGCGCCCCGCGGTATTACCCGCGTAGTTCGTCGCGTGATGTTAAATAGCTTATATATCTCCAGCTCGCACCGACCTCAAAAACATAGTTGGCATATTTAGGTATATCAGAATTTTAAAATATTAATTATATTTCTTCTTTTAAATTACAATTTTGAAGTCGGTATATTTTTTTAATTTTTAATTTTTATTTTACTATCTGCTGTAAGTCTAACACCTGTGCCCATGATAGCGGGAAAAGGGAAAAAAAGTACGGGAGGTGGAAAAGATTATGATGCCTCTTACATTTCCACTAATCAGAAGAAACTACTCCGTTCGAGCCAATCCATTCTCACGTTCCAAGATGACTATAGTCATCATAACTTTACCACTATAAATACAAATTTCTAGACTCATTGTATAAGCAAAAAAATCAAGTGGATAAAATATACCAAATCACGCTAAGAATATCTCCAGCATCTTATTTTCATCAAGCAGGGGGAAGCGTTGACGTCACGTCTCCATCTATCATTTTAATGGGATAATTAGGTTCTTTGACTTCGCGCTGGATGACAATGACTTGAACAATGGCGTCATTACTCAACAGACAATTGAGCCATAGCCGTTGTAATTAATACTATTAATTACGAGACACAATATACTGAAGAGCCTACAATATACAGGCGTATTATATACAAACAAAGATATGAAGGGGTAGGCTAAAGTGATAGGGTCACCCACTATTTTAAAAAAATATTTTCTGGCAGTAATCTTACTTTAATAATGCTAATTTACTTTCTCAAAGTATCCACATCAAAAAGAGTAAATCGGCTATTTATTTGCTAGGAAATGCGAGGTATTTTTGGTCTATAACATATTTAAAATCCAAAGCAAACTTTTGTTCCTTAAATAGCTTTTTCTTTCTAGTTTCAATTGGTGTATGATGGTGATACAACGATGCATGCTGGTCGCTGTCTGAGCGGAACAAACACCCTACCACCAGATAACTTAAGGTTTAAGCTAACTCAATTAGTCCTTAAAGCCGATAATTTCAGTTTCACTGCAGACGAATTTAAGCCAACAGTTACAAAATTTAGTTTCACAATATTTATAATGTACTGACAAATCAAATTCTGGAATTTTCAAGTAGTAGTCTCTTCTTTGACCTTGCTATTGGAAACTACAAACGCTCTTAAAGTAGCCTACTCGACACATTTAGAGTTATTCCAAATTTCGGTATTCAGATGGGTTCTTTATGCGGTTTCTAAGCTTTCATATCTGACATTTACACCCATATTCTAAGACGTTTTCTCGACTCCACTTGACGTTACTAGAGGAAATCCGTATTCTTAGTAGAAGAAAATCTCCTCCACTCAACGTCACTCAAAAAATTTCCTGTCTCGAGGAAAGGAATCAACTGTCAAACTCAAGGTACGTCGCGACCTACCTTAAGGAAGAAATAAAAGAAATAATCCTACTTTAAAATTGTAATTTAAAAGAGAGAAATAAAGTTTACCTTTTAAAATTCTTAAATACCTAAATATGCCAACAATTTTTTGAGGTGGGTGCCTCTACACGATCTACACGTTTTTCTAGTGAATGATTACTCTTTATTTCACGGTGTCCTAAAGTGTGCCTCCTGGTACGCCGCGCCGTAGAAAGTAAAGGAGGGCGCCGCGTAGAATTCCCTCTGTCTAAATTTTTAGTTTTGTGCTTATATACCTAACTAATATCGCTGTACGTTTCAACCAGCTAGATAGATTAGGGTGCCGAGACAAAATAGTAAATATGTATGTGCGCCGCTGACTGAAAAAGATTGTGACCCCTGCTCTATCTCAAAAACTGCAGAACCGATTTCGATTCAACTTATACGGTGCAGTTCTGACAAAATTACATACATACAGCTCGAATTGGTGATCTCCTCTTTTTGAAGTCGATTAAAAAAAGATTTTTCGTTTGGAAACAATGTTTATTATTTTAAACGAGTTATTAAAGATTTCCAGCGGTTCCTGTAATACTTGTACGATACTCCGTACGAATATCCCGAACGACGATTCATCAATAAGAATATCCTTCGAAATTTCCGGGTTGGATTGAATGACCCTCCTCCTGTCTGCATGCGCTTTTTTGCAGCCACCATTTCTCCGACTCACTAAATATTTGTCTTCCAGTCATAATCCTGAAGATTTTGAGTTAAATAATTATATATTATTTGTAAACACTTTTGACATGACATTTGACTGTCACTTTTCAAGTGACCATAGGCTAGTTTCAAAGTTTTTTTGTTAAATCTCTACTTTATCTATACATCAGTGACGTAAATGATGACGTTTTTCCTCAACTCAACCTCACTCGAGGAACCTTTAGTAAAAGTATATTTTTAACTAAGCATACCATTTTCGAGGATTCCTTAAATTCATTTTTATGTCACCTCGACTAGGATAAGGTTGAGGAAGATTAGAGGAAACGTGTTAGAATACGGGTGTTAGTATTCATGTCTTTATTGAGCGATGTGGTAACCAATTTTGACTATTATGAATAGTAAATTACACGTGGGTTTTAATGGGTAACGATAATAACGTTTTAACAGGAAATTGCATTATTGGCACATTTGTCTTAAAAGCGCGTACATAAGCCAAATCGACAAGCCGGTACCACCAACGCGTACGATTCTATCGTATCGCTGGCGCTCTTCGTTTGGTTACTATCCATTCAGAAATTGATTACAATGTCGATTTTAATCCTCAAACATTTTGAAACCTTAGCACTCAAAAGCCGTGAAAGGCCTCCCTCTATGATTTTTTGGGGGGAGATAGATTTCATATAAAAATAACTGTCCAATGAATGAAAGACAACCACTCACTTCTGGATACTATATCTAATAAAGAAAGAAACAAAAATTGCCACACATACTCGTATTTATCACTTTGTCGTGGCTGTATAAAAAAATATTACACTATCTTTCGTCTGTCGACTACCAAGATAGAACAAATAGGAAAAGTAGACTTTGATCCCAAAAAATATCTTACACCTCATATAAAACATTCACATTGTTATGAAGATTGATGCTACTCGCTCATATCCCATGTAAAAATGTTATTCTCGTATAAACGCACGTGTTATTAGTTCGCGCAATCCCAGCGCGTCGGCTTTGTAAGCATCACAACCAACTGTTATTATCTGTTCATATTCTGTACCCAGCGGAATGTTATTTCACGATGCATGGATTTGGGTAGTGGATAAATGACGTCAGTTTTTGATAGGTTTATTGTTTGTGAAATATATTTTTGATAAGTTTGTGCAAAATACTTCAGTTTATATAGAGGAGGAATATTTCAAGTGGCAGTGAATTTTTCGTTTGAAATATTCACGCTGTATAAAATAGTTAATATTGAAAAATACTATTTATAGCGTGAGCCTAAAAGAAATTCCTACGACGCACGTAGTCTTTATAAAAATATATACATAATTACATTCAATTCTAATTTATAATAATTCAACATAATATGAATATTGAGATGTGTAAAATTATTATGTCATATTTTCGTAAAGATAAAATAATATACTCTCCACACTAACTATAAACAATATTTCACCTCCAACATTAAATACTGCAGGAAAAGATTAGCGTCAATTACACTGAACATTGTCACCCCTAATTGAGGGGTGTGACGGGGTGATTTAGCCGTGCGAGATAATGAACAGCGAAACCGCGCCCAAAATAGAGGACACCAAACTGTGCTGGCTACAAAGAGATTATTTTAGTTATTTGTTAGGCGTGGACCGGAATAATAATAAATGAATACTTTTATAATTAGTAAGGCCCGTTTAAACTATAGTGCAAAACACAAATGGATAGAATGTGGGTGGAATTACAATTTCACAATTAATGTAGTAATGTTAGACCTACTATATGACGTTTTCGATGGAAGTTAATGGAATTCCATCCTTACATCTTAGGAAGGAAACCCATTCTCGCTTCCTATTCCCCCACATTATTATACATTTTTATAGCAACGCACTCATTCACAATCCTAAGTGTCGCTAATATTCGGGATGATTTTCTGCACCTGCGCTAAGTCCGCGAGGTGCTTGACTCTATTCAGTTGTTAAAGATGACAATGCCCAAAATGAGTATACTCATAGATCTCATATACATAAACAGCCTCCGTGGCGCAGTTGGTTTGACGGTGCCTGTGGAAAGATAGGCCGCGGGTTCGATCTCCGCACCGAGACAAATATTTGTGTAAACCACAGGTATTTGTTTCGGGTCTGGGTGTTTCTGATACCCACGACCCATAAGTCGATCTTAGTGTGGGGTCAGGACTATGTATGTGACTGTTGGGTGTATTTATTATTTATTTACATAATCTGTGACGCGGGAAAGTAATTTAGCATCACTTTTTATGGGAAATATCCTCTTAGATTTTACCGACCAAACACCCCATGCTACTCCATAGGCACTGTGAATTTAACAGCCTATTGATAATTGCCGCCCACATAGTGTCCACAAGCTCGCCTTAGCAACAGAGCAAGGCTTAATCAAATACTTTATAATTTGTCACTACGCAAAAGCTGAAAGGCATCAATCCGCTCCATTTACATTCTTAAAGTTAGTCGAACCCTGAAATTGGTCGCAAAATCGATAATCGCTGACTAATTAAAGCGCTTTCGACGTTCCAATAAATGCGAAAATAACTTATTACATAAAAGGGAAAAAAACAGTATTTCACGGAATAGGTTGTGTCAAAAATACTTTTAATATTATCTTCTCGATCGGAAAAGATGGAAATTGCTTTCCGAAGCTTTTTTGTGTGTTTGTTATAAAATATGATCAAAGTATTTTTATATATATTAATGGTGAAGTGAGTAGTGAAGTGCGTGGTGGCCTGTTGGTAACGGACCAGACGCGGCTGCCAATATGTTCACGGTGGTCGTGGGTTTAAATCCCAGGGTACACCTCTGACTTTTCGGAGTGTGTGTATTAATAGTCTATCAGCATGCACTATTACAGCAAAGGAAAACATCGTGAGGAAACATGGTGATTTGTAAAAAAATCCATGGTATGTAAAGTCCACCAACTCGCACTAGACCAGCGTGGTGGACTTTATGACCTAACCACTCTCAATCGTACTCTCGATTGTAGAGGAGGCCCGTGGCCTGCTGTGGGATGTATAGGAGCTAATACAGACACAGAGTGGCTATACAATACTGTGTCATACAAATGGTGCTGTCGCATTTTGCTCGACAATTGTTGGTCCAAATTGTTCCCGTTATTCAACTCGTGAACACCTTTACAATTTTTACTACAGGTGTTGTTAGTATTCATGTTATAAGGTAGCTACTTTTCGTAAGAAGAACGAAGACACTATTTTTCATAATAAAAGTACGGCGTATATTTGTATCGTTCATAATCTACTATATAAAAATAAAACGGGTTTTCCTCCCTGACGCTATAACTCCAGAACGCACGAACCGATTGGGCTAATTTCGGTCTTACATTATTTGTGAAAGTCCAGAGAAGGTTTAAAAGGTGAATTTGGTCCACTGGAAAATGTTTTTTTTAATAAATTTTTAAAGTGAATCTTTTTCATACAAAATGTT
This sequence comes from Deilephila porcellus, assembly GCA_905220455.2. Lineage (NCBI taxonomy): Eukaryota > Metazoa > Arthropoda > Insecta > Lepidoptera > Sphingidae > Deilephila > Deilephila porcellus. The sequence continues at coordinate 10,280,207 of LR999993.1, forward strand.
CATAGGTTTCGCAACTGTCAAACATTTAATGTTACTCCCGTTGATACAGTAAACTCTCCCCTCAAATTAAAGAACGTATTTAAATAAATGTTTCGAATCGACAACATATATCCACAATATTCGAATAATGGTGTATTTTAGATTTTAATTAAGTAGAATAATGTCACTAATGGAAAAGGATTGACATTTAAATTGCTTGTCAAATATTTATGCGTGTGTTCAGAAATTTATTTTGTGTAAACTAAACTTCTTTTTAAGATCGAAAATCTCTTTTATCATTTTTTTTACGATGTCCTATCCTTCACCGGAACCTCCGGAACTACTGAATCGATTTTAAAAATTCTTTCACCGTTAGGAAGATATAACATCCCTGAGTGTCATAGGCTATATTTTTTCCAAAGGGGTAGAAAAAAGGGTTTGAATGTTGTATAGAAAATCATAAACCACTTAAGTTATTACTATGAAAAATTATATGTCAGCTCTTTATTACAAACGAAAAATAATGGCGACCAACATTTTTGGAAAATAACATTATGGAGGTGAAATAAGGAATGACATGTTGTATGGAAACCAAAATCGCTGAAGCTTCCGTATTACTGATCCGATTTTCCTTATCCGCAATTGCTGAAGTTTTTAATATCAAAAAATCATAAGGCACACTATTTGGGTATTGGACTACATGGGATAGAAAAGAGTGAGAGGGACGGGATAGGATTGGATAGATGACAGATTTCATCTGATGGGATAGAATGAAAAGTAAAGGCACGGGATGAGACAGGATGGATAATGAAGAGAAAGAACGGGACGGATCGGGAAGTGGCCTGACAGACGGGACGGGATGGTATTGAGGAGGACAGGTCATAGTTAAAAAAATAAGTGACAGTAGTATAGCTAGGTCAAGTCTAGGTTTCAAGAGGTTTAGGTATACAAGAGTTAGGTAGTATGAAAAATAACATCTATCTGATCTGGAATGGAATCAAAAGATATCTGCACCCAGGCGAAGCTGGGACGGGCCGCTAGTGGTATATAATATTTAATTTAATGGTTTCTTAGATTTAAGCGAATGTTACACATTGAAATAAAATTAATAATTAGTTTAAAAAAAAAACTATTCGTAGCTACACCATTTAATGGGCTCATAACTTGCTTAATTACAATTACCTTGCTAAAAAAAACTTAAATCTCTATGATAGAGCAAGCTCTACGTATTATTATAATATGTAGAGTATGATTAAAATTTTCATTAGCAAATTCTTATTAAAAATCCATTAACTTCAACGCATTCATAACCGCGACTCTCCAAGAGCACCCTTAGGAACTCTATTATTTAGTGGAAGTTATTAAATTCTCTCAGCGCAAGGCTACTTTGCTAGATAAAATATCTTATATATTTGTTTCATAAATTATGTAATTCGTTTGTAATATGTACTGGTGGTAGGTCTCTCATATAAATAAATAAATAAAAAATAAATACTCCCAACAGTCACATACATAGCCCTGACCCCACACTAAGATCGAGTCTTGTGTCGTGGGTATCAGAAACTACGAGAGCCTTTTCGGTCTCACAAACACCCAGACCCGAAACAAATACCTGTGGATCACACAAATATTTGTTTCGGTGCGGGGATCGAACCCGCGGCCTCTCGTTTCACAGGCGGCGTCTAACCAACTGCGCCACGGAGGCCGTCATATGTGAGAGGCCACCTGGGTAGGTACCACTGCAATGTCTATTTCTCCCGCCAGACAACAGTGTAAATGCACTGTTGTGTTACGGTTTGAAGAACATTGTAACCAGAGTAACTACTGGACATAATGAGACTTAACATCTTATGTCTCAGAATAGCGAGCGCAGTGGAATGCCAAGCATTGTTTTGTAATTCATGGTGTTTGGTTTTGCTACTGTCCATGAGCGGTCATATCGCTTGCCATCAGGAAAAAGGCATGCTTTTCTCGCCATTTAATGCAATAAAAAAAAGATATGAATAAAAGGAAAGACAACCGTTTTCTGTGAGGCAACAGTACCCAGACGATCTAACCTAAATATACTGCGCTATACTACGAAAAGAGTCATTTCTAAAAATAATGTAAAAAAACAGGTGTTAACAGACGTGCATGTGTTTATCTTAAACAAGTTGTATAGACTAGAATGACTGATCATGACACACATCGTGATGTTAACGTTTTGTTAGTAGTAAATTCATATCTCGTAACTATCGAAAATTTTCTGTGCGTCCGTCGGGTTGGTAAGGTCTTCGATAAGACTTGTTTTTGACAATTACAGCTTTTAGGATTCATATAAAACCCTGATTTACTAATTATGATGATGGCCCGGTGACCAGTCCGTCCTACTCACTCAAAATCCGGTTAACTACGATCAATAGCACGCTTTGTCACTGAAACCTAAGCCTGGCGAGTCTCCTAAAGAGACCACATTGTCTTTAACGCTAAACGTCTTAGAAACAAATAACCTTAGTCTCATTCATCCACTAGAATGCTCATTAGTACATAAATATGTTTCGGGACAGCATGAAAAATAAAAATCTTTTCACAATGCACAAAGCACCTCGAACTAAGCAGTGGAACATTACCTTCACAAATAATACGTAATATTGCAATATTCTCAAGCTTAAGAAAAAATACATTATTGCAAGAAATTTTCGGCTTGAACACTTCTGGAATTCAACACAAAATTCTTTTAAAACTCCAGACACCTTCGAAAAATTCATATGTAGAGTTCTGTCTCGTTACTTCATACTCTACCATTGTAGGCCATTACCGGCTTCGTTCGTCCACGTGTAGAGAGCGGTAGAGTATTAATTGTAAACAGTTCGATGGCTCTCGTACGACTGTGAGAGCTCCCAACACGCGCAAACGATATGTAGAGTTCTTCCGATCTGCATTACATTTTTCTTCCCACTTGAAAATTACCCCTTCGGATTTTGGAATGTATTCATACAAATGTTTTTGTAAATATTAACGAAACATCTTTTTCCAACGATATATGTTATACTAGGTTGTATGATTGTATTAATTTTATTTTATAAGGGTAAGCAGAGACTATAAATCTTTGGAGTGTACTATAATATGTATTTAGTTTAAACCCCTTTCAATTAGTTTTTCGTTTGTCCAGGATTACCGTGCTCCGTAGTGGGCGATTATGGACTGAACAGTATATTGTAAAAGCAATTAGCAATCGAGCGACTTATCTGATAATTACTGACTATCACTAATATCTGAGATGCATTTCCGGCCATTGACGGCGGAAAACGAAGGTTGATCTTATTTTTAATCTGGTATGTGATTAGAGCGCATGCAACAATGATTGCGATGCCATCTGAATAAAACGCCATTTGGCAAAACACTTGACATAATTAATTGGTGGAAAATGGAAAGGTAGAGCACAGCAATGCCAAGAACAGACAATTTACAGTATTGTGTACTGTGTAGTTAACATTTCTTACCATTCCGGGTGTTTATCATTTAGCACTATGTATTTTACAACATTTTGTATTTTTCCGCTTCTACATAGTCACGCTAGTTGTCATTATTATATTTTTAGATTTTATTCGCAATTTGAGCTCCCCCCCTATCGTGGGACGTAAAATACAAGGCGAAACGTTGGTGTTCTGGTAGCACCTCTGCCTACCCTTTCTGGGACACAGGCGGTAGTTTATGTTTGTATGAGTTATCGTATGTTTATAAGAAGCATACAATACGTCATAATAATAATTTATAGGTCACAGTAATAATTGATGAACGCACTATAAAGGCGTTATTGTATTTGTTCGGGACTTAGATATTTATGAGACCGAGAGGTTTCATAATTTTTGATATCCGCGACACAAAACTCGATTTAATTGTGGGATCCGGATTATGTATGTGACCGTTAGATGTATTTATTTAATTAGAGCCACTTATTTCTCATAACTGATGTCTTACAGTTTTCACCAAATTGTTTTTCCAATCGACACTACAACATCAAGTACTAAAGCGATAAAAACAAACGGTTCCACGCGCCGCGACGAGTCTAGACGGTGTATAAAGAGATATCGTAAAACTGTACGCTCGCTATCAAATACCGCGTAATGGAGTTTATTTATGTACCTATAAATGCGGTAATGAACAACGGCCGCGAGCGACGAGCCCCATGCACACACATACATACAAACACAGACATTACAGACATATAAACACACACATAAATTCATACAGATACATGAATATACACAGATGCATGCAAACAGAAAACGTAGCGTGGGACGTCCTCTGGCCAGATGGCGGGACGACTTGAACAAGAAGGCCGGCAGCGAGTGGATGCGTAAAGCAGCAGACCGGGCTCTGTGGCGTACCTTGGGAGAGGCCTATGTCCAGCAGTGGACTGCAACGGGCTGATGATGATGATGATGATGCAAACAGAGACACAACTGTAATGTAACGGTTAGGTGTGTACCAAATAATTTGTGGTTGAAGATATTCTTTTATAAAGTGCAGATGAAATAGTATGCGGTTAGATTGATGAAGTATTCACAACTTGTAAAACATTTTTTTTTCCAGAAGTATGGATAATGCGTCTTTCACCAAAATCCTAATAAGAAGGGCGGGAAAGGCAGGTCTAGATCACTAGCCATGAAGAAAATCGACAAAGCCTGGTAAAACATTCGAGCGTCCTTTGTCTAAAGCGATTAAGTATGCGAAACCGAAATAATGAAAAAAAGATGGGTGCAGATTATTATCTATAACTGACCATTCAAATAAAACTCGGACACGGGGTTACCTGTGACCACGAAAGCTGGAAAGCAATCGAAACGTCGGGAAATTAAAAATGTAATATTAAACCAAATAAAATTAAATAAAAAAGTAGTTTTATTTCATATATGTGTATATTCGAGTAAATCTAAGAAACCGTCATAACTTACTATCCTAATGATACAAGTAGGTATATTCAAATAAAGTCTGATGCATCTTTTTAGTTGTCGCTGGTATAGATGCACTAATTGAATCATTCCATTCATGCAGTTAAGATTAAGAGTAAACCACAGCTCTACTCCAACAATAAGGAAATACCTCGCTGTTTATCTGGAGCCTAGCCAAATACTGTAATTAGCTCGTGTTAATGACGAATTAATTGTTATGCTAATTACGCTGTTCAGTTTGTAAATTGTCATTACACCGGCCACTAATGATGTTACAAGGCTACTTTGAATCCTGTCCATATATTGTATGGGGTTCTTGGTTTAATAGACAAGAAGATACATGTTGATTACCATGGCTAATTACTTGCATATTCTTAAAAAATGGATTTACTGGTGGTAGGTCTCTTATAGTGAGAGGCCACCTGGGTAGGTACCATCGCAATGTCTATTTCTCCCACCAAACAGCAGTGTAAATGCACTGTTGTGTTCCGGTTTGAAGGACATTGCAGGCAGAGTAACTATTGGACATAATGAGACTTAACATCTTATCTCAGGATAGCAAGCGCAGTTCGATGGGATGGAGTGGGGTAATTCATGGTGTTGTTTGGTTTTGCTACAGTTCATGCAAATGGTTTCTAGAAATGGTGGTATGATTTTTGTATCCGTCTGGATTGTGACCACCATATAAAGTAAATAAATACACCCAACAGTCACATACATAGTCCTGACCCCACACTAAGATCGAGTCTTGTGTCGTGGGTATCAGAAGCTACGAGAGACTTTCGGTCTCACAAACACCCAGACCCGAAACAAATTCCTGTGGATCACACAAGTATTTGTTTCGGTGCGGGGATCGAACCCGCGGTCTCTCGTTTCACAGCCGGCGTCTAAAGTCAAAGTTCTAAAGTGGTTTAGAACCCGCCATAACTACATACGTAAGTTGCATTTTGGGGTTATCATAGGATAATTAATAATTGGGTTAAGGGTGTCGACCTTTTCTGATAGTCACCTCGATATCGCTTACATTACACTTACTGTTCGTAACGCCAGTATAAAAAATAATTTATTTTCAAAATAAGAAAGAAATAGTTATTGGCCACTAAGTCTCTTTGACCCTCTCTAGGCAAGGCCAGTTTTATCAGACTTTATTATATATTTTTATTTATTTATTAATAACAAAAGAATAAACTTATAAGCTACACAAGTGTCCTGCAAAACTATGCAAACAGTTTGACTGCAGGATCAATATACGTAATTAATTGTAATATTTATACGTAATTAATTATACATTAGGGCAAATTGGTTAAGTAGTGCTTTTTAAGATTTGACTTAAATATTATTTTATAGGTAGTCGATTTCTTATATCTTATTACTTTTCAACATCCACTGGTCTCTACGAGCGAGATCCTTAATACAAGGTTGGAGAGTACTTACAATTTTCTCAATGAATGAAAAAGGTCGACAATTTCGCAAAGAAACAGTTAAAAGAGAAAGTCGATTCTGTAGCTCGATTTACTCTCACGCCCTTTTTCACTTTCTAATCAACTAATAGGTTTTTTCATTCGGAAATTACTGAAATACGGTGGTCTAAGTGTCACTTTACGTCAGATTTCAGCAAAGCAGTGGACTTGGTCGAAAAAATCAGTTCAGTAGTGAAAAATGACTTTACAGTATCCTTACCACTTCCGCAATAATTGAAACTCTTTTAATTAATGGTATTCCCAATAGCCCAACAATTACTATTGTTCCCTTTGAAAACTATTTCGTATTTAAACGCTTTTAACACAACTACCGCTTTTATTAGATACTAGCTTCTGCCCGCTAACTTCGTCTGCGTGATTAACTTTGTTTAAAAAAATATACATGTATAGATTATTTGGTATTTCTCATCCCGTCCCGTCCCGTCCCGTTATATCCCACCCGTCCTATCTCATTCTCACTCAAGGTATGTAATCCACGACCATCGCATCGCTTTGAGTATAAAAAGTAACAAATATATCGGATTGCCGTCCGCATCCCACGGGAACACTTAATTTATCTGGATAAAATGTAGCCTAAGTGTTAATCCAGTGTTAATATGGGGAATATTAGTTTTTCTCATTTATCTTCCATAATACAAAGAAACACCCTGTATGTAAATAAGACATTTACCAGTTTTTAAGTTGGACTTGTACCTATCTAACTATGAAACCGCATCTCATTTCGTCTTGTAGTTTTTGCGTTATGCGCAAGTAAATAAAAAGAAACACCCTGTCTATAAATAAAATATATACCAGTTTTCAAATTGGACGTGCACCAATATTACTGTGAAAACTGCATCTCATTTCGTATGGAAGTTTTTGAGTAATGTGCAAGCAAACAAAAAGAAACATCCTGTATGTAAATGAAATATATACCAGTTTTTAAGTTGGACCTGCACCATTGTAATTGTGAAAACTGCATCTCATTTTGTGCGGTTGTTTATGAGTAATGTGCAAGCAAACAAAAAGAAACACCCTGTATGTCAATGCAACATATACCAGTTTTTAAGTTGAACCTGCAGCAATATAACTGTGAAAACCGCATCTCATTTGGTGCGGTAGTTTATGAGTAATGTGCAAGCAAACAAAAAGAAACACCCTGTATGCAAATGCAACATATACCAGTTTTTAAGTTGAACCTGCAGCAATACAACTGTGAAAACCGCATCTCATTTGGTGCAGTAGTTTTTGCGTGATGCGCAAGCAAACATACAGACAGACAGACAGACAGACAGACAGACAGACAGACAAAAATTCAAAAAAAAATTGTTTTGGATTCTGTTACTGTTATAAGGACCCCCCGCGTTAAAATTTCTTAAATATCTTCCATGTACAGACATCGACCATTTACATTTTTATTATATGTATAGATTTTGGTTATATGAATTATTGATAGATTCTGTCTATTGGGTGAAATTTATATTATCTTCTTTCAAATAAACAAATAAATACACCAGCAGTCACATACATAATCCTTACACCACATTAAGATCAATTAAGTCTTGTGTCGTGGGTATTAGCAACTACGAGGGACTTTTCGGTCTCACAAACATCCACACCCGATACAAATACTTGGGGGGCTCGCAAACATTTATCTCGGTGCGGGGATCGAACTCTCGGCCTCTCGTTTCGCAGCCGGCGTCTAATCAACTGCGCCACAAAAGTTTTAGGTGAGTCTTTATATCTAAGAACCGTATTCGTATCCACGTAATGTCGATCACCATGCACGGCGGTGGAAAATCTGACATAATAACCCAATACGGTTCCAAAGTCACCAACATTCGACCAGCGAGAGATAGAGATACCACTGATCTATTAGCACTGTATTTCAAATGCATTGTAGTCACTTTAAGGAATAAAATTCCCATTACTTCCAATCCCTAGCTTTATAGTATGTATAAGCGTAGCTATAAATTCATATATACCTCTATATAGGCTGAAGGCGATAAAACGTTTAACGATCGTGATCTAGCCGTGGGGCTGCCGTCCCCATAAACCCCCCAAATAAATTGTTACGTCCGCGGACACAGTCGTTATTAAAAGCTTTTTTCTGGATTAAGATCGGTTTTAGTTTACGAGCTACGGTACCGTACGGTTTAGGGATGTGTGTGTTGGTTTTATGCTCTTGTGATCTGAGTATGTTGTAGGCTATTTTAGGATGGGATATTATGAAGATGGTTTTAATATTAACAGCCTCCGTGGCGCATTTGGTTAGACGCTGTATGTGAAACGAAAGACCACGAGTTCGATCCCCGCACCGAAACAAATATTGGTGTGATCCACAGGTATTTGTTTCGGGTTTGGGTGTTTATGAGACCGAAAAGTCTCTCGTAGTTTATAATACCCACGACAAAAGACTCGAAGTGTGGAGTCAGGACTATGTATGTGACTGTTGGGTGTATTTATTTATTATTATCTATACATATGTATATAATAAAATCTTTAATAAGAACCCGGTTAACAACTTAAAATGTATAAGACTCGCGCCTACATCGAAGAGCAGAAGGTGACGCAAATCAGTTTATTTTTATTAAATTCCTAAACTGATAAAGCTAATCTGCGTGGATATTACACGGAATGTAATCTGCGGGTCGCCGGCGAGGGAACTCCTCTCGCACTTGACTCTGGATTAAGACCGGTTTAGTATTTACGAGGCTCTACAACTATTTTATTATTGGAAAATTCCAAACAATGGCGATTGGTGATAAATTTGGTATGTTGCTTGTTATTGCTAATTTTATTTATTTATTTATTTAAATCTTTATTGTACACAATAAAATATAATACAGGAACAGAAAAAAAAAACAGTACAAATGGCGGTCTTATCGCATAAAGCAATGTCTTACAGACAACCATGGGATGGATTTAAAAGACGGAGAAAGAGAAACAGAGGGCAGTGTAAAAAAAAGAAATTAAATAAATAAAGAATGGAAGCCAAATAAATCTAATTAAACATATAAATATAAATACACAGACATTACATACTTACATAACAAATAAAAAAAATACATAATAAATAGACATACATACATACATACATACATATATATAAATTTATAAACAAAAAGTGAAGAGAATTCAGATGTAGGAAATAATAATAAAATCAGTTTAAAGAGAGAGGTAGTGTTCTTTAGTAAGCCTCTTGAACGATGACAGTGTTTGCGCCTGTCTCACCACAGTAGGAAGCGCGTTCCACAAACGAACTGCTTTGACCGTAAAGGACTTGTCCATAAATGTCATGTGGTGTGCACAGGCATTCGCAGGTTAAGATTCTCAGACGACCTCAAGGATCTCGAATGTGAGTCATGAAGAAAAATAAATCGTTCTTTAAGATAAGAAGGGGTAAGAGGATTAAATAAAATATTGTAAAGAAGAGAAAGAATGTGAGCATTCCGACGAAGTCGTACAGGTAACCACTTGAGCTTAGCTTGAAACTCAGACACATGATCGTATTTGCGTAAACCAAATATGAATCTTATACAGAAATTTTGAAGTCGCTCAAGTTTATTAAGTTGGTCTTCGGTGAGATCAAGATAGTTGACATCGGCATAATCAAGGGTGGGGAGAAGGAGGGATTGCGCAAGCAAAATCTATAATAATTTTGAGATTGATTTGATTTTTTTTGTTCGTGTTTTAAATTATTCGCTTCATAAGTGGATCCTGGTTATATTAATACATTGTATTAAACACGTTGGAATAACTAGGGATCGAATGCAAAATACAAATCGAAAAACAACTTTGCCCGATCCAGCATTCGAACCCGAGACCTCGGCTTTGAAATTATATCGTAGTACAACTGCACCACCGAGGCAGTCAGAGTCATAAAATAGTAATCCGAAAGTAAATCCATAAATCCAACAGCTTAGACAAATATTACCAATAAACTTTAAAGTCATCCAATTGAACCTTTCAAATTCATATGAAACATATCAATTTATACATAAGTTACAACACATTTCGCGCACGTGTGGAAAAACACCGATAAATTATGTTCGACTTTATAAAATAACATTTTGCAATATTGATATTTGTATGTGCCTCGGACAGCGTCGCGAACGGGCCGGAACTGCGCAATTACAGGAAAATGGAGCGAATAAATATGAAAATAAATGAAAAGGGTTGCTTTAAACGTCTGTATACGATAAGTTAAGTTATCTGGAATCATCTTCGCAAGCCTGCATAATTGTATAGCATGGCACCGCAGTCTGATGCCATACAATACTCTGTATGGACGGCATCTGCGTTTACCATTAGGTGCAGTGCAAACACTAATCCGTGCCAGATATTTATTAAAGTAGAATATAAGTACACCGAGTTAATCAATATCGTAATACTATCTCACAGATAACTTGAATTAGCTATGCGACGGTTTCACTTTAAGCCATTTAGAGATCAATTCTATATTTAAACTGATGCCAGAAACTGACTACAATGCTCTTGATGAGCAGTCTTACAATGCCGGTGTTCTTGAAATCAGAAACACACATGCTTGACTCGAAATATGACAGACTTTCGTGTATCAATAAGTCGTTTTTCCACACGTCTTAGCAAATACGAAGATTCGATCTCCAGTTTTTCAGTTTTTTACCAACAGCAGTATTTCCGGACAAACGCAAACTGGCGACCTTAAAAAAGAGCCTAAGAGACCTTAAAGACAACGCATCTCTATCCCCTATGGTGTTGCTGATGTTCCTGGGCGGCGGTGATCACTTGCCATCAGATGAACCGTATGCCCGTTTGCGCCCTATTATATAATTAATCTTAATCAACAAGCGACAGCCTCCGTGGCGCAGTTGGTTAGACGCCGGCTGTGAAACGAGAGGCCGCGGGTTCGATCCCCGCACCGAAACAAATATTTGTGTGAACCACAGGTATTTGTTTCGGGTCTGGGTGTTTGTGAGACCGAAAAGTCTCTCGTAGTTTCTGATACCCACGACATAAGACTCGATCTTAATGTGGGGTCAGGACTATGTATGTGACTGTTGGGTGTATTTATTTTATTTATTATTTATTAATGATGAAATATTTTCACAATGTATCTATGTCATTTTCCGTCTAGCACACATACCTAACGACCCAAATAAACACCCCAGACGTACATACAAATTAAAATAGCATCAGCTAAATTCTAACTTAATTAAAACTGATTACATTTTTTTAATAACCATTTTCTGTAGAGCCAGCGCTTCCGAGCTGCGCAAATTCTAAAAAGTTTTTTCTATTCATTTAAAATATGAACACCAGTGCGGCCAGTTATTTAATCAACTCAAAGGAGTATTTATTTTCACGAACATAACGTGGCCAGTATCACTTTATAAATTTATTTTAAAAAGTAAAATTAAAAATATAGAAATTATTTTTAAGCTTGACGGAGCTCGCCGTCGACATCGTTGGAACTATTTTGCAATAAGAGTTTTATTTATTAGGACAACCGGTGGTCATTACAAATTTTACTTACTCCAGCCTTATTCATAGACAGTTTTAGAACCCATTTTAGTTATCGCAAGTTTTGTCACTTTAGAACGACTTTTGCGCGAAGTCACTTTGAGTGAAGAAGACAAAAACATTCGATAGCTAAAATAGGTTTTAAATCAGTCTATGAATAAGGCCGTTAGTATGGGTTTTAGTAAAATTTCATTTTAAAACCTGCCGTCATAAACCGTACATCCCACATCGTATTGTATTATGATCACTTATTCTTTCATCCACTTAACAATATTCAGTACTAGCATAACAACCAAGTGAAAAAGAAAACGTCATAACGATGACGTCACGACTTACCGCCGCCCAACTGTCTGCCGTTACAAAAGTTTCTCACTGGCGGTTAAACATGCTTGTAAACTTGGCGTTTTTATAACGCTAGTAAAGTGTATTCGTAAAATGATCATTTGACTAATGTGCGACATTTTATAGTTTATGGCCTCATGAAAGTAGTTCAAGCATGAGCGGATAGATGGCGCTGTAACCAGATGGTCTTAGCAATCATGACAGTGTTCTAGTTTACATATCGTTTAAAATAGTAATGAAAACACTTATGAAATTATATTGTATGCTTGAAAACATTGCTCATGAATGTTTTAATAAATATTGTAATAAATTCGCTATCCTGGGTACAGAGGAGTGAAAAAGGTACAAATTTGTCAATGGCCTTCCAGCCTAGCATCACGAATCTATTGCTACTTCTGCTCGTTTTAAAATATAATTGAAAACCTCGTCTCAAGTAGGCCACTACTATTACTTTGTAATATTATAAACAGCTTCATTGAACGAGTTTGCAAACACTTTTAAAGCTCCAATCATAATATAACTATTTTAGAATTCAATTGTTTTATTATCAAGTTAGATCATAGTTTGGTTTGTTGCTAAGAAGAATAGTGTAAGTAATCGAACATGACAGTGGGAAACCGATCATAGAATATCACGTTTTGGATCCTGTTTGTAAGTACCTATCTAGTTTCAATCAAGCCAGCATAACTACACGTATGTCTATTAACGTTATGATCGCTCAAAAAAAATTACATTCAAATACCACTAGTTGAACTAGTTTTAACAAGGAAACGAATGAATGAACGAGTAACGAACTAACAATTGAATGAAAATAATAATTAAAGAACGAATTAATAAACAAAAAATGATAACGTAAAAATATGAACTAGGTAACTTAAGTATAAACAAAAAAATATTAATGATGAACGAACGCACGGACAAACTACGAATGAATGGATGAGTGAATGAAATATTAACTTTGCAGTCAACACAACTTTAACATGCCTTTACAACTTCTTTTACTGAAGCCAATAATCGAATGTACGAATGTTGAATAGTAAACTTGACTACATCATTAAAATGAAGCGTTCACAAAACGCTTGTGTGAAGGCGGACTAAGGAACTCGAGTCGAGTGCACTAAACTTGTACCTAACTGAATGTTTGACTAATCTATTCACTATAGTCCAAGTTTTTGCATGGGAATCAGTTTGTTTCGACGTCACTTATAACTTTTCCCGCTTTCAACTTGGCTTTTTGGAGTTTTGGTAACTACTTCTAATGGTATAAAAGCTTTGCTTATATTTATTAAAATAAGAGCACTATGTTAAATGAGTACACCCAAAAGTCATATCCATATTTCTGATTTCAAAATCAAATGCCAAGTATTTTGTATGAGATGCCAAAAACTAGCACATATATTTTGCTCTTACAGCAAAAAATTTTAGGCCTTACAGGCATTTGTCTGCTTGCGGGATCAAACCCGTGACCTAGAGTTTCACTGCAGACTCTCAAATAACTAAGCTACAGAGTTATCAAGTTTGTAATCATTGTGGAATCCATTATTTTTGTTTTATTATTGTCACTGCAAAGTTCGGAAATAAGAGTGTGCAATCTAAATTGAGTATCCAATTACTTCGGCTTACTCGAAACCGAATATTCAGACTAAACCCGAAACGCGACACTAGGTCACTGCAATTCAATTATCAAAATAAATAATAAAGCTAACTTTAGTCATGTTCACGGTGGTCGCGGGTTCAAATCCCAAGGCCCACCTCTTGCTTTAAGGAGTCATAATATGTGTATTGATAGTCAATCACCACGCACTTTAACGGTAAAAGAAAACATCGTGAGGAAACCTATGGTAAGTAAAGTCCGTCAACCCGCACTAGGCCATCGTGGTGGACTATATTATGGCCTAACCCCTTTCAATTATAGAGGAGGCCTGTTCCCTGCAATATCATTATATTGCAGGGAACAGGCTTCCTCTAGAATAAAGTTATCTGTATCAGCCCAAATACATTTATTTGGGCTGATACAGATAACTTTATTCTACGACCGATTGGCACAGAAACTCGTGCATACTGAAATGTTACGATTTCTACTAGCTTTAAATATATTTATCCAACTGTATGTTTGTGTATGCCTAAATAGTGTTTATATACGCACCCGCACAGACATAATCATAGTATTCTGTTTTGAAAAATGATTTATTTACAAAACTTCTCAACGATAAATCAGATGCTAATTTAATGTTTGATATCAGAAGTTCGTGTTTTTTCTTGCAATGTAACAAGATATATAAATGAGATGAAAACGCGCCAATTTTGTGATACATTTTTAATACTTTATTCCTTTAATATTTTTTACGTGGAAATATTTTTATAGCATAAAAAAATAATTACGCTTTGCTTTTGTACGTTATAATATTGTTTTTTTTTTTATTAATTTTCATATACTATTCACTTATACTATCTCAGAGTTTTAATATTAACAAGAATTTAGTCACATTTATCTACAAAAATAATTGTATATGTCTTATTTCTTGCCATATTACATTTGTAATGTTTGTTTTCAAAATCATAACTTCCTAATTTCCTCACAATCCAAACTAATTTTACCATCTATTTGTAATTACTCACAAAAAAACAAATCCCACGGCACAAACACTAGCCTACCGGGTGTAAAAATTACAAAATCAAAAACGTATATAAAAAATATGAATTTGCGAGCGGTATCGCGGTGGGGCGCGATGCTGAGACGCGCGCGTGGCGGCCGGGCGGCGCGACACTGCCGCCCGCTCCCCACGCCCGGCCGGACGCACGTGGGAATGAATGGGATGGATAGGTATTTACTGTGGGAATCATACTTGGTAACAGGAGCAGTAAGCCTGTGGTTCAGAGGTGGAGACGTGGGGTATACCTGTGGTTTTTAAGATTATGCAATTATGCAGTTAGATGACTGTTGACAAAAAAGGGCAGAATTTATGTTAAGCAATGCCCAATTTGCCTATATTGTTGTGACTTCATATTATGGTATAATAATCTTGGAAAACTCTATGTATGCAGGATTCCACACGATCTTTTTATTCACCGTTAAAGTGTGTGGTAAACTTCTTGTACACGTCACTCGAAAGAGTCAGATGAGTGCATTTGAACTCGCAACCACCGTGCGTGTGGTCCTGTAATTACCAACAAGCAACCGCCCTGTAAGTAGATGGAAAAGATACAATTTACATTCAGAGAATCACCCACTTTATCGTGTATAGAATCTTAATACTTTAGGCGACTAAATACCAGCACGTTTCAATAGTCCCGGAAGTTCTGTCACGTCCCTCATACCTAAAAAGCGACCGATCAGACCCCTCGAACAGGCCCAGAGGGATCGCATTCTTACTCTTGTAATCTGAGTATTACATGGCCGAGGTAAGCCCTTTTCGAACAAACTATGCCAATTTGAGTTGTATGGAATTTTTTCACACAACTACGTAATTCTAATTAAAGTACCTATTTTTACCGAGGTGTATTAATACGTAGAAAAGATTAAGTCGCTTTATTTGTCTAGTCCCGCGTTTGAATCCCAGGTCGAGTAAACAATTATGAGTTTGTCGGCCTAAAAATGTCGTATGATTTCCTCAGGGCTAGAATTCCTGTCCACCACCCTTAGACTCACCCCCATAACTTTTGGAAACGATATAGGTTCGATGAAGTGTGAGTGGTACCTACTAGAGCTCTGTTAACCCCTCTAACAAAATAGGTGTGAGCATATTTATGTAAGTATGAAATACATGTCTACTCTTACATGGAATCTATTTATTTATTTACACACTTTATTGTACACCACAATAAAAAAGAATAACACAGTAACAGTAAATCACTTAAAACTAATGTCATGGTTACAATTGGCGGCCTTATCGCTAACTGCGATCTCTTCCAGGCAACCTTTGGATGGATTCAATCATTACTATATAGAATAATCAGCGAGTGAATCTACAGCTAGTGCAAAGATTTTCATCCATTTTACCACCCTTAATGATTTTCTAACTAACTTTACCATATATTAATAAACGAGCACGACACAACCAAAGTACTTTCACACACAGCAGCCTTATAAAAGAATGTATTCACATGCAACGCCGTCAAATAAAAAAATAATATTGCCGCCATTTCCAATATCACACGAGCCAGATACGAGCCAAAATAACGAGTATTTTTCATTTCCTCGCATATTTTCGAGCACATCGATGTTTTCCAATTCGAATAAAGGACCCAAACATAAAACCTTTGGCCTGTATTTCAATTCCAATTATAGTATTGGAATTGTTATTCTCGGATGCAACGAATTTCCACGAATGCTTTTTGTCATATTTCAGCGAAGAGATTAATTGATTGGTGATAGGCGATAGTGATTGGTAAAGCCGGGAGTTTGATGACACCTCTCGGAAATTGAGTGCGTTCCAATATTTTATTGATTATATTCTAAATGGACATTTTTATATGAAATTGATAGTACAATAAATGTAGTGAGGAAACCTGCATACTAATAATTTTCAACTACTATTACTCACTCAAAATTTACCAACCCGCACTAGGCCAGTAGGGTGGAAAGGTACCTATTTATACACAATTATAAAGGTTCATGTCTAGCAATGGGGTGTGTAATTATTGGATTATAAAACAAGAGTTGAATACCTTCCCTTCAAACACATATCTCCATATTTTAATTTTCTTCCGAAACATTTTCCATAATTAAAAGTAATAGCACAATTAAAATTGCTACAATGATTTAAAATTTTACTCCCATTCCAATAGCTATTCTAAAGTAAATATTAATTCCATTGAACAACAGGTAGAGACACAAACGGGTAGAGTCTCTATAAGAGTTCTGTTCTCGGACACAAAGCGACTGTTGTTCAGAATTCATTACGTGCCCACGTCAGTTGTTACAAATGTCCAGAAATGTGTAGGGATTCTTTGAGACATTCTTAGTTAAACTGAAATATTTGGTAAGGGTTACATGTTAGGGTGTAATTATTTGTATGGGAGTTTAGACTCCGTTCTAAACTCCCATACAAATAATTAGTTAAGAGTTAATTAAAAATACGACTTTCTATAAATATATAATTTAATTTATTGGACAAGCGAGCACAGTCATTTTGCGGTGCTAAGAAGTATAAGTTGTCTATAGGGCAACAATAGGGAACATACCACCAAACTAAAACCGTTACCATAATCCCTTTTCTGAGATTAGCCCGTCAGTCGCTATAACGTCAGCTACGGAAGGATACAGTCTATTTTTAGTCTGGATCCAACGTAGCATAAAGTCTTCCTAGTTTTACGAACAGAATTCAACAAAGAAATATTTGCTTTGCTTTATAAAATCCATGTTGAGGAAGCACAATTTTATTACATTTTTCTTCGTAATATCAATGTGCTATGTTGTTCCTAATATTACAATATGTTTGAAAATACTAAAAGATCATTGATGCGTCTTTTTTAAATAGAAAAATAGCCTTTAAATGTTTATATAAATAAATATAGTAGGAATATCCTTTTGATGATAAAATGCATTATTCGCATATTCATCATTTCAACGTACTCGTAAAATTTCTATAGACATTTTTCGATGCGGGAAATGCTCTAGGGAACATTCAGGGAATTAATATTTTACCTGGAAATATTAGGAAACGACTACACTAGAATGACGTCTTAATATGGACTATGCATATATAATTGTTTCTCGCTAGTCAAAATCATAATGCCGGCTCAACATCTCTTTAGGAAATCTATGAAAGTTGTTGTTGCTGTTATAAGACTTAATGCCTTTTACATGTTTGGTTTCCATTTTGGTTATACTACTACCCGCAATTATTTGTAGATTGGAGGTGAAATATTCGGATCCGTCCGCATAGCGACCACATTACATAGGGATTAAAAACCTGTCATGGTGACCAGTGGCAGCGATAAGGCAGGGCGCGGTTGGGCGACGGCCCAAGGGCGCCGAATACCAGGATTTACTGTAACCTATGATTTATTGTTTTGGATATGGATAGTAGTCATAAGACGCCGTAGAAAACTCGCCCAGGGCGTCGTTAATGCTTAAACCGTTCCAGATAGGACCCAGGTAAGTATGTCGCGTTTCGAGTTCATCCATATATTCGAGTATATCCAGAAACAAATAAGACGAAATAATTACGACTATTAAGAGATAACAAGCTTCGCGTAGGTGTATATCGGAGTTGCACTTACGATTGATTTATTTTTACTTTATTTCATTAAACTGATATAAAAGAAATGGAGAATAATCCATATTTTAATGCTATCTAATAAAGAATTCAAGCTATACAAGTCAGTAGCTATTTTGTAATTCAAAGTATTGCCAAAGTAAACAGATCTCTAATTGGTGCCGAGTTTTTTCTCAATCGTTTTAATTGCTGAAGGTCAGCTGAGAAGCACGTCTTGAGGATAAATTTTAAGAATTCCATAAAAATGAAGATCCTGAACTTTTTATAAGTGGTGTTTTTTTTTGTATATATATTTTTTGCTAATGGTAGTATATTTGTTCCGGTCCGAAGTACTAATACTGATGTAATTACTGGTGG
The DNA here is from genome assembly GCA_905220455.2 of Deilephila porcellus. Taxonomy (NCBI): domain Eukaryota; kingdom Metazoa; phylum Arthropoda; class Insecta; order Lepidoptera; family Sphingidae; genus Deilephila; species Deilephila porcellus. The sequence goes on from LR999993.1 coordinate 10,299,005, forward strand.
TAGGTCTCTCATATGTGAGAGACCGCCTGGGTAGGTACCACCGCAATGTCTATTTCTCCCGCCAAACAGCAGTGTAAATGCACTGTTGTGTTCCGGTTTGAAGGACATTGTAGCCAGAGTAACTACTGGACATATCGAGACTTAACATCTTATGTCTCAGGATGGCGAGCGCTGTGGAATGCCAAGCAATGCCTTGTAACTCATGGTGTTGTTTGGTTTTGCTACTGTCCATGAGCGGTCGTATCGCTTACCATCAGGCGAATGGCAGGCTCGTCTCGTCATTCATAGCAATAAAAAAAAAAAAAGAAAAAAGTGCGACCATCGTACACAGCGGTTAAAGACCTATCAAAGTGACCCACGTCAATATTTTGCCAAATTCATCCGGCGTGTATCCGGATACAACGAGGTTGGCATAATTTTGTCAACCTCCGGGAGCTAGCTATCCGACATCGGCGGATACTCTATCTGTACTATAATGCCCCTTTATCAACCCAGTAGAAAACACTCAAGCCGCAAGGGTAGGCAGAGGTGCCAACATGTAACCAGCTAATTCAAATTAAAAAAAAACCTAGTAACATCTTAAACAATTACACATCCAATTTATTCTAAAATCGAGCGTAGCAACATCAACTCAATCTACATACAAATATAATATCGATGAAAATAAAGTCTTGTATAAACATATAGAATAAAATTAAATCCCAATATCCAATATGAATGTGTCTGGCGCGGACGCACCGACCTCACGTAACGTTTGGGATATATTGTGCATTATCAAACGGTTGCGTAAGCGAACTCATTTCAATAGGGAATATTTTTGTGAAAAAAAACATACATGCATACAAAACCCAATGCCCTTGCTAGCTGTGATGCAAAGGCTCAAGGGTTGTGTTGCCCATTTTGGCCTTTTACAATACTGCCATGACAAAGTGAATGCAATACACCCGTAAGCTCAATGCAATGTAAACGAAGTATTTACATACATACATACATAAACTCACGCCTTTATCGCAGAAGGGGTAGGTAGATGCGCCTCTTGGACACCCACATTTCGCCTTGTATGTTCCGTCCCATGATGTGATAGGGGCGAGCCTATCGTAATATCGGGCACAAATTCCTGACTCCGGGCTGATAATTAATAGAAAAACTCAATATCACTTTGCCCGACCCGGGATTCGAACCCGAGTCCTCAGCTTTGCAGTCGTGCCTTAGTACAACTACGCCACTAAGGCAGCCACGTAGTATTTACTGCCGATAAATTATAATTTTATTAGATATAGTTATGCCTAAAATAAAAGTCTACAATATACTGCTATCTACTCTATACTATCCAAACTATAAAACGCGACATATTTGTGTATTTTACTACGATATATTTTGAGACATCGTGTGCGGTGGACGCCATCGAAGCGAATACGAATATCTCTCTTTTTTATTTATTTTAATTTTTCAGGTGTAAAGGTATAAAAATAAATAAAAGTCAACACGACGTTCATTATACCGAAAAATGTGCGAAACACGTTTCTTGAAGCCCTTCAAACGAGTACACTTAAGTGAACAAGTAGAGGCGACTCTACCGCTCGTAATTGATATCAGGATAAAGAGCGCTCAGGGCAAAGTGAATGTGTTAAAATTTGATGAGCCGGCGGAAACATCAGCTGTAGAGACGGTAGAGCTGGTAGAGACAGCGCTGACACACTTCGCTTTGTGCTAGACTTTTAATGAATTTGCCGTTGGGTAAAATAAAGTGAGGGTTGATATTATTACGAGATAAGTAGGATGAAGGTTAGCATGATATCTGAGAATAATTCCTGAGTTATAATGTTAGCTTAATTGCATGCATTTATTTGCATTTTTAGGTGCGTAATATTTTTTATCTGTGCAATAAACAAGGAAAAGAAATGAAATAATAAGGAAAGTAATTACCGTTGCTTCGTTTACTTGCGCTACATCACATTCAACCATAGCAATGTTACATATTTTATACAGGTAAACTTGTTAAATAAGTACAACTATTAAAATAAAAAAATATTATGATATTGATGCAAGGATTTTGATCCTGACCTCACAATTCAAAGCCAATAGAATCTAATTTCTAGGCCTTTATTTTATAGAAACATATTTCAAATGTAACGATCAATGTACAAACAGCATTCCTTCAATACATCCACTAAAAGTTGTCTACAAACAACAACCCCAACACGAAAATGAGCACGCCAAGTGTATTCAATGAGAACATAATCACCATATCGAGTTGCTCCTTATCGCTGCATAGAATTGAGACAGATCTGAGTCGCGGGGGAGGACGGGGTGGGGGTGGGAGGGGGAGCGAGGCCGCGCTGGGGTGCAATCAGCCGCCTTCAAATAAATACATTGATTTCATGTTAATTCTATTCTATTGAGAAATGCTTAAGTGAAAAATGAAGTCGGCGTTTTATTTGTATTGTTCTTTACTTCAATGCCTATTTATGTTGGAATAAAACTCAATTCGTGGTCCACGAAAATTGTAAAGTAATCGAAACGTCGGGAAGTTAAAAAATATAAAAATTGTACCAAATCCACGATAAAATCCGTAAAAAATAGTTTTAATTCAAATGTTTGTGAGAACCACAAGTATTTGTTTCGGGTCTGGGTGTTTGTGAGACCGAAAAGTCTCTCGTAGTTCCTGATACCCACGACACAAGACTCGATCTTAGTGTGGGGTCAGGACTATGTATGTGACTGTTGGGTGTATTTATTTTATTTTATTTCAATTTGTGTAACATTCTTTATGCGTTCTACCTCTGGGTGTGGGCATGACTTCCCCTTTTTAAGCAGTTATATTATCACATTACCATTACCTCAAATGTATAAATAATAGAGGAAATCAGTACACTTAAATGGGAGGATGTTTTTCTTCACTCTTGTAGAAAGAAGTAATTAACTACACACGTAACTTCGCAACATCAAATATTTGCCGGCACAAACCTGGACATTTGATTCGTCTTTCCGGTACGCTACTAACTACACTAAACTAACTTAATTCTTATTATTTCTTATCCTTCCACTAAAAATATCTTTAGTATTATATAAAATGGAACTTGTACTATCAATTTCTTCTACTTTTGCTAAGTAAACTAATTGACTATAACACGACTGTGCCTCACATGTTCTTCAGTGTGATATCCTCTTATAAAAATAAGTCGTCAACAAGACCATCATTTTTAATACGATAATTATTATTGACTGATCTTATTCAATATTGTCGATACAACTTCCTCCTAACAGACCTATCTATTCCCGGACAGTGGTGCGACGGGGTGTGACCGGGTGGGGTGCAGGGTGGGGGGGGTAGGAAGGTCGCGTGAGTAGATGCAGCGTGGCGTGCAAGGCCGCGTCTCACTCAATTACAGACTCCTTGCAAACGATATTTTAGAGCTTTAGGATGTTTACATGTTCACGCCCTCGTCCGATGAGGGTAGGCAAAGACTAGACTGCTTCGAATGAAGTTATGCGTTTTTACAGATATGAGTCCAACAAGGTGACTAGCAGGTGTTGTTTATGTTCCGTAAAAGTGAGTAATTGGCTCTTGGCTCTTGGTGCGTCGCGAGCCTTTTTTATTGGAAGGAGAATGGGATGATAGGTGGGAGGAGTAAAAGAGTAAAATGTTATTAAGCCTCAGAGGTGATCTTTTTTTAATTAACGAGAATGATAAGGCGAGCTAGTCGCACGCTTTGTAATAAACGCTACGCCGGCTCATAAATAATACTTATATGTAATATCACTCAGAATGTATCATTAATCCCTGTATTATAGATTCTTTTCTTGTTTTGTCCTATGCATACTTTGGTTGTCTGGTAGAGAGTACCTCGAGTGATAAGACCGACACTTGGACTTCGTTCTTTTTAGCTAATTATTTTATATTTGTCACTTGTGAACAATAAAGTTTATAAATAAATTAATGCTGTCGTCACCCTGAGACTTTAGGTGCTAGGACTCTTAATGACTGTGATATTCGCTTCTCGTCGCAGGCGGATAAAATACTGATTCGATCATACTTAATATAATCTTAATTAATTTCCTTTACAATAGATTATAACTAATATAGCTTTACGCATAATTATGATGTTCATGTCCAAAATCAATTAACAATCAAAATACAATACAGACCCTAATCGAACGTAATCTTATGTAAAGTAAATAACATTAAATAATATTTATAGTGAAGTAATAATCGGTTCCCTTATATCACACAGAATAACTTAACAACTTATTCCCGACTTTTAAACTTGAGTGAAAGTCAACACCTATGTCAATTCGTAGCACCGCTACGTGGCTACGTAGCCGTGCTACGAACTCGTAGTTCTCCAATCATAACTTTGTAGGTGGAGTTTTGAAACTAATATCAAAGATCGGTCAAGAAGCGAAACTATTTTATAATACATGTATTGCTTATTGAGTGGTTTCTTTGACCTAGTGTGGGAGAATAGGGAAGTAATAGGACCATTGTCCTATAATAATTGTTGTCGTTTGTAAGACAGATAGACAAACGAACAACGATGTAATTCTATAAGGGTTCACTTTTGTTTTTTTTTTTTTTCATTTAAGGTTTATTTTTCCATTATGCAGGGAAAGACAGATGAGAAATGAGAAATCCTAGATTTATTTTTGAAAGAATAAACAAAATATCCTTACAAAAACCCAAAGTATTATATTCAGTTGATTTTGAAATCATTAACAGGAAACAAGTATCTCAGTATAAAACTCCATATTGTCTTTTGTCAGTTGTTAAAATCAACGGTCCATCATCATACTATCTCATTTTATCTTGCGTAGAATGCCATAAGAGTGAAAGAGACAAAACACAGGTAAGAAAGTATGTGAGTAGCGAAATCTATTAAATTAGCAAGCATGCATTAGTTGATGATTAAATTAGTCGGGGCTTTAATACGGTTATAATGTATGAAGTAACATATGCGGGGAAGTATTTACTAATAATATTCAATATTATGTTGGTTTTAGTGGCTTTTAGCTCTAATGAAGATAGTAACAAAAGTTTCAAATATATACAGGGTATATCAAGACTGCGACCGAAAACAAAGCCAGGTGGTAGTATTAGTGACTTTCGAAACAATGCAACTAAAAATTTCGCAAAAAAAAATGACTACTTTTTTTGGTAATTTTTTACTTGTCGTCGTATTTGGGTCATAAATACATAGTTTTCCTAAAATAATGATGTACACCTTTTTATTTTTAAGACCCAATTGTACGATAGGGTTTAAATTGCTATTTTCGCAATAACTAGGTATTTACTACCCAAACACATTGGTTTTTTTTAAAATTGCAAAAAAAAATCGGTCGCTTATTTTGCGAAAATTTTATTTGCATTGTGTCTGTAACAACTATAACTACCACCTGGCTTCGTTTTCTGTCGCAGTCTTGATATACCCGGTATAATGTACCAGCAGCTCGGCCCGGCTTCGCCCGGGTGCAGATAGTTTTTGTGTCCAGTCTATATCAACATCATATTATTTCGCAAACTGATTGAAACTTTTTTTTTATTTAAACTTATTGTTACATTTTTGTACTATAAAGAATAAAAATAAAAATAAATAAAATAAACTCAATTTGACCACCGTCGACTATATTGCTTTTCCCGTCCTGTCCCGTCCAGTTATATCCCGTTCCATTCTATCTCATTCTGTCCTATGACGAAAAGTATGTTTCTGTGCGGGGATCGAACCCGCGGCCTCTCGTTTCACAGCCGGCGTCTAACCAACTGCGCCACGGAGGCTGTCAAATAATATACAACAAATTACATGTTATAAGATTCTGCTTGAGACATCAACCCTTCTAAATGCCTTTTAGTCTAATACAATATAATGAGATTGAAAGACTTTACGCACATTCAATTATTTGGAGTGCAAACTCACCACGATGTTTTAAATGTTAAAGGGGTAAATTAAAATAATAAAAAAGGCAATTATAACCAAAAACATAAATACTCCAAGAATCCCCCGGTATTCAACCGATGCAAATGCATACATCCACGTGGAGACAGCGCGCATTATTTGTGGAAAATTTGCGCAGGCACGTACTCGGCCGCGCGCCGGGAATTTAATCCCCCCACAAATATTCACGGCATTTGTACCGGCATGCGGCTACAGGTTGCTTTTAAAATGTGGGCGTTTGCCTTTAAAATAGATGCAGGTGGAAAAGCGGGTCATGTTATGCTAATACTTTGGTACCAGATGGAACGAAAATTGTGTTAATTATCTGGTTTTTCTTCTGCTGAGTTGCAGATTGATTTGGGTTATAATTGTGATCTTAATGTGGGGTCAGGACTATGTATGTGCCTGTTGGGTTATATTAATTATTATTAATTGTATTACCGGCTGTCTGTCAGACGTCCACTGTTCAGTCATTCGCATACCTGCAATTTTTTGTGGAGTAATCTGAGATGAGTATATTTCGCAATATTTCCATCACCGGTAAATCAAACGATAATAAACAATACACACTTAAACAGTAGTTATTTAATTAATTATTTCATCCTGCAATTTAAGATTGATATTTTTGTTAAAGCGATTATGGATGAATTATTTCAAATAGGTAATTTTGAAGACATTTTCGTACCCTGTTATTAGAAACGACTGCATATGATCTAAACGGACATAAACTAAGCAATCTGTGGTTATAACTAATTGTTTCTACCAACCCCTTAGGAATACAAGCGTAACCTTGTGCACAGCTATCGGATAACCAATACACGTAAATTGAAGCTTCCAAATAATTATACAGTTCTCTGCGGCGAGCGCGCGGTGGAGCGAAACTCGTTACACATGCGGCGTCGCCCGGCTCAATCGTATTTGCTCACGTGCCACACATACTACACTTGCACGAAATTCGAGAAAGGACCGGATTTGGGCGGTGGTATTGGGGGCTTTGGGATAGATACACCACAGACCTGAATCTATTGAAAAAAAAAATGAAAATAATTTATTGAATCCATTAAAATGTTCAACATTGTTTAGATTCAGTCATTTTTTGAACTACCACCCGGTTCGGAAAGCGGAAAGCGATTCTACATTATATATTGATGTATGAAGCAAATTCATTCATATGTATCAAAACTAAGCATTAAAGATTTTTACTACTTACTGTAGTGTGACAATAGTGGTTTACTAATGGAATTATAATGTTTTGCGAAACTGATTTAAAGTTTTATTATATTTTGGAAAACCTGGCGAGAGAATGGCGAAGTGCAACTAAATGAAATAATTGATGTAAGTAAATTAAGTCATTCGTTTGGACACGTCAATCGTATAATAATATTATACGATATATAATAATATTATATGTACGATTATACAATATATAGTACGTATTATGTACTATATAGAAGCAACTAAAGAGCCCCCAATAATTGTGTCGAAAATAGAGAAGAGAGAATAATGTTATACCTACCATAGGGTGCAGCGCAAACCTTCGATCCTGTCCTGAACTGTCTCCTTATCAAGTGCCTATACAAATAATTATTATACTCCTTTTCAATAGATCACAAGTAACAATTCGAAGCGTGAGTCTGTTGCCCTAGATGCTCTTGTATATGAGAAACATGGTTAAGGGAAGTAAGTACTTAGTACGAGCTGCGTTTAGCGCTATTCAGTTAGGTTACTACGTGCCTTGCGTATTGAATCACGCATGACATTAGTATTTGCTTTCTTAGTTAAAGCTGTAGGGGATATGGAACCCCATTCATATAGTGTTTAAGTTATACAGTTTACGTGTTAAACTGTTTCAAAAATCGTTTCTTTTTTAAACAATCTAGTGAAAATTTGGTCGTTTGACGGTTAGTATTCCCGCCCGGAGATTATTAGCTCCCCATCCCTTAGTACCAGTTTGGCACCGGTCATAGCCATCGCGGTGACTAAGGGCGCCGGGAATATGGGGCCTAGATGTGTCTTTGTGATTCATAAAGGAGGGTTGGACCTTAACTCGCCATGCTGATCCGGTGCTTGTTGGCGAGTCGCCATATCCTCGTTTGTTGGTCGGCAGGGTGTAGCGCAAGCAGGTGAGGTTGGTTTGGGTCCCGAGAGATGTTATATGGGCCCCCTTACTTGGTGTTGGATGCATTCGAGCCAAAATGGCAGGAGCTCGCGGGGGACAGGGTCGAATGGAGGAAAAAAGGAGAGGCTTTTGCGCAGCAGTGACAAACAATATTGACCACAAAAAAAATATCGTGAAAATTATTGTCCTTTCTCGTCAGACACTCTATAGGTGGGAACTGCCGAATACGATAGAGAGTGAAAGTCGAATTGGTACAAAAGCGATTTGAGTAAACAAAGATTAAAGTTGTGTTTCCAAACATAATAATCTCTAACTGCTGGTGATAGGTCTCATAATATCTTAAAAGCCGCCTGGGTAGGTACCACCACAATGTCTTTTTCTCACGCCAAACAGCAGAGTAAATGCACTGTTGTGTTCCGGTTTTAAGGACATTGTAGCCAGAGTAACTACTGGACATAATGAGACTTAACATCTTATGTCTCGTCTCGCCATTGAATGCAATAAAAAACTCAAAGTTCGCAGTAAGTACCTAATAGAATATACTTCATAATAAAACTCCACGTTTCAGTCATTCACTAAAATTCATTATCTTATAAACAAAACTTTGGCTGCAAAACTAAGAATACAATAATAATAGCCTTTTGTACGTCGCCCTTATCTTAGTTAATCATGCTTTTGTATCGACCGCTGCTTTGTTCCGAAACTTAATTAACTAACTGAAGACATAAACTTGTTAACAATGATTACGTACACAGTATAGAAAAACTTAATAAATTACTTCGTATCAAGTGTCCATACTGTATAGTCAAAGAAAATTAAACTCCAACGAATCCCCATCAAAGAAATTCCAATCAGCGTTAAAAAGTAAATTACTTCCAAGCAATTCAGAATCAATCAGAACGAATTTGAGCCAATTTCTCTAAGACAGCATAAATGTCCAATTACTTCAGACAAGTGGAAAGATTCATCTTGATATTCAACGACTTGTGTCTTAAATTAACTTCGAAAGTTTTTTTATTAAAGTTCTTTAAAACTGCCTAACAGCGCCATCTCTGTATTTATTGTGGAACTACGTCTTCAACTAGCTTAGTTCAATGTCTCAATCTTGGAAATGCTTCCTCAAGCTGCTACATGTTTATGGCGCTAGTGGGCTCGATATTGAAATGCAAATTGGTTACCATGACAACGCAGAGACAAGAATTAATGAAGGACAATAAAGGCAGCGCAGGACGTTCGAGAAATAAACCTTGACGGCAGTAAAAGTAATAATATTTTTTCTTTTGTTTGAGTCCGAAGTTTTGATGTTTTAACTTTAGAGAAAGGGCGCCACATTTCATAATAAGAAAGTTGTGATTTATCTTAGAGATGTCCGTTTGAGATTCCGCGCGGGAAATGGCACTGAGATTACTTTTTTTGTGCGCCTAAATTATAACACAAAGAACGACATAAAGTAAACAGACTTTCGCACTTAGATATTACCCTGTTTACAAAAACCATCTATCCCTTACGGCTTACATAAACTTTAGACTCATTTCATAACATTAATAATATACGTTATTTTTCTTAGCGGATGTAAAATATGTAAACATTTTTTTTTATATTATTAACACGTCACAATCACTTTTCAATATTTCTCACAAAAATATTTTCTTATCATAATAAAATTAAGTAAGATCACAAGCAATAGGTCTTTTTTAAGGCAATATCTTGCTCTATACATATTTACTCCAGAAGGTTAAAAAGTGACTGCCTCGGTGGCGTAGTTGTATTACGGTACGGTTACAAAACTGAGGTCTCGGGTTCTAGTCCCGGGTCGGGCAAAGTGATATTGGATTTTTCTATTCATTATCAGTCCGGAGTCAGGAATTTGTGCCCGATATGGCGATAGGCTCTCCACCTATCACATCGTGGGACGGAACATGCAAGGCGAAATGTGGGTGTCCTAGTGGCGCCTCTGCCTATCCCTTCGGGGATAAAGGCGTGAGTTTATGTATGTATGTATGTATGTTAAAAAGTATTCAGTACTCCAAATTATAATCTCGCTAGCAAGCACTCGTAACTTTGTATTTAATACAGCCAGTATATTTATGATCCGGCGTGGTTATAGATTACCATATTATATCTGAAAAGGTTGGGGACACGAAAGCCCTTATTTGCGATAGCATCACGAATTTTTTGGAGGCTATATTATTCAAATATTTTCCAATGCGCTTTTTTATTGCGATGAATGCCGAGACGAGCATGCCATTTGCCTGATGGTAAGCGATATGACCGCTCATGGACAGTAGCAAAACTAAACAACACCATGAATTCCGAAGCAATGCTTGCCATTCCACTGCGCTAGCCATCCTGAGACATAAGATGTTAAGTATCAATATGTGCAATAGTTACTCTGGCTAGAATGTCCTTAAAACCGGAACACAACAGTGCATTTACACTGCTGCTTTAGCGGGAGAAATAGACATTGCGGTTGTACCTACACAAGCGGCCTCTCACATATGAGAGACATACCTCCAGTATTAAATATGTGGTGCTTTTTTATTTAGTCTCCGTGGTAGTAGATTAAGAGGTGGACTGTAAAACTATAGGTCATGGATTCGATTGACCGAGACAAATATTTCAGTGGTCTACGAACTTTTATTTCTTGTCGGGGTGTTGAGGACATAGTCTGTCGTAGTTTTTGATTCTCACGAGGCAATAAAAAATGTTTGGAGTTAGAACTATGTTGACTGACGACTTTTGGGTACATTTCTTTATTTACACATAAGAACCACAACGAATATGATTTATATGAGACGCATAAATGATTTACCGTTCTAAGCATTTTATACAAACGTGAGAAGGATATAAAAAAGAGAAATAAAGGATACAGATAAATGCACGAGATAAATTAACAGTTTCGTATTAGATATCATTCGATTGATTGTTACCCATGGTTCTAATCTAAGAGGGTACATTTTGAACATATCGAAAATAAATACATACATAAACTCTATCGAAATCTCTTGATGGTTGCAGCTTGGAGAAGTTATATCCTTTTTTATGGTTTTAGATAATGCTTAATTGGAGTTGCATGGTTCAAATATAGATTTTCTGATTTTATTAGATTATCTTCATATAGTTTGACAGCCTTCGTGGCGCAGTTGGTTAGACGCCGCCTGTGAAACGAGAGGCCGCGGGTTCGATCCCCGCACCGAAACAAATATTTGTGTGATCCACAGGTATTTGTTTCGGGTCTGGCTGTTTGTGAGACCGAAAAGTCTCTTGTAGTTCCTGATACCCACGACACAAGACTCGATCTTAGTGTGGGGTCAGGACTATGTATGTGACTGTTGGGTGTATTTATTATTTATTTTATTTAGTTACATACATAGATAAATTCAAGCATTTTTCACAAAAGTGGTAGGCAGAGGTGCTACCAGGACACCCACGTTTCGCCTTGTGTGTGCCGCTGTATGATAGGGGCGAGCATATCGCCATATCGGGCATATTTCCAAAAATTTCATATAAATAAACGCATGCAATATAAGTTAACATTAACAATTCCGCTCTCCTGTTTTACAACGTGCCATGTGAACGGATGCGCAGCTCCTGCAGATTTCATTACATTACAGGCTACAACCGACAACGCGGAATAAACTTTTATTGAGACAGCAGCAGTTTTATAGCGGGAAATATTTAATACGCAGGAATTTCGAGCGGCAAAATTATGTTCGCTGCCATTATTTGCGGTGGGTCCGTTTCCGGACATTATGATAATGGCATCGTGAAAGGTTCGATGAACGATTTGTTTTCATCGTTTCTTTTTATCGTTTATAACTATATTTTATCATAGAGACGGGAACATAAATTCAGAAAAGGGCAACATTTAGTAATCACAATTTTTAGATAGACCAGAAATATTCCAATTGACTGCAAATATTTTTAGTCAACTTGCGCAATTTAATTAGTATAAAGCGGTTAGGGTTAGTTTTGGACAGCATTGCAGCCACAAGATAATAAGAACCTTATATCAAATTGCAAGTTTTAAGATCTTTTCCATCCATTAAATTCCCTTAGTGGCAATGGAACCTAGATCTCTAGTTTCAAATCCGACTATTCCACCCACCATGTTATATATAAACCTATTCATCAATTTCGTAGTCCCCCAACCTGAGTGTTAAGTTCTTACCAGTAATGTATGCTAATGCGATGCAGATTCCGATGTTATTAATTATTCATTGCTTTACAAGTGCTGTACTGGCCTGCCTTTACAGCTTTAATGTACTTTTAAGCGAGCAATGTTTGTGTAATTTGTTTGTTTGTTTCATTCAGCGAAGAAGACGCCCTCTGAGTCCCTTTTTAAAAGATTTGCAATCCTGAGGATTTAAATAAGGACCCAAGCGATAAAAGGACTATAATAATTAACACCGTATTTTCTGTCGTGAAATTTGTAAATGTGTAACGGCCTTATTCATAGTCAGTTTATAAACCTATTTTAGTTATCAAATGTTTTGTCTTCTTCACTCAAACTGGATTCTAACACTCGAAAGCGTCTATGTCTATGAATAAGGCCGCAAATGTGCGGCACCACTGACATAAGACACAAGACATACTAATATCTAATGTAGGAGCTTGTCTTGGGGAGTAAAGTGAATACTCTTCTTGATACATAATATTATTTGTAAAAATGCTGTTGTATATTAACGTCAAAGATAACAATTGAATCAAATAAATGTTTTATTTGTGTGTGTTTGTGTGAATTATAAATATAATACTCTCCTTTAGGAACGTGTTAACCATTAGGGCCAGCGCAGACCGGGTAGGCATAGCAAGGTAGTTATATTTTACTTAACTGGTAGGAATACGACATAAATTCAAATGGTTTAAATTGATGCCGCGGGATTGAGATCCCTTGCCATGCCGTCCCGGTCTGCGCTGACCATTATTTGTAACCTTCCTGTCAAATGCAAACGTCACAGATAACAGATGAATGAATTAAACCATTTGAAATACATAATGGTTTCTTAGATTTACGCCAATGTTACACATTGAAATAAAACTATTTTTTACTGCCGATTACCGGTCCGTCCCGTGACCACGAAAGCTGTAAAGTAATCGAAACGTCGGGAAATTAAAAAATGTAAAACTTAAACCAAATCGCGATAAAAAACGTAAAAATTAGTTTTATTCCCTTTGGAATACGATAATTATAATACAACAGTAAAGTACTCACCTCAGCAGTGACTCTGTAAGCTCCCTTCCCTTTGCCATGTTCCGGTGAGTGTTTGAGCACCTTCGCATCTATCTGCACGTTCGTCTGCATCTTCTCGCCTCGTATATAGCAACACTAGTCTATCTCCGCACTCGTCTGCATGTTCCAACCCCGTGTGTACCACACACTAGTGTTCACTCATAACGCGATAGTCCACATATTGGTAACGTAGGTTTGATAGCTTTGGCATTTTATAGTTGCTATGTTTTATAGTTGTTATGATTATGTAAGTTTGAAATTAAATAATTATGTTTAATTTATATATTTGATCGAAGATTTAAATATATCACTAAGTTTACCATGATAAATATAATGAAAAAATTTATTGCATACACAATTTAAGGAAGTATATCTATTTAGTACAATAAAAATAAAAATGAAACAGATTGAGTGAATTAGAAATTAAAGATTCTAGGAATATCTTATAATTTACTTTGCTCTCGAATAAAACTATTACTTTAATGCCATGTGATCCGTGAATATTTATACCCGATGCATAGTATCATATTCCCGATAACCTGAAACAAGAGAAACAATATTTATATCACAATTATTACAACATATAAGTATCTAAAGACAATTATTAAAACCATTTTAAAGTAGAATACTCTAAAATTAACCGGTAATAAAAATACGAATAACAAAAAGTACCGATAAAATTGAAAAATCATATTTAAAGATTAATATAATAAATAAAAAATAATGTGGCTCACTATATTATCGTGCGAAAAAGTGACTACCATCCTCCAGGGAGGCACAATCATATCTCAATGTTCGACCAAATTATAGCCTAATTGAACCCGGATACAAAAAAGGTTCCAAAAATTGCTGATCATAAAACTCATAATGCATTCCCCGGGATAATTGGAATGTCATCTGGTGATATGTTTCTCAATAGGGGTCGCAGCCCCGCAGTGGTCCGGGACAGATCCGCGTTCAAATCGAACGCCATCCCGCGGGATTTGGACCTTGTTCCTGGTAAAAAAAGGATGTTGTGGATGATTCGCTGTGACGTGAATTTTGTATAATATCTGATTTATTTAATTTCGATATATTTTATATACCACTTTCAATCGTACCCTCGATTGTAGAGTAGGCTCGCGCCCTGCAGTGGGACGTACATATAAGGGCTGATACAGCATATTCTAAAGGTCCAGATTTCCACAGCAACGTATTGTAAGCCACATCTTACAACATTGGCTATCTACCTACTTTATAGGTCCGATACTGTCCTTTTTAGTGCGTTTAAGGCGATACAAGAAATAAAACAAGTGGTATAAAACCAAATACAAACTTCATACACCGGTGTGTTTTTTTTTTTAATTTAATAGTAATAAATAAATATCTGATCCCACTCTAAGATCGAATCTTGTGTTGTGGGTATCAGGAACTTCGAGAGACTTTTTGGTCTCACAAACACCCAGACCCGAAACAAATGGTGGTGGTGGTGGTCACTGGTGGTAGGTCTCTCATATGTGAGAGGCCGCCTGGGTAGGTACCACCGCAATGTCTATTTCTCCCGCCAAACAGCAGTGTAAATGCGCTGTTGTGTTCCAGTTTGAAGGACATTGTAGCCAGAGTAACTACTGGACATATTGAGACTTACACCCGTATTCTAAGACGTGTCCTCCAATCTTCCTCAACCTTATCTTAGTCGAGGTGACTTTACAAATGAATTGGAGGGACCCTCGAAAATGGTATGCTTAGTTAAAAATATACCTTTACTAAAGGTTCCTCGAGTGAGGTTGAGTCAAGGAAAAACGTCATTAATTACGTCATTGATGTATAGATAAAGTAGAGATTTAACAAAAAACCTTTGAAAATAGTCTATGATCACTTGAAAAGTGACAGTCAAATGTCATGTCAGAGTGTTTACATAGAATAATATATAATTATTGAACTCAAAATCTTCGGGATTGTGACTGGAAGACAAATATTTAGTGAGTCGGAGAAAAAAACGCATGCAGACAGGAGGAGGGTCATACCATCCAACCCGGAAATTTCGAAGGATATTCTTATGGATGAATCGTCGTTCGGGATATTCGTACGGAGTATCGTACAAGTATTACAGGAACTGCTGGAAATCTTTAATAACTCGTTTAAAATAATAAACACTGTTTCCAAACCAAAAATCTTTTATTAAATGAAATAAAGAGTAATGTTTGTATCATTCACTACGAAAACGTGTAAATCGTGTAGATGCACCCACCTCAAAAAATTGTTGGCATATTTAGGTATTTAAGAATTTTAAAAGGTAAACTTTATTTCTCTCTTTTAAATTACAATTTTAAAGTAGGATTATTTCTTTTATATCTTCCTTAAGGTAGGTCGCGACGTACCTTAAGTTTGACAGTTGATTCCTTTCCTCGAGACAGGAATTTTTTTGAGTGACGTTGAGTGGAGGAGATTTTTTTCTACTAAGAATACGAATTTCCTCTAGTAACGTCAAGTGGAGTCGAGAAAACGTCTTAGAATATGGGTGTTAACATCTTATGTCTCAGGATGGCGAGCGCAGTGGAATTCCAAGCATTGCCTTGTAATTCATGGTGTTGTTTGGTTTTGCTACTGTCCATGAGCGGTCGTATCGCTTACCATCAGGCGAAGGGCATGCTCGTCTCGCCATTAATTGCAATAAAAAAAAAAAAAAAAAAACAAATAATATTTGTCTCGGCGCGGGGATCGAACCCGCGGCCTCTCGTTTCACAGCCAGCGTCTAACCAACTGCGCCACGGAAGATGTCAATTTGTACATTTTATATGATCCACCAACAGATGATAGGTAACAATAACGCCCGAATACTCAAAAGACACTCAAATATTATGTTGCACTTAATTACTAAAGTCCCGCTTAAATGTACTGATTAAGTGGGACGTGGATAGTTAAGTGCAACTTAATATTTAAA
The DNA here is from genome assembly GCA_905220455.2 of Deilephila porcellus. Lineage (NCBI taxonomy): Eukaryota > Metazoa > Arthropoda > Insecta > Lepidoptera > Sphingidae > Deilephila > Deilephila porcellus. The sequence continues at coordinate 10,315,210 of LR999993.1, forward strand.
TGGCGTTTGAGTATTCGGACGTAAGTAACATAAATATCTATACAATGCATTTTAGGTCTTCTTATATTGTTCACCTAGTTATAGGTGGACCAATCTACATGGTACCATTGTTTTATACAAAAACAACAATATTTTTTTTTTTTTATAATTTTTAGGGGGCAAACGAGCATGCGGTTCACCTGATGGTAAGTGAACACCGCTGCCCATGGACATCTGCAACACCAGCGTTTACATCAGCTGTGAGTTTTTACATCCACTTGGATAGCAAAACGATGGTAAAAACCTGTCATATCTCGTTTCGGCCACGCAAGCTTCATTGTGTTGATTATCGAGATTTAATCATTTTTCACCAGTAGATAATTCCATTCAGATTGCACTTCAATTATGATCAGGTGCATTTACAAATAAGTTATAGTGCCAGTATAAAAAAAATATCCCTGACATTACACAAATTAATTCACTTCAGCACATAAATGCGGCATTGACGTAACTTCGCAGCTAAAACCCTGGCTTTGTACCGCGGAAACCGGCGGAAATGGCTCTCACCGACCCGAGCCAGCAAGGATTTTCTATCGCTACACCACTCAACCTCATGTTACAGGGAATATCGCAGAATTTATGAAATTTAGAATTCTCAGCTCATTTTATGGTTTTAATGGTAATTATTTCATTGGTGGTATTTCATAGTATAAGCCTCGGTTGTTTGTGAGAACCACAAGTATTTGTTCTAGGTCTGGGTGTTTGTGAGACCGAAAAGTCTCTCGTAGTTCCTGATACCCACGACACAAGACTCGATCTTAGTGTGGGGTCAGGACTATGTATGTGACTGTTGGGTGTATTGATTTATTTAATTAATGTGACAAAATGACAAAGCTGTTGTCAATATTTAAACCAAATTCTAAACGCAAAAGGAAACACCCTTTTGGGTTCACGGTTTACACGTGGATTTTTTTTTGTTGTTGTTCTAATTACATCTTGAAAGATATACAAAACATTAGTAATGCACATTACAACAATTCCGTTCATTTCAAAGGATTACACGGATAGCGACAACCACACATCACAGAGAAAAAAATTCACAGTAACTCATGCAAGTACGTTGCATTTAGGTTCTAACTGCATACATCTAGCACACGACTAGTTGTTCTATTTGAATTACACTGCGCTTTATATGAGGGGCAGTGTGTTTACTTTATAACGTCACAAAAAATATTTACTGGTGGTTGAATATTCGGATCCTTCATAGCGCTTTTGGGCCCGCACGTGTCGTTTTTAATTCTGTGGCATTTCTGATTCATCTGTGTTAATCCGGATAAAATGACGATTTTACCGACCGGCGAGAGATGAACATTTTACAGCGGTTGATACTGCATCTGGACTACACTTTGCATAATTTCCGCCGCAGTTTATATACTATGCAGTGCCACCATAAAAATACACTATTTAATTTCTTCCTTTTTTTGTAATAACGTTTAAGTTAAGTAAATAAGGTATGTGTAACAAATGAATGAAACCCCACTCGTGTTCATGAGTGTGGAGCGCGCGGTGTCCGCTCACGACACGTAACCGACACGTCACGGACGCCTCACGTCGAGTGGGTAAACTTCTACACGCGTAGTTAAGGGACACAGTGCGTTTGCAAGCAGTAGCTCAACAGAAAAAATGCCGAAATTGTATTGAATTAATAGAAACAATTTGAACTATCGAAACAGTATAGTACTTAGGAACAGCTGCAGCACTTGGGAACTTGACGAGTAATTTTACAACATGAATAGGCAGGCATTCAACCGGAATGGAATTATTAATTCACTGACCCCTGCACAAAGCATAAGCTTAGCTGATGCCAATGTCCATGTATTAACATTGCCTTATGCAATGTGATGTTTACAAACACTTTTCAGAACCAAAGTATCAAAACCAGAATATCTGTTGTGAGAATCGAGAAAAGGACATCATGAAACACAACACTGCCACTAAACCAACAAAGAATGAAGTTTTAACATCCACCGGCATTAATAACATTACAACATTCACAACAAATTCTCGTACACAAATAATTAAACTGGCAAGTTCCATTAAGATCCATAAAGCTGTTTGTGAATTGTTTCCTCACGCCTTCGCTAGCTGGCGCCACTTCAATTTTATTACCGCGCCGAGATGCAAATGTGCTTAGCATAAACAAGTTTTCATATAACAATGGAAAAGCATCAGGAAATATTCGCATTCCTTTTAGCATACACTTAGCGCGGCGTTTTTATTACTTATTGTAAAGTCTGAGTGTATAAAGACAGCGTTAGTTTAGTAGCAGCGTTTACCGAGAAAAGTGTGGTCTAGGATTTGATTACAAACTTGCTGTACTGCGGGATAGTATTATATTGTATCAGCCCATATAGTACGTCCCACTGCTGGGCACGGGCCTCCTCTACAATCGAGAGAATCGATTGAGAGTGGTTAAGCCATATAGTCCATCACACTGGCCTAGTGCGGGTTGGCGGACTTACATAGTGGGATAGTAGAGGCTAGAAATTAAAAAATTAATGAAATGTCAATAAGCTCGTCCCTTCAGCTCATCTGTATACAACACCATTAAAATATATAATATATTAAGACTTTTCACACTGTCAACCTACAAGGTTACATTTACCACTTGGTTAACTGTTAACGCAGTAACTACACGAAAACATAGGTTACCTGACGCATATTCTTAACCGCGACCACACGTTGAAGTTTCAACGAAGCCTCAGACTAGTTTAACTTTGAACACCCACTTCATTACACTGAAAGAGTTGTACGGGGAGAAAAAACATTTACACGTTTATTAGTTGGAAAGTTTTTATAAGACTTATAGCAAATAGTGTATAAAGTAACTTCATAATTATTAATGTATTCAGTCCATCTAATGTTTGTCTGGAAAAAATCGCTGTAATCGATAAGACCGGCGATTGTCACCTTTATTTAAACTAGTTTTAATTATTTTTTATTCTTTATGCATGTAGTGTTTAATAAAGAATAAATAAATAAATTATTACATAAGACCAAGGTAAAAGCAATCGGGCTATCTGATATTTACAAATTTATTAGAAATCCTTACAACTTGTGAGCAAAATAGAAGTGTCCATAACTATTTGTGATAAACAGTGCGTGGGAGAATATTTACTGTAATATGAAATACGCCTAACAACAATACCAATCGACATTTTGGCACACATAAAAGCTTTCATCTAACTTTAGATAATTTTATATTGCTGACAACAGAATAGAAAATTACTGAAATTATAAAGAAAATAATGTATGTTTTTGGTTTATGTAAATGTACTTCTACGTAACCACTGTTCGACTTGAGGATCCTTTATTTATACTTGTCGTGGAAAACTGCGATTGAGACATACATCACACCGATCTACACAAGCAGTGGTTAGTATTCTCAATGGAAACAATAAATTATACTGTCATACGTAAACACATATTTTAACTCCTTCCACGCCACAGAAAATAATTCTGTATTACTCCTCCAATACCGAATGAAAAACATTTTCCCAAAGGACTGTTCCCGCTTGCGTAACAATCCCTCAAAAAATCAAGCCATATTTCAGAACAATAATTCATTTCGCGAAAGCCCGCGAGAATGTCTGCCCACGTTTTCCGCGTCATAAACTCCGCCATTGTAGGAATAACGCGGTTACCCAACCTGACCAAGAGATGGCGCTGTCTTAAATTATCGCTGCCGGTTTTGGCGGGTGCTACCTCAAGCTCAGTCTAATTGAACGATCCTGTCGGAAGTTCTGAGAATCGAAGTTAATCTTTGATTAATTTGGAATCAAAATTTATGGAGTTTAGTGGCTTGAGGATAACTTCGTTGGATAATTTATAAATGGCCTTCCAATTTGTTATAAAGATTAGTCAGAATTATAATAATAGAAGTATGGGAAGTTGTCGATATGAAGGAGAAGGGGAGAAAAATAGACTAACGGGATAAAAAAGAGCTTAACTTCATGCCTTCCTTTTATTTCTGCGTGTTTCCTTCCATTCTCGCACCTACCATTCCAGTGATGTTTCTATTAGATAAAAACGCTACAACTTTATCACCATGCTACAAAAATAGGACAACAACAAGACAAGCGTAATCCAATCCAACGCGAAAAACACAAACACACATTCCAGATCCGTGTACCATAAAATATACAAATTCGTTTACAAAAATAGGAGAACGTTTTCATTGCTCTGACCCGTTGAAATAGGGTTACAGTAAGCATCTAAAGTTACGTCCAGACAGAGCCGTCCAATAAAACGGGATCAAAACTTGCGCTCGTCCGTACCGCCGTATTTACGACTTTGTTTACTACACACGATGGAAAAATATTGAACACGCAGCCGGTACGGCGAAGCGTAAGTACTAATGGTATTTGAAATGGTTAATAAAATTACGTCACCATGCTATAAGCCGGATTTATCTTTTTTTTTACCAATCTGATAAATAAGCAATTTTACGTCTTGATGAAAAATAATCGTTGCCGCGTTTGAAAATATATTTAAATATTGAGGAATAAAATATGGGCCTGTTTTATTTTTCCACTGGTAAGTTTAAACGTAACGTGACAGCAAAGCAATAATTTTGTTTTCAACATCATTTCACATCGGTTGTCTATGAGATAATGTACCGCCCCAATTGAATTGGCCAGTATCAAACCTCAGCGAGCGAAGTGATAAAAAAATATAATTTTGATAAAGTCATTTGAATTTAAAATTCTGATAAATATATTTTGTAATTTCTTCCGGCTATACTTATCTGCTACGTGTCCACTTAAGAAGTTTTGTTCTGCGAAGGTGATCACAGAACTTCTTATAAAATAATATCACATGCGTCGCACTACTTGGCACAAGCCTTCTTTACGAGAAAATAGGCCTTGCGTCATCACGCTGGCCTAGTCTCCTTTAATTAAATTGTCGTACTTTTTAAATCCTCGCGAAAAACACTCGCGTGTGCAATATTTACCACGTATAAAATTGTTAAATTGATAATATACTTAAAATACAACTTAACTTTAAATTGCTTATCAATTTTCTTTAATTGCTCCTGACGGTGCTATTGAAATCTAGTACAGCTCTAATTAAATAAATAAATAAATACACCCAACAGTCACATACATAGTCCTGACCCCACACTAAGATCGAATCTTGTGTCGTGGGTATCAGAAACTACGAGAGACTTTTCGGTCTCACAAACACCCAGACCCGAAACAAATACCTCTCTCCATTCTGCCACCATAGACCACCACCCATAGATTACCTCACAACTATTTCAGTATCCACGAAACTAGTGGACGTCCAGCATAAGTTGGCGGACGGATGTCGGGCCCGATTACTAGCGTGTGCTCCCGCGAGGAACGCTAATGTTCCTGTTTACTCTGGCCCAGATTAAAAATCTAATAAACATTAACCGTGCTTGGTATTTATCGTGTGGAGACAATATTTGTGTAGGAGAGAGGGATGGAAGACACAGGCGAGCAGTATACTGTAATAAATTCCGTGCGGTAGCTGCTATCCGGTGTAATGTTTTTATAATTGCACATTAAAAAAGGTTTTTGTATCAGCCCATATACATCCCACTGCAGAGTAAGGGCCTCCTATCGAGAGTATGATTGAGAGGGGTTAGGCCATATAGTCCGTAAAAATTTATACGTATAAAATATCAACCTTCCAGAAGCGGTCGTATCTTCCATTCAGGGTAAGAATATCGGGCCACCAGCTTTTGGGTATCCGACGATTCCACTCACCGAATGAAAAGCAACATAGGTATGGACTATTAAGTCGCGTCGGTTTTCAGTAACACTGTCCACCCGGTTGAGCCGAGCCATTCGTACTATAGTTTTCTTAGGGGGGCTCTTCCAGTTACAAAATTTTTGACGCGAGTAATTTACTACTAACCTTTGACTTATATTCTATCGATAGACGAGACACGTCAAAGAAATAAAGTGCCCCCGTATTTTTAAAGCTCACTGCAATATTACATCACTTACCTGGTATTTTATTAAAATACTAGCTTCTGCCCGCTAACTTCGTCTGCGTGATTTACTTTATTTAGAAAAATATACATAATGGTTTCTTAGATTTACGCGAATGTTACACATTGAAATAAAACTATTTTATACGGATTTTATCGCGATTTGGTTTAATTTTTACATTTTTTAACTTCCCGACGTTTCGATTACTTTACAGCTTTCGTGGTGTGTCCGTCCCGTGACCACGAAAGCTGTAAAGTAATCGAAACGTCGGGAAGTTAAAAAATGTAAAAATTAAACCAAATCGCGATAAAATCCGTATAAAATAGTTTTATTTCAAAAATATACATGTTATGATTATTTGGAATTTTCTATCCCGTCCCATCCCGTCTCATTATATCCCACCCGTCCCATCTCATTCTCACTCATTGCATACAATCCAGTCCCATCCCATCCCTTTGAGTATAAAAATGTAACAAATATATCGTAATTATTTCCTCATCCCACGGGAACACTGTATTTTTCGGAATAAAAAGTAGCCTAAGTGTTAATCCAGGGTGTCAGCTACTTCCATACCAATTTCATCGATATCCTTTAAGCGGTTTTTGAGTTTATCGCGCACAACCGCACAGACAAAACACACAATAATTCTACAATTACAATTCTTGACAATAAATCATTGTTTTGGGCTTTATTACGTTAATACAGACCCCCCATATTAGTTTTTCTCATTTATATTGCATAATACAAAGAAACATCCTGTATGTAAATGAAATATATACCAATTTTCAATTTGGACCTACACCAACATAACTGTGAAAACTGCATCTCATTTCGTGCGGTAAAACAAAAGAAACATCCTGTATGTAAATGCAACGTATACCAGCTTTTAAGTTAAACCTGCAGTAATACAACTGTGAAAAGCGCTTCTCATTTGCTGCAGTAGTTTTTGCGTGATGCGCAAGTAAATAAAAAAACATCCTGTATGTAAATGCAACATATACCAGCTTTTAAGTTGAACCTGCAGCAATACAACTGTGAAAAGTGCTTCTCATTACGTGCGGTAGTTTTTGAGTAATGTGCAAGCAAACAGAAAGAAACATCCTGTATGTAAATGCAACATATACCAGCTTTTAAGTTGAACCTACAGCAATACAACTGTGAAAAGCGCTTCTCATTTGGTGCAGTAGTTTTTGCGTGATGCGCAAGTAAATAAAAAGAAACATCCTGTATGTAAATAAAATATATACCAGTTTTCAAGTTAGACTTGCATCAATACAACTGTGAAAACTGCATCTCATTTCGTGTGGTAGGTTTTGAGTAATGTGCAAGCAAACAAAAAGAAACACCCTGTATGCAAATGCAACATATACCAGTTTTTAAGTTGAACCTGCAGCAATAAAACTGTGAAAACCGCATCTCATTTGGTGTAGTAGTTTTTGCGTGATGCGCAAGCAAACATACAGACAGACAGACAGACAAAAATTCTAAAAAAAATTGTTTTGGCTTCTGTTGCTGTTATAAAGACCCCTCGCGTTAAAATTTCTTAAATATCTTCCATGTACAGACATGGACCATTTACATTTTTATTATATGTATAGATAGATAGAAGATAGATGTATAGATTGTAACTTCAGACGATTTGCTTTCGGTTTGACGGCGAAACATTCATTTATAACTTTTAAACGTATGCGATAAGGCGTACTGCACTGTCACTGTCGCGAAGAAAACTGATTCATGTGTGGTGCATGCACCGCAAGTAGGTGGGACACATTTTTTGTACTGAATGTCTTATCTAGTGTAACATTGATATCGATGCTACTAACCAAGTTATGTCACCCAGCCGCTTGGAACAGTACCTACACTCCAATATAATATTTTTTGTCACATATTGCGAGACAAACAAAAGTCGTAATAAATATGACCGACGAACGTAATAACTGTACTGGTTGATCCTTAAATCAAGCTTCTTTAATCTTTATTTCTGCAAAACCATCAAGCATTGGTATACATTCCCGAAACTCGTGTTTTCTCCTTATAATACCGGGTGCTTTCGCTATAAATGTAACTTTCAGGCCGACGTAATTATACTAAATGGCCCTGCATTTACCAGTTGTCAAGTTACGTAACGATATAAAAAGCCACAACACGGGATCGCAAACTATATCGGTCCATATTAGCATACAACTCAAGTGCTTATAAACTGGGCTTCATAAAAATCACTATTTACGATTACACCGCTTTCTACACGCATGTTGAGGCGATGTACTGCCTAAGTAAAAGAAATAAAAAACTTATGGTTGGTGGTAGGGTATTCTGACTAGATAGAGACCACAAGACATGATGGTGGAAACCCGTAACAGTGACCCAGGCAAATGTGCCTAGTTCAAAGTTCAGCCTGTATATCAATTTTCGAGCAGGATAGCACAATTACTGTATTTTTTTTTATTGCAGTGAATGGCGAACCGAGCATGCAATTCGTCTGATGGTAAGCGATACGACCGCTGATGGACAATAACAAAACTAAGCAACACCATGAATTACAAAGCAATGCTTGGCATTCCACTGCGCTTGCCATCCTGAGACGTACGTTGAGTCTCATTATGACCAGTAGTTACTCTGGCTACAATGTCCTTCAAATCGGAACACAGCAATGCTTTTACACTGCTGTTTTGACATTGCTGTGGTAACTACGCAGGCGGCCTCTCACATATGAGAGACTTACCATCACCACTGTGTCCACCAAAGAGATATAACCATTATAACCGGTGGATATTGAATTGACCGAACCTTACCCTGAGGTGCTTTGAAATGGTATAAAATAAATGAAAGCTATTAATTTTGACACCACTGGGTCATGTCGTGATAAAAAGGATTCTATAGGTGATAACTTTTATATCGATATTTCACAACAGCCATGTTAAATAGTAGGATAAATTACGTAATAGCAAACTTTTAATTAGTTTAAAATTCAATATATTACATCAACTGAATGTCAAGGCAGTTCGTGCGACTTTAAAAACACAAAATTACGTTAAAAACTCGGAACCCTTTTCGGCGTCCAAGGTAAAAAGGGTACGAGGACATAATTGAGTTATATGTTTGTTCACTTTTTATGAATATTGGCCTTGTTCTCAGGCGTACTTTAAGTAGTACCCATATGTACATATCTATAAGATACAAATAAAAATATAGGTTTTTAAAGTGAAAGAGGATGAAGTGCAATTGTACATGTACATATGTATTTTTTATTATTCACACAAACACTGATTTATTACATAACCAGCTCCACATATTGTGACTTTTAATAGTATTTACAACAATGAATTTTTTTTAATTATAAAAGAATGTAAAACAAAAGAAAACAAGTTGGTCTTACTATTATAGTGTCTTTATTAATGAAACATTTAGCATACTCAATCCATCTTCTATCTATGTATATCAGCCCATATACGTCCCACTGCAGGGCACGGGCCTACTCTACAATCGAGAGAATCCATCTTAGAGATTTAAAATTACATTAGTCTCGGAGTAACTACAAAGCGGGAAGTTTGTTGCGCGAAGTACAATCAATAAAAACTTTGATTAATGTTCAGATAGGAGACGGTACCGAAGAAGTTTTAATACAAACGTCCGGCAAAGGAGCAAAGAGCGCATCCAATAGTAAAAAAATACCATTATTCTTTATTAAATTTCGATTTAGTATTAATTATTGCTTTATATTACTTATATTATTAACGTTAAATGCGCCTGATGCTATAGCGGGAACCATGTAATAAATTACAATCCAAAAATAATTATATTTTAAATTTATTTTACAAATTAAACTCAAGGTCGGAATCATTTAAATAAAATTATAAATTGCCATTAATCTCTTCGGGTAAAAAGTAACGTCTACAGTACATGTCTAGATAGGATCTCGCGTGCGGTTCGAGTCCGGAACAGTTCCCCCCGTCACCCTCGCCTCCCCTTCCCCATGACTTCCCCCTCCCCCTATCACTTACATACTGTTCTTGACCTCGGCTAATGCAGGCTAACTGTGCTTTATTGCCTTATATTACACTACTTAAAACGAGCCTTATTATTTGCTAGTTAGAACAAAATAGAGAGCATGAAAAGGTATATTTATTGAAATCACCCATATTTTGCAGGTATTACTGATATGGTGCCTATTCTTAGTATTCTATTGATAAATAAGTATGCAATGTGTGGTCAACTGTGGACTATATGGCCTAACTCCTCTCAATCTCGATTGTACCTATTGTAGAGGAGGCTTTTGCCCTGCAGAGGGATCTATATGGGCTGATATACAGTACTGACAGTATGTGGTAAACTATTGAATGTCGAAATAAATAATTAAATTAATAATGTAAAAATAAAATAAAATCGCGATAAAATACGTAAAAAATATAAAATTAGTTTTATTTCAATGTGTAACATTCGCGTAAATCTAAGAAACCATTACTATTGAATTTCCTTTGTCAACGCATAAATTATATTCAAATATACAGATATCAAATAAATAAGTACACCCAAGAGTCACATGCAGTCATGACCCTACACTTAGATCGAGGCGTCACAAACATGCAGACCCAAATGTATTATAATACATTCCCATAACAAATTCAAAGCACAAAATACAAAATATGAGCAATACAAAATTTATGTCACACGTAATGACGACACACAATGGAATAATTGAGCATTAGCCATTAGCATTGTACTTGCGTTCATTTAGCTGCATATGTATGAACGTACTCGTTATACACACATACACATACCGCAATGTATATATCTATAACATCCTCCATAATGCAGTTGGTTACACGCTGGCTGTGAAATGAGAAGCTGTTACGAGCCCCGCATCTAGACCAATGTTTGTATGAACTACATATGCATTTCTTGCGAGCGTGAATATTACTAATTACATATAAAAAAAAACAGCTAGATAATTGTTTTCCTGCTCTTCATCGAAGGGATTTTAAGTACTATTGCCTGTCTTTGTTTTCGAGTGCGTTTCCCTAAAAAGGTGTACTAGCAGACGAAATTTCTTGCGCAGTTGTAACAGTATACAATATCACGGAATAATTCAAAAGATTTTGCATTAAAAATATCTTCTTTTCGAAGTAAAAGAAAAACTTCGTACAAAACATTTGTCACAAAGAGACGGTATGAGCCAAATCCTTTATTTCATAACCTTGGCTCGAATAAACTTTGTCCTGATATCTCGTGATCAGGTCGCCCCTCGGTCTGGTTACGTCATCAAATGAACTTGGGTAATCCAGCCACGTATTTACTAAACTATCCGACTATTGATACGTGACGTCATGACCTATATTGCTCTGATATAAGGAAACTAAAGTCCGAAGAAATTTCAATTTAAGTGTAATTAGGATCGACACCTTGTCACGTTTATTATTAAAAGCTACAGTAACGCACGATTGTGTTATATTTTACCTAATCGCTTTACGGGAATGAATGAAATTGAGTGTGAAGACTAGGACAGTATATTCAAAATTCTAAGCTATATACATAAGCTCTCGCTTGTATACCCGAAGGGTGTGGCAGAGGTGCACTCGTGTCACTAGTTCATCGAAGATATTTTTGTTGTAAGATATAAAAGACGTCGAAACGATCCCCATGCTGGATAAAAAATCCCCTCCACGGCAACACATTCGAAATGTAGCAAACCTAAGTACTTGCACAGAGCAGGCCGCCTATTTGGGAATGGAAAACAGGAATTTACAGTATGCAGTCGCAATTACTAAACACAAGCCAGCTATTATGTTATTTGTCATTAATCCAAAATGTCAAGGACTAAATGCCTCGGAAAAAGAATCAATTATTATACTTCACATTAAGCTCTGATGCTCATAAAACTACATACGAGTATATCATTAAAGTACAACAAACGTAAAAACGCCAAGTTAATGCTTACTTATTTTTATGCTGTTTGTGTTTATTGCTGGAGCAAAAATCCTTAGCGGAATGTCCCGCAATGAAACCGCCGTACCATACACCGGCGCGTCTTGTGACCATCAATACTGGATTTGTGGGAATTTTATTACTTCTTGATCCGAGTTATGATGCAGAGCTATGTATACAGTGTATATCCAGACTGCGACTGAAATCGAAGCCAGGTGGTAGTTTTAGTGATTACAGACACATTGCAAATAAAAATTTCGTAATAAATACCGACAGTTTGATTTATTCAATTTTTTTAAAGATCATTTATGTTTGGGTGGTAAATACCTAGTTTTTGCTAAAATTATAATTTAAAGCATTACGTACCATTTCTTCTTTAAAAATAAAAATAATTAATATTTTAGGAATACTATATGTATGTATTTACCACCCAAATAGGACAACAAAAAACTTCCAAAAAAAATTGACGATTTTTTGGCGAGAATTTTAGTTGCATTGTGTCTGAAGTCACTCATACTACCACCTGGGTCGTTTTCAGTCGCAGTCTGAATGTACCCAGTATTTTTTAACTTATTACAATTTGGTGTTATTATTAAATATATGTGCGTGGTGGCCTGTTGGTAACGGACCAGACGCGGCTGCCTACATGTTCACGGTGGTCGCGGGTTCAAATCCCAGGGCACACCTCTGCCTTTTCGGAGTTATGTGTGTATTGATAGTCAATCACCACGCACTTTAACGGTGAAGGAAAACATCGTGAGGAAACCTGCATACCGTAGCGATTTTAAAAAGAATTTCCACGGTATGTAAGTCCGCCAACCCGCACTAGGCCAGCGTGGTGGATTATATGGCCTAACCACTCTCAATCGATTCTCTCGATTGTAGAGTAGGCCCGTGCCCAGCTGCCAGTGGGACGTATATGGGCTGATATAGATAGATAGATAGTAAATATATTAGTATTAACATCCATTAGGATACCGAATACCGTCCTAGATAGCTGTAGGAAACTCCATAAAGTGATTTAGGTAAGTGATAAGTTCCGGTTTTACTGTGACGGTCGGCAACTGTATCTCGGCTGTGGATATTGTATTAATTAGATTGCGCTTTAATTAAAGTAAGGTATTGCAACGTATTCACTTTTTAGTGCCAGTATGTATGTATCAGTGGGACGTATATGGGCTGATATAGATGTATGTATCAGCCAATGTGTGTATCCCACTGCAAGACACTGGCCTCCTTTACAATCAAGAGTACGATTGAGAGGGGTTAGGCCAAATAGTCCATGGCCATGTAGTGCCAATACAATCGTTAATTAATGAACACATTTGAGCGTTCCTCCTCCACAAAAGAGTAAAAATATTAACGCACATTTTGCATTTCCGGGCTAAAATGAAAACTTATTATAAAAGCTAACAAAAAATACTTCTAGTGAATTAACATATCAATTACATGCGATTTCATAATTGAACCTAGTACTCTATTATGTTTTACAGTCTATATTGACCGCTAGATTTTTGGTCATATTTTGCATCGACAAATTTAGTAAAAGAATGTTTCAGAAGTCCGCTAAACATGGTCACATTAAGTAGCGTGCCTAACCTTATGCCACGACATGCCCTCTCTGATGAATTTATAGACAGATCTTCCACCACTTAACGTAACCACACTGCAGCTATTACCAGAAGTGGATATCCATTGAAGCTTTTCTCTAGAGACCAATGCATCGTGGCTGAAGTTAAACGTCAATGAACATTGATGTAATAAAGTTGCACGTATTAAAGTGAATTACGAAGGTTAACTAAGATTTATTGGTATCGTCTGCATTATTTAATGATATATTGGACACGAACTTATCATTGCGGTTTTGGTTCATTAATTGTCATAATCTACTGATTTTAAATGTCTATAGCCTTATTGGACTTTTGGCAATATTTATGGGCTGTGAATCATGAGGTCCATACTTCGAATTTCGGGTTGGGTGATTCAAATTATATGAAAAAGTATACTAAAGCAAGCAATTAGTAATCTGCACAGAGACATCGTTGACAGCTTCTGTGACTTAGTTGGACGGGAGCTGTCTCTGTAAAGGGATTCGTTCCCCGCAACGAGACAAATGTTTGTGCCTATGATATATTTTGTTTCGGATCTAGGTGTTGTGTCACAGAAAACTCTATTTAATTTCTGATACCCATGACATAAGATCGGTATCTTAGTATTGGGACTGCATGTGTGCGTCAATTGTGTTTTTTTTAAATTATGTAATTCGCCATTTTGCAGTGGCGGCCATTTTGGATTTACAATAATAATAAATAAATACACCTAACGGTCGCATACATACACATTCCTGATCGCACATTAAGATCACTTAAGTCTTGTGTCGTGGGTATCAAGAACTACGAGAGACTTTCCGGTCCCACAAACACCCATTTGTTACACCAAACAAATATTTGTGGGCATCACAAACATTTGTCTCGGTGCGGGAATCGAACCTGCGGCCTCTCGTTTCACAGCCGGCGTCTAACCAACTGCACCACGGAAGCTGTCAAATTGTGTATTATTATTGGTGTAAGTTATTTATAGGGTAGATACTACAAAACCTGGGCAATAGTTCTATCCGCGCCCTGCGCTCGTTTGTTATAAAACATACATACATACATAAACTCACGCCTTTATCCCCGAAGGGGTAGGCAGAGGCGCCACCAGGACACCCTCAATGTGATAGGGGGCGAGCCTATTGCCATATCGGGCACAAATTTCTGGCTCCGGGTTGATAATGAATAGAAAAACCCAATATCACTTTGCCCGACCCGGGACTCGAACCCGAGACCTCGGCTTTGTAACCGTACCGTAATACAACTACGCCACCGAGACAGTTGTTATAAAATACAACCATATATCTTTGCTTTGACAGTGTAAAGGCCACTTACCATGCTTCGTGTACTAAACCACAAAAGCGCTCTACAAGGGGCCTTTTAAAGTTGTGGAATGCACCACTAAATTTTCGTATAAAATAATAAACCTTTTTAGTTTATAGCAACCTTATCCTGTATGAAAATGGTTCGTATCTGTGGTTCAAAGGCTGCTGTAAACTGTGACGTCATAAGTACGATGCCCAGGTGAAGTAAATCAGTCGATGGAATCGATGTCTGTACGTGGAAGATATATGAGAAAAACTATTATGTGGGACTATAATATTTACGTAATACAACAATGATTGCTAGGATTTTTGTCTGTTTGTCTGCACGGTTGTGCACGATAATTACAGAAACGGCTTAACGGATTTTGATTAAATTTAGTTTGCAGGTAGCTGACATCCTGGATTAACACATAGGCTACTTTTTATCCCGAAAATCTAGTGTTCCCGTGGGATGAGCAAGGAATTCACATTATTACATTTTTAAACTGAGAGGGTCGGTATGTGACGGAATGAGACGGGACAGGACGGGATAAAACGCGACGGGACGGTATAGCTATACAGAGGACGGCAGTTACATTGATTGAGATTAAATAAAAATAAATCAGTACGCGACATAATCCCTCAAAAGTTATAATCTGCACCCGGGCGAAGCCGGGCCGGCCCCTTGTACACATAAAATGCAACACACTTGGATGCGTCACAACGACAGCTTTCCCACCATTTCATTTATTTGTCAAAATCAAATCCAATTTATAGTTTTAAATCTACGAGTTGTTTCACTCCATCCTAACAATACTCCAGTCGACACGCGCGCTCACGTGCCGGGGCTTTAGTTTTGGGTTTTCCGCTCACACTCAGCGCTCCAGACTAATAAACCGAATGGTGCAAGGTATACGCTTTCTTTCTTAACGTTTCAATTTTTTTTGCAATGAAATTGCATCCCTAATGTATTTCGTAATAACGAAATCCAAATGTCGAAACCAAAAATCTTTGAGTATGTTAAAAAATAACCAGTAACATAATAAATTTTCATAAAAATATTTCGTTAACGTACCCAGAAAATAATTTTCAAAAAGCCTTTCTTATTGCTTAAATTAAACTTAAATTATATAAGGAAGTACTTATGCGTCCAATTATATGAACTGTGAATAAAATATTTGTAATAAATAAATAAATAACTGCCTCGGTGGCGTAGTTGTATTACGGTACGGTTACAAAGCTGAGGTCTCGGGTTCAAGTCCCGGGTCGGGCAAAGTGATATTGGGTTTTTCTATTCATTATCAGCCCGGAGTCAGGAATTTGTGCCCGATATGGCGATAGGCTCGCCCCCTATCACATCGTGGGACGGAACATGCAAGGCGAAATGTGGGTGTCCTAGTGGCGCCTCTGCCTACCCCTTCGGGGATAAAGGCGTGAGTTTATGTATGTATGTAATAAATAAATACGGCACCGTACCGCTCCCTATGTCCCTGATTCTGTCCCTATCACTCCTAGCAGTCACCATATCTTCCTTCGCACCCCATTGGTTTTTCCACGGGCCCTAATAATTCCGCTGTACTCTGCAGTACAATACTTCAAAGCTTTTAACAGTCACACTAATTTCTTGTAACTTGTACCATTTTGTGGCTGAGAGCATTTTCCCAATCACTACACCGAGGCGTGCGTGAGTGTACCAATCCCCTCCCTTATAACCTCTCCCCTCCCTCGTGTATAATTGATAAGTTGTCGTCATGCGTCGTTCGTTCAATCCGTTCATTCATCATTCACTAGTACGCGCATCCATCAATTTGCCTCTTAATAAAATCCTGCTCTTTATTACATTATGAGAGTTCTACAAATGGCTTAAGGCGAAGGTTCCCAAAGTTTATTACCTTGAAATAAAACTATTTTTTACGGGTTCTATCACGGATTTGGTTTAATTTTTTACATTTTGGATCTTCCCGACGTTTCGATTACTTAACATCTTTCTTAATCACGGGGCGTACTCAGGACGGACGATTCGAATTAAAAAAAGTAAAATTTAAACCAAATCCACGATAAAATCCCTAAAAATAGTTTTATTTCAATGTGTAACCTTCGCTTAAATCTAAGATCTCATACACCTCTTGATTTTGGAATTTACCTTTTGATTTTGGAACGCCCTTTTACTTTCTGCAGAATTATCTTTTTTGAATATTATTTAAACCTTAATTTCTAAAATAACTATTTAAAAAAGAATAAAAAAAACAACATTTGAAATACTGGCCTTTAAAATTAGATCAACTATCAAAGAATTCCAATTATATTTTCGCTGACACAAACTTGCTTTTCAATCCCTCGGGCCGATAGAAACCACTTTGAGTATCACTGGCTTAAGGAAATGATTGGTGGGCTGTGGGATAGCTACTAATAAAATTAAATGTCATAGCTTAATTGTTACTTCGTGTCGGTTTCCTGTGGCATGGTATTCACTGTTCAAATCAGCACCAGAATCAGACAGATTTATCTGTTTAAAACCAAGCGTTAAAAAATATTAAAGTGACGGCAACAATATACAAAGCGGAATTATAAATAGAACATAGATTAATATAAAACTACTTTATAACTTTATAACTACTCTGCGAATGTAACACATTAATAAAAAACTAAATTTTTCGAATTTCTCCGCGGATTTGGTTAAATTTAACTTCCCTAATTTTCGAATACTTTACGGTTTCCGTGGTCACGGAGCAGAATCGTGGACTCTATGCATAGACATTCAAAGCTTTTATTTATTTGTGTTTGTATTATACTTACTAGGTAAATAATTGTAACAACGAAACAAGTAATCTTCATCACAAATGGAGAACACAAACTTAAATGTTACATAAAAATAATGGACGAGACAACTAGCACTTTCCTTCTATTGTGTAGTGTGAAATACTGATAGCGATAAGACGATATTTTGAGTGCTATTGTCATGCGCTATAAAACCTCATGGCTTTAAGTGTATATATATACAGTGTAAGCAAGATATTGTATAGGAAAAATTAACCTTTGGATAATGGTTTATGGATTATTAGAGGATTACATGCATACATAAACTCGCGCCTTTTTTCACGAATGGGAAGGCAGAGGTGCTAGCAGGACACTCACATTGCACCTTGTGTGTTCTATTCCACGATGTGATAGGAGGCGAGCCTATCGACATTTCAGGCACAAGACCTAAGATACTAAGAATATATTACGTAATTGACATGAATTTAATACGTAACTAAGTGCTGCAGATACACACATAATAGTATAGCATAATAGCCCGCAAATTTCGTCTGCGTAATTAACTTTATTTGGAATTTTCCTATCGCGTCCCGTCCCGTCCCATTATATCCCACCCATCCCGTCTCTTTCTCACTCAAGGCATGTAATCCAGTCCCATCCCCTCGCTTTGAGTATAAAAAAGTAACAAATATATCGGAATTCCTTCCTCATCCCACGGGCACACTAATTTTTTGGGGATAAAAAGTGGCCTAGGTGTTAATCCAGAGTAACGGCTACCACCATACTAAATTTCATCGAAATTCTTTAAGCCGTTACTGAGTTCATCGCGCACAACTGCACAGACAAACAGATAAACCGAGAAACAGACAAAAATTCTAAAAATCAATGTTTTGGAGTCATATTAGTTTTTCTCATTTATCTTTCATGTACAGACATCGATCGGTTAAAAATGTATTATATGTATAGATTTAGACAATACTCCCAAAAAATCAAGAAACAAACCACAATTTGGCAATTATTAACAGCAGGGGGTTTGACACTACGAGCTCTGCACGAACACACACGACCTACTGAGATGCCCAGGTAGTGATTTACACACCATGCCCGGGGGTTATTTATAGGGGTTTTACCTATATCATCCAGGTAACCGCGACACTTTTTGTTTTATTATGATATTAATAGGTTGGAATAGTTTTGTAAAAATGTAGAGTAATGTTTAGCGGAAAATATTCATAAAGTCCAATTTATTTTCCTTTCAACTGAGTCAAAATGTAATTTTATGAAAATAAATGCAATATACATTGGGTTAACAATAACTTTGAATCATTTTTTACATCATATCCAAGAGTTTTCCTTAAAGTAAGACAGACAAAGATCAAACGCCATAATTGAAGTGCTCACGGTGTTTCGGAAACACCCGCAACTCAAGAGACAAAAAGTTCGCCGCCAGCTTTTTGAATAGGTGCAAAAAGTGAGAGACCGCAAAGATTTATTAGCCTTAAGGGATTTTTCTATTTACTACCAAAACATCTACAATTTCAAGTGTATGCGAAGGAAAAGGAGCCCTTTTTAGCGGCTACATGTTCTTTCACAAGTAATTAATAATTTAAATATACTTACTTACAGACTGGGTTCACAGTCGGCTTTATGTTATTTTAGACAATAAACAGGCTTTTCTCCCAATCTTAGAGGCTTCCTCTGAGGCTACAATTTCAAATACATTTCAAGTAGCAACTTCACACCATGATAAGTAGTAAAACTCTTCAAAAGCAAACTTCAAGTCTCTTGAAAAGAATTAGTGCGTCGTGAACCCTACCCGAATAGTTTCAAATGCATTTCGAGTAGCATCTTCATACCTTTGCAAGAAATCAAACTCTTAAAATGAAACTTCAAAACTTTTGTTAACAATTTGTGACTTCAACCCTACTCAAATAGTGTTGAACGAGCTCGCTGTCGGCCAATTTGTCCACTTCTTAGATAAGAATAACTTCAACAATGAACCGAGACGCTTTTGTCATTTACGAGTGAGGGGGATGCAAGATAGCCTTAAAACTAAAAAAGAAAGAGAAAGGTGTTTGTCTTATGTTTTACCGGGTTACGTCGTAGCTGATCTGTCTAATTTTTGGGTAATGTTGTGATTCATATCTGTGATATTTTTGGGTTTCATTGTGTTAAAGAAACTAGCTGTGTTATACAAAGCAATTATTTAGGACACTGTAAATAATGTTTGTAGGTCACATATAATAAAGTATTCACCTGTAAGATTAATTGTGTACGGGCAAAAGTTTTTGAAAGAGATCCTTGCATATTAGTTCCTCTTCTTAAATTATATGTATATCTGGATAGTTATACGAGTAATATGTTACAAATTAAAAACATTTAATTCACCAAGAGATTCACAACCTAGAGATCACACCACCAACACTAGTCAAGTGCGGGTTAGCCGACTTCACATACCAGAGAAAGTAAACCATAATGTACCTCAATTCACTAGCCCGTTACCTTGCTACAAAAAAAAAATTCGTTAATTTATCAATTCAGCTGTCGGTTATCTATATCAGTGATCGCTCGTTCATTCTACCTTGTAAATCCTTCGATCAGTAATGAACCAGCTCATCGCCGGTCACACGAACTACTATTCGACTTACTTCGATTTACTTTAAATCGCTTCATACATCTCTCAAATTAATACATGTAGAATTTTCTTTCTCAAAATTTATAAAAACCATACATCACTTAAATCAACGAGAGATAGATTTTTCTTTTAAAAATTTGTGTTCACTCAATTAATGTCAACGTTATGTAGCGTTCGTGTGGGATTAGGATGAAAATGGAGTTTATACCATGATATAATATTGTGTCACTTAATTTGGCATAGATTTTGCAAATTATTGATGATAATTTCCATTGCTAATAGACACACACAAGTCAAATGAATTTGCCAGGCCTTATTCCCCAATTATATGAAATCAGCAAAATATGTTCTTAAGCGTAAATTCACAATTTACAAATAAATATTTTCTGTCCGCCCTTACCCTACGATTTCTTGCTCCATGGGCAGCACAATACTCAAACATTCCAAATAAATGAAACTCCTTTGAGATTGTAGCTACACTAATTGGCAGCATCGGCATGTTTTAATTAGGAATCGCAGCGAGCCGGCGTGATGACACGTCGATACTCAGTACTGAACTCGTTTGTTCAGATAATTAGATTGTTTAAATGTATTCCACTGTGCCGAACATCTTCGTACACGCAGATTGTATTGGTGTCTCCAAATATAAGAAAAACAGGATTGTTTTAAATTACTTAAACTAACTTTAATACTAATAGAATCGCACCCATGATAATTCTAATATCGGTCTTATCGCACTAAGTAATTTCTTGTAGTTAATCATGGGATGCATTTAAGAGGAGTATAATACACTACAAAGATTTATTCCTCAATAAATATATTAAAAACAACCGAGTTTAAAAAATGCACGTTTATTGCGAAAATCTGACTCAAAAGACACCCACAAAAAATAACGAGAACATTACCTACTACTTCAGAAGCATATTATTTCCTTTTTTATCATCAAGGTAAAATAAAGTGTAATTTGCAACAACGCAGCACCTGAATGTGAATGTGAAAGTGTCTGCTGTCAGGATAAAGCATCGAGTGTGGAGCTGTCATCGTTAAACATTCATATATCGCTCTGTTCAAACTGTACGGGTATTGACAACATAATGGAGTGCCTTTATCGATCACTCATCAGAATTTTCATGGTATTTACAGTGGATAGTCGAGTGCAAATATAATGCCACCAGCTTTTTCGAACGGTTTCAGAGCCACTGACAGATGTTTGAGCTTATTTCTATCTATGCAATTGTTAGAAAAGACGACCCTGTAAATGCAATATACAAATCAGGCTCGAATTGCAATTCCGAGCAACAAGTACATGAGGTTATTTCACATTGAAATTCTACTACTTCACGAATCAGTTTTGGGAATAGATTTATAGCCTTTTTGGATGTAACCCAACTCCAAAGTAACGATAAATATCTGTAACGAAACATTAAGCCAAAATGTCAGTAAACATCTTTATGTTCTAGCCAGCAGTTATTCCTACAGTTTAACAGTTCTAAAAACGTGTAAATGCATTTAACAATGTTCATTTTTTTTATTACAAAACTGTGTTTAAAAGTTCATTTGCACAAGATGAGTTTTTAATTAGCCGGTGATTAGAGCGGGATGTAGGCGAGACGCGGCGTAGAGGGGGGAGGTGCAGGGGAAGGAGTGGGGTGAAGAGAGGGGGTATATGTGTTCAAATGTGTTGAAAGTTAAGGAGAGCATCGAAAGCGGACGTCACGTCATCTCCTCGTAGGAACTAGTGTAAACGACTTATTTAACTCTAAGAATTCCGTGGTTTTTATCAATTTTTTACCAATTTAAATTTGTTTAACACTGATCTAAATAAATTTTAGCAAAACGGATTACATTACATTGCCTTGAGCGATAAGACCGCCAATTGACTTCTTTTCTGTTTATTGACTACTTTTTTGTTGTATTTCTGGTGTACAATAAACCTTTAAATAAATTAGGAATTTACACACGTGTTTTATATTTATGGGAATTCACGCAGTCTCGATAAAATACATTTTTAGAATCCAGAGATTATTTAATCATGTCATTAAATTAAACTATACACTTAAAAAACGGTACCATTTTTTTTTTTATATTCCTTGAGGCTACTTTCAAAGTAAACGGTCTATTAGCACGCTCAGACGTATTAAAATCTAAATGATTATAACTAGCTTAGGATTTAACGAAGTGCGTGGTGGCCTGTTGTTATACTGACCAGACGCTGCTGCCAACATGTTCACGGTGGTCGCGGATTCAAATCCCAGGGCACACCTCTGACTTTTCGGAGTCATGTGTGTATTGATCAATCACCACGCACTATAACGGCGAAGGAAAAAATCGTGAGGAAGCCACCATAGCGATTTGCAAGAATTTCTATGGTATGTAAAGTACGACAACACGCACTAGGCCAGCATGGTGGACTATATGGCGTAACCCCTTTCAATCTTACTCTCGATTGTAGAGAAGGCCCGTGCCCTGCAGTGGATCGTATATGGGCCGATACAGCGCAGTATTTAACTAAGGCACTAAAAACAAATAACATCCGTTCAGAAAAAATACAAAAAACTTAATATTCCACTTTGCAAGAGGATCTCATAACTGACAGACACACAAAGTTAAAGCCTAGTTAACTCTTTAGCAGATAAACGTTAAAGCTTAATCGTGACTGTGTTGCGAGATTTGCGGGATTCGGCGGGATCGCGTGGGATTGGTAGGGATTGAGAAGGATTCGGTGGGATTTGCGAGCCGCGCCGGGCGCTGCTTTGTTACTGTGTCTTTGGACACTGGATTATGTGCGGGATGAAGAATGATCGTTCAAATGTCTCAAGCAGTAACAATTTTGCACTTTCAAATTTTTTTGCTTGAAAAGTATTATTTGAAGAGTTAAATGTACATATTTTGCACAATCCTATTAACACAAAACGGAAACGGCTCAATTCAATTGTTTGCCTTCTTCTGCCTTAGTATTAGAACAATCAGAAACAGAAATTGTTTATTAGCACGAGATGTATAATTGACCGGAATGACGACACGTTCAGGTCGCTACCCTGATGTCGTCACGCTTGCCCATAAATATGAGTAACACTAATCAGAACACAATATAGCTTAACAAATTCAGTTGAATTTTGGATCAAAGTTTTCTTCTACAGACAGCTTTGACTAGGCAGCCCCCGTGGCGCAGTTGGTTAGACGCCGGCTGTGAAACGCAACGAGACAAATGTTTGTGTGATCCACAGGTATTTGTTTCGGGTGTCAAGTGAGACTGAAAAAGTGTCTTGTAGTTTCTGATACACGACACAAGACTCGATCTTAGAGTGGGGTCAGGGCTATGTAAGTGACTGTTGGGTGTATTTATTTATTGATTGATTTCTTACACTGGAACGACAAAAAAACTTCAATACATCTAATCGTGACTTCAGTTAAGTCAGGAGACCCCTTAACCACCATAATTTTATTTTCACTTTCGCCGGCAGAAGCACATGCGGTCCATTTGGTGGTAAATGTCACCGGGTCTTGGGCCTATGCAGTTCTAGGGGTCTAGCACAACCATTATGGTAAAAAGCTCCTCATAGTGACCTCATGGTGAGATATAAGTACTCGTAAATGTGTCGCGTTTTGGTTTTGACCGTGTATATTCTGTTCTGATGAGGCCGGCAGTAGTAACAGTATCAACCGGCGGGATATAAAAAAACATAAAATTCTTTTATTTCAGTTCACAAATGAATAAGTCACACATGACACCTCCCCACCTTACGTGTATGGTCTATAATGGCCACTGGCCTGAGCCTTTAGTAGGGCTTTTATTTTCCCCGCCCGGCACCAAACGAGCACATTCAGTAGGTCTAATGAATACCGGAGCACACACCGTAACAACTCCAGTTCTGCCGCTTTTACTTCGGAACCTCCAAAAAATATCGCTCTTTTTATTCTTAATGAAAACATCTAATTATGTATGTGCGTTTGGAATATATCAGGTGAATAATCATATCCTAAAACAATTAATTTTAATTTAATTTGCTAGGTTATTTTAGTTCTCAGAAATGGCAAATAAATTATAAAAACGATTTAATATTATTAATTAAAATTAGTCTAGAATTAAAATACTTTATAAAATTAATACAATTCATTTAACCCCCAAAGGACTACAACGGCCTATTTAAACCAATTAAGGGTTAATGGAAGTTGGAACCCTCCACAAGTGGCCTTTCCGACCCCGCTACAAATGAAGACTTGTAAAAATCTAACCCTCCGCGGCATGTCAAGTAGCTGGTTGTGGGGGTACTTTGTACCCGCCTTTGTCTCGCTAATGAAGCTTATCTAAGGGCCTTGTAGACCGCGACCAACCCATCTTGGAACACAAGATGAAATACTTTTTCTTCGTATGCAGGATTTGTAACTTTTGCATTGAAATATGTATTTATTAGGTATTGAATTCAAAGACAAATTCAAAGACGACCTGTCGCCTTATTAATAGTATGGTAGCATGTAAGGGTTTCGGATTGGGAGATTTCATATTCAATTGGTATATTCTATGGGTCACTTGGTGAATTATGAAAATGCGTATTTAATTTCCTGAGTGTGCAATTAGCGCCCGATAGTTATGTTGTCGGCGTCGCGAGATAGAATAGGAAAGCTCAATCCCCCAACGAAACTCGATAGGGAGATTACTTATTATTAGGATTACATAACTTTCGTTTTACGTGACATGGTTGTTCCCCTCTTGTTAAGTTTCATTTCTGACGCCCTCCAAATTACAGTATGGCTCTATCAATTCCTCCTGCTCCTTGCGTCGATTCCCCAATGCTGGGGGTCGTGACTCATCCGGAAAACAATCCTTCGCGCACGATGTTGTGTCATCTGGTCCGATATAGACCATGAACCGCTTCAGCCACGGACTTGTTGAGTGTGGTGCGGATCTGATCCGTCCAGCGCTTTGAGTTCCTGCCCCTTGATCTCTTGCCCTCCATTCGTCCGGGCATTATCAGTTTTTAGAGGTTGTCACTATCAGTTCAATTACATAAAAAATTATATGTTATCATCGATATCAATGTTACACTAGATAAGACATTCAGTACACAAAATGTGTCCCACCTACTTGCGGTGCATGCACCGCACATGAATCAGTGTGCTTCGTGACAGTGACAATGCGGTACGCCTTATCGGATACATTTATAAGTAATTTATTTTGACTTTTCGCCGTCAAACCGAAAGGTAATCGTCTGAAGTTATATTTTTGTAATAGTTCCAGTCAATGAACTAAATGTCGGTAGTGTATTTTAAAAATACGAGGGCACTTTGTTTCTATGACGTGTCTCGTCTATCGGTAGAATATAAGTCAATGCATGTTATACTAATATTTGACCCGAGAATAACACACTCAATACCCTTGTTTAATAAGTGCTTTGTTTCCTGTAGAGCTTACATTGCTAGTCACGCTACTGGCGCTAGACACGAGGCTCGACGGCTGATGGTAATTACAGATACGCTGACACTGCGCCTCACCGTCTCACTGAACTGCAAATTACTGCTATAAATATATCGGAACATACGGCGATGTGCAGCGCTGAAATGTTTTAAAACGATGTGGACGGTTTAATATATTTTGCTATTTTTCTAAATGGGTTTAAAAAGTACAGTAAATTACAAATACAGCATCCGCTTACTAGAGATGGTTATCTGTATCAGACCATATAGATCCCACTGCAGGGCACGGGCCTCCTCTACAAAACATAGTGAGAGGAGTTATTTTTTTTTTTTTTTTTTTTATTGCTATGAATGACGAGACGAGCCTGCCATTCGCCTGATGGTAAGCGATACGACCGCTCATGGACAGTAGCAAAACCAAACAACACCATGAGTTACAAGGCATTGCTTGGCATTCCACTGCGCTCGCCATCCTGAGACAAGATGTTAAGTCTCGATATGTCCAGTAGTTACTCTGGCTACAATGTCCTTCAAACCGGAACACAACAGTGCATTTACACTGCTGTTTGGCGGGAGAAATAGACATTGCGGTGGTACCTACCCAGGCGGCCTCTCACATATGAGAGACCTACCACCAGTAAGTTAAGGCCATATACGCCATAAAAGAGACGGTTACATAACATAATGATGCATTCTTGTACTTATGTATTATGTATTGCCTTCTAATAAGAGCTATTTAATTGCCTATGTGACCAATAAACAAAATTCATTTAATTTCATTTCATTTCATTCCAACCTATAAAATAAAGTTGGAATGAGCCAGGAGTAAGTGCACGAGTATAAGTGCAGTTACTTGTGAACGCATGAAGTGGGCAGTAACTAAGTTCCACTTACATTTACTTATCTGGTCGAGATATTGTCTTAATCTTTGTGGAAACGTGTATTGTACTTTTATTTCTTAATCTTGATATTCTAAACAAAATTCCACAGTCGAGATCCATTGTCTCTGCCTACCTTTATGGGAATCAAGTGCGATTGTTATATATGTACACATGTTATATATCTATTCTAAAACATTAGAAAACACTAACGTTAAGAAATATTAGAAAGTTAAGACTGCCTCCGTGGCGTAGTTGTACTACAGTATGGTTACAAAGCTGAGGTCTCGGGTTCGAATAGGGTCGGGCAAAAAGCGATATTGGATTTTTCTATTCATTATCAGCCCGGAGTCAGGAATTTGTGTCCGATATAGCGATAGGCCCGCCCCCTATCACATCGTGGAACGGAACATACAAGGCGAAATGTGCGTGTCCTGGTGGTGCCTCTGCCTACCCCTTCTGGAATAAAGGCGTGAGTTTATGAACGTTGTCTACGTATCTTCGCAGATAAAGGCTCACCTAAGTGTCAGTGCCAGATACAATGCGCCGAGTTTACTTCCTTCGCCAAGTTTATTCCACCTCATCATTAATTCTTCATTATAAATTCATTTGAATTTCGGAACTTGAACTTTAAGTATTGATTGAAACTTGCAGTTTCAATGTAAAACACAAATTCCACACAAATTAGATTGCCACAGTAGGAAATGACCACGACCTAATGTTTCATAGCTCATACATCCTACCAATAGAACAAAAACAACTGGCGCTAAACCGAAATATGACGTCACAAAAAACAATAAAACCCCACTTAACAACATCGAAGTCGATACAATAAATAAAGCGGCACGCAAAATAAGTCAGCTTAATGAAATGGCAGGTAATTTGCAGCCGCTGTGGGGCGCTCATGGCCGATATTTTGCCGTAAATAGCCATTATTTGAGCTGGGCCAGGCTGGGCCAGCTCGGCTATAATTCTCACCTCCTGTCGACCCTTGTAATGTAGGATAATCTGTGAAATACTGTCTTCCGGGCCCGTGTAGCTTACATCCGTATATTGTGAATATTGAATGGATAGTGTAACATTAGCTGCTTTCTTTATTGATAGACTCAGTAGCGTAGTTGGTTAGACATCGGCTGTGAAACGAGAGGCCCCGATTTCGACCCCCGTAGCGAGATAAATATTTGGTTGACACAAATGTCAACCAATATTTGTGTATTTGTTTCGTGTCTAACCGTTAGTGAGACCGAAAAGTCTCTCGTATTTTCTGATAACCGGCCAAATAATTGTATCTTAGTACGGGGTCAGTAGGTACTATGCCTGTGATGGGTGGGTATATAAATTTATTTATTTCATAACAGCAATTATACTGAATTGATTACAAACTGAAAATACCGAATCTGTCATGGAACAGAAAACCCAATTAGAAAAACCAATAATATTACACAAAATATTTTGCCTGACGTGGGAATCATATTTATATATTTATCTAATGCCAATGTACATATATAGGGTGTAAATCGTTACATGACTTCACGGTTTACACTCTATATACATTGGGTCCCTAAGTGATTTCGTGACCAACCGCGCACGAATATGATCATATCGAGACGTATTCATACAAATAGCTCTTTCATAAAATTTTGAATTATTTTATGAGGCATTTTATAAATGAGATATCACATCGATAAAAGAATAACTGCCATATTTTTATAAATTGTAATTTTGAGGTTGTTGACGTCAAAAATACATCTGGAACGTGTTAAAACCGGTATATTTTAAATTACAGATTATTTTTAAACACGCGAGATGAAATCAAACATAGCTGAGTGATTGATTCTAAAACCAACCAATTTAAACCGAGTATAACGATGTTAAGTTAAATATGAGAATTAATTCCAGAAAAATACATAGTAAAAACGTAATTTGTTAAGAATATAAGGTCCTGAATACTATACTATGTAATGCATTATTTTTTCATTCAAGTGGTGTCTCCGTATGTTATATGTTACCCTGGTGTATAATCTACAACATTGTAGATTCAATTCAGTGGATTTCCATTAAAGAGTGGAAAAACATCCATACATAACAAACTTTCACATTTACCACATTAACCGACTCAAAACGCTTTATTATTTGAATGTTGGCTCTGTTTTGTTGTGCGGGTGGCACAACGGCAACTGGTATCCGGGACAACAAATCTCTTTTACATTCACGATGTTCACGCGGCTGGAGATGTGCCAAACGGTTTCTGTACCGGGATCTTACACCTTGTGTCATATTATCTTGTTGTTTATATTGCAGTTAACTATGGTTTACAGCGGAATATTCACAAAAATATCTTGTTTCTAATTTTATTAAGTTAGATATGAGTATAATATAAATGCAAGTACTAGGCTCATATGTCTGGAGAAGTATAAAATAATAGCCCTCAAGGCTCAAACAAATAAAACAATACAATCAAAACTCTTCCAGGTGATGAGAAAGCGTTTCAAGAGGATAAAAATAATCGTGCCCGCAAGAAAACTTCTTACACCGTTTATCAATTGTCGAAGCAAAACATCTTATAAAAATAGCTTAAATAAAAAATGTATTTGTTCAATAATGATACGTAGTTCTACTTAATGACATGTTATTACTAACCTACATCAAATTTTAAGTAAACTAAATATTACATTGTTGAAATATTACGCACACTCCGTAATTGACTAAATGAGTCGGTCATCCTTCCTCTCGGGACTGGAAGCTTGTCAGCGACACGCGATCGCTATTAAGTGCAGTGACGTGGGTACGAACCCTGGGTGGGACTGAATTTATTATGTACTGGTGGTCCGAACAGGATTGTCTGGTAAATTATGATCTATAGGTTAATCGGATACCTAAGCTATAACACTGTAAAGCTTGATCAAAATCAATTTAATAGTTCATGAGTAAAAGAGATTTAAACAACGATAAATCTATTCCCCTCACAAATAAAATAATTTAATATGAATTTAGTATTTCTATACTATTTTCTACGCGCTGGACAGAAACAGGTGGAGGCAGATCATCTGCTCTAGATGCAAACCCGATGCTGTCTACGATCCTCAGACATCAAGGACCGACCAGAGAAAGAGAGAGATACTATTCTGTATATCCTATAACTACATATAAATCACCCAAGCTACAGAGCCCCCGCAGCTAATTACGTGGCATATGTGCATATGTGTGCTTTGTCGGCCTGTTTGTTCGGCTCAAAGCGCCTGCGAGCCTGTGTCGTCCTCCCATTAGCCTGTGTACTCACGTGTGCTGTGATTTTAGCCTGTGTACTGTGCACATACGGGGTACGTGTGAAATTAAAGCGTTATACATATAAAGAGCACATGCTACCAAATCATTTTAATGGGTGACGTCAACGTTGATGACGCCATAGGGTCTACGTCATTGTTATCAATCAAACAAACGTGCAAAACTCAAAGCGATCTTGAGTTGTAAATTCGATCAGTTTTACACTACTTTGATGAATCAAAATGAATCTGGAAGGCGTTTCGGTTGCTTGCCTGTATAAAAAAAGCGCATTAGTTTATATGACAGTTTTTTTAGTTTTTTTACTTGCTCTTAATTATATATTTTTATCAAATAGCGTGAAACTGTAATCGCTAATAGAATTTGGTATTGTTATCAATACAGTCTTTATACCTACAACGTAATGATCGAACTTGCATCCTTGTTATATGCAAACGGGTAAGTTTCCAACAAGACCATCGCAAACTTTTTACACTTATTGTATCGCTTTAACCTAGTTCGGAAGGAAGAGAAGGGAAAGTTATGTAAATATCATAATGTAATAAAAGTATTATAGTTAATGTTGATCGTAACGAAAGAAAACATCATTCGGAAATCGTCAGATCATAGAGATCATAGCAATATTTCCTAGATGAAATAAAACTATTTTTTACGTATTATAACGCGTATATGATTTAATTTTTTTAACTTCCTCACCTTCAGTCCACCTCGTAATCACAAAAGCTGGAAAGCAATTGAAACCTCATAAAGTTAAATATGTAAAAAATAACCAAATCCGCGATAAATTCCGTAAAATATAGTTTTATTTCTATGTTTAAAATTCGCGTAAAACTAAGAAACCACTAATATTTCCTAGGATATGCGAAGTTCACCAACTCACACTAGGCTATACTAGCCCCCCCCCCCCCCCTTCTCAACCAAACTTTAGGCTGTAGAATATTCCCGGGTACAATAGTGGGAAAATATGGGTTGATACAATACAGTACAATAATATCAATGTAAGTCGCAGATGTGATCGGGTGTTGACCAAGGCGTGTTAATTGCACAATATAGACTGCACAATGCATGTAATGTGACCTCATTAAACGCATTGGCTTTACGAGCACGCAGTGCGGACAATTACGTCTTCTCTATAAATATGGATTATGCATATACGTCTAGCAGTATATTATACACATTTAAAGATGGGTTATATTATCGCCACGGCTAATTGTCTTTACATCAAAAGGCTATAGTGGCTTTAAATTTCCTTTAAGTAAAGAAAATCAACATAAAATAACATAGAGGTTTATTGTCAACATTACATTTTATACCAAGGCAGTAGACCATTACCAAAGCCCTAACAATTAAATTCTCAATTGTAGAAAAGTTATTCAGCGCTGGACGATTATAGTATGTTATAATATTTATTACATATTCTACTCAATTTTCAGTATACGAGTATAATATACATTATTCCCCCACTCAAATTTCTAACTAATCTCGAAAACCGTTCTTGAAACTTAGTAAATACGAAAATTACTCAAACATTAATCTGGTGCTTGACATTAATCTTGGTGACGAGCCGTAAAACTCCTAATCGGAATTTAACTGTACTCACGCCGCTCAGTTTTAGAGTGTTGACATTGTTATATTATAATCACTGTTAGGGAGGCGCAGATTACAAGACAAATAGAGATGTAGAATGAGTCAGTAATCGCGGTAGTACTGACAGTTTCTTTGGTAAAGTTGGCGGGAAGCTATTAACAAGCGGTATTGTATGTATGCAATGGACCATTTACGTCCCACTGGGCACGGGCCTCCTCTAAAACCGAAATTACGATTGAGAAGGGATAAGCCATATAGCGGTATTACAATTTTGTAACAAAATTGAGGTGTATTATTTTTTGTGTATTTTTTATATTCCGTTACAATAAATACATTTGTAATTTTTTCGTAAGCGGTTTCAATTTCCATCAACAATTTTGGTGACAATCTTATTAATATCCACCTCACACAGCTCACCTCATCTATTGCTGGATGACATAATTATGCGAGCCTTCTCAATACTAAAACATAGACTGGACCTAAAATACGACACAAATACAGGTCACAGTAAATGATTTTCCACCATGATGTACTCTATGAAGGTGTAAAGGCAACAGATTTGGTACACAAACTAACGCTAGTACAGAGTCAACAGTCAACAGACACCCTGCGCCGGCATTATAATAGAACCAGAGCCACGCAACTAGCGATAAAATGGGCCGAAATTATTGTGTGGAATGGAAAGAGATGACTTTCGGTTGCTAGTTGGCGCTATACCTCAATATCATTTAACGTGTAATAACTTACGACAAATGTAACTGTTCTGAAACGTTTTTAAACAAAATGGCTGGCATCACAAAATGGAGCTGCTAGCATACTTTTCTCAACCCATTTAATCTGAACATTAAATTAAAACTTTGACTCGTATAACACAAAATTCATGAAAATATACGAGCACCATGAAGGATTGTTCCCATGATGCTAAGCTGTATGAAGGTATTAGATAAACAAACCTCCTAGCGCTAGGCATAGTACTGTGAGCGCGAGTGTACTCGCAGCAACTGTCAGCAGTCGACAACGCCTGCACCGGCATTATTATAGTATAGTGACCACTGAGCTGGCGGTGAGAAGGTTTGTAAATGTAAATGGTATCTGATCCTCTACAGTTTATTGTATTGGATAAGTATTGAAAAAGATTGAGATAGAAATTCTGACGAGATCTGCATAAAATGTTGTGTTAATTTATACTTGTTTTCAGGAAAATCTTTATCTGGTATTATATCGGCTGAGTTGTAATTAACACCAGTTTTTATTTAAGTGCGGTGTAATTACCACTTTAAAACCATCAGTGGCCTATTTATTAAATTAATTGATACATCTTTTATTTCTCAATAAAATTGCTTTCTTAAAAGACTAACTATTTTTTGCAAAAAGAAAAGTTATAAACATAAAGAAAAGGTACTTTGAAAAGACTCTAAGCCATGTTCCAAAATCTCCATCATTACTCTTATATGGTACACTGACGTACAAAATATGTTCTCATTTTCCGTGCTAAATATTCCGTGTGAATAGTCAGACGCGCCTATTCATAACAGCTTGTAAAGGCCTGTGTATAAATATTTTCGCCTTTGAGTTTGAATACAATATAAAAGGAAGTAGAAATATGAAGCTGAATATTTTTCTACTCAAGTGTAATATTTTGGGAACAGAAATAGAGAAAGCTGCCTATTGGGTATATCATTTTGGAAGCCAATGTTTCTTCATAATAAGTGAAAGGTGAGCGTTATATGAGGCGCAGTGCAGTTAATTTTCCCAGCCGTAAAAAAGAGAGAGGGCCATTGATAATCTCATGGAATAAGACGCAACAACAAAGCCTGATAGCCGAATCTAATCATCATCATCATCATCACCAGCCCGTTGCAGTCCACTGCTGGACATAGGCCTCTCCCAAGGTACGCCACAGAGCCCGGTCTGCTGCTTTACACATCCAGTCGCTGCCGGCCCTCTTGTGCAAGTCGACCCGCCATCCGGCCACCGGACTGGCCGAATGTAATGCTTTTTTTTTTGTATTATATATGTATCATTCTAATTCATATACATTTTATTCGCCTGTCATAACAACTGCATATTAATCACTATATCTCTATATCAATTTACAAAACGTATAACAATTATTATTATTACGAATACAAACAGCCTTAAAAACAAACAAAATATCCAATTAGTTGAATCAAGCGCTGGCATGTCCGCGTTTCATGGCCCGACCACCAATTGAAACCAAATCGAATGCATTGACAGCGAGGTGATATTTGCGACGAGAGCTATTGGTACACCCCCCTCCCCTACCATCCCCCACCCCGCACCCCACATTACGCGACCCCGAGGAACATCATTCTATATTTTATGCATGCAAATACTAAGAAATAGAATGTCGAACATCTATTTTTAGAATATTTGCGAATCGTATTCTATTCTGTTGGAAAATGAAAAGTCATATCTGTCTAATAAAGTGCAGTTGGATGGTTTGAGTTTTATTTTGAATATGTTGTTCAACTAAGAATAAAATAGAAGCAGATGGTTGATTTAAAACGTTGAGTTGATGTTTATATCGGCTACAACTGTGGGTGTCTGTGTTTGATCAAGACAGCATAATACAATAAATTTTCTTATTCCAAGGTTGTGTAAAATTATAATTTTATCATGATGTAGAAGGTAATTTTTTGCCTACAAATCTATTTCAATCTAATAGGAATTTATTTCCTCGCAATATGCGCCTTTACTCTGATAAGCAATTTCTATAGGAATTTTCAATACAATGATAATTTATGCATACATCTCATGAATTATATTTTATGAAGTTTGAATTTAAAGTTCATGTAAACAATTAAATATTCATGCGACCTGGTACTCGTCTCTATTCCGAATGCCATAGCGCCTTGCGTAGCCAACGTAGCGCTACGACTGCTACGTGCCTAGAATTGCTACGAATTTTATTAACTCAAATAAAAAGATGTCTGCATTTTAAATGAGTTCTAATGATATTCATGGAATTTATAATCGTTATGATTTTTTTTAAACCTACGAAGATCCCACATAGAACCCACATAGAATTATCAATGACATGAGCTTTCGGATTCACCATTTTAAACTGGATTCCCGAGATGCTCTACGAGTTATAATCGTCTATTTTAAATAACAATAATTGCATACTTTATTTAACATAATTATAATATTAACTTTGTTACTAAAAATAGCGTGATTTACATTGTGGACGCCTAAAATCTCAAATATGTGTTTCCATTTTATCACGCATGTGATTTTTCCATATCGACTGTGAAAAATGCAAATCATCAGTTACATTTTTTCTTAAAAAATCTCGACAAAAAAATTATAGGGTTAATCGTGCGAAGACAAAAACAAAACAGATTCACGCCATCAAATAAATTCTCTCTAATTTTTCAGATCATTAAATCCCATAAAATCCGAACTTCCCTTAAGTAAATTTTTCCTCTATTTTCCTGGCTCCCCGCATTCCTCCAGGATCTTATATCACAGACTTGCTTATTGTAAACAGCTCATTGCGCCTTATGTTTAAGCAATCAAAGCGTTTGAACTCTATTGAAATTTAATTAATGATTTCAGAAAGTGCGGATATTGTATTGCTTTTCCAGAGAATCATATTAGATTTATCTAGTATTTTATTGGTTCAGGTGATTGTTTGTTGATCACAAAATGCAACTTAATTTTTTTTACGTAATATATTACTTCGTTAACTTGTACAATCCAATGTAGTATAACAAAAATAAGTGACTAAGGCCGAAGCTTAATTATTCAAATTCCAACAGAGTATGTACAGGTGTATAAAACAATTTTAAATTCCGTTAACTAAATCTTTATCTAAACATTGGGACAAACGTTTGTGTAATCCGCAAATATTTGACTTCTACTCATGTTTCCACGTCGATTTGTGTAAACTTACATTATGGTGAAATGTAAAGTCTATAAATATTGAATTAGGGATGATATTCGAATGCTGTCGACGCAGGTAACACCCGTGTTTGGAAATTCCGAATGTCATTTGATGCTGATAAGAATTAGGTGTAGGGATTGTCTGCCGCGGTGATTCCATAATTAAATATTTATTAATAATGTCCATAAATTATTTTCCTTCGAACTAAAGATTTCTCGAACAGCTTAAAATATTGTCATCGCCTTCCAGAAACGTCAGCAAAGGGAAATCTACAGCTAAGTTAAGATCTCCCTTAAAGCATATAAAAACTATTAAAATAAATTTAACTTTTTCGCTGTTGTATTAAATTTTGGTTTCCTTTATTTATTTGTTTAATAACTCAGCTCTACCAACTATAAAACCTTAATAACTACCATAACTAAAGCACCGTATAATATCAATCCGTTCTCATTAATGAACGGAGGCAATGGCTCCGAATATTCCTGGTAGAGCGCGCTTTACCGGTAGAGCAAGTGGATTAGCAGCGAGTTAGAGACGTGTCGCGCGTGAAATGAGATGCGCCGCGATCCCGCTGGCTCTACCCACCTAGTTTTATAGCGATGCTGGTATGTAGGCTTATATCAAACCGCTCTATTATACTCCAGCCTTTTGACGTCCCACTGCAGTGCCTCCTCAAAAAGCGCGAGACCAATTGACAGGGGTATAGTCCACTACGATATGACGATAGGCTCGCCCCCTATCACATCATGGGACGGAACATACAAGGCAAAATGTGGGTGTCCTGGTGACGCCTCTGCGTACCCCTTCTGGGATAAAGGCGTGAGTTTATGTATGTATGTATGTAGACCACTACGCTGGCCTAGAGATAGAGATTTCACATACCCGATATTTTTTTGAAAATGACATGGTAGCTACCCAACTACTCTATTATTTACATATTTTTTAAACCTAGGTAGACAAAGTGACTGCTCCATATCGGATGGCAAGCACGGTACGTCCAGAAAGAGAGCCGCTTTAACAGGAATTTTAGGTGCATTATCGCTTCTGTTGAATTAATGAGGGGCTCTACCGTAGAGGCTAGTGAATTAGCAGCCAGTTAGAGCCGCGAGGCGCGTGAAATAAGATGCGACACGCACGTACTATGCTAATCTAGTTTCAGTGACACTGGGGTGAAATAGGCTTGTATTGAACTAGGTCACAATTAGCTGTATAGATGTGTGTATGATGTTATTCAAATAGTATATATTATATAAAAGTATGATTCATAATTTATTAAGATAATAACTAATTAAAACATTAACAAACATTTTTATTTAATTGTATGACAAACCTAGATACGTTGTAAAATGCATGAACAACAATCAATCAGAATCTGGTGAAACGAAACGATATAAAACTCTACATACATACATACATACATAAACTCACGCCTTTATCCCCGAAGGGGTAGGCAGAGGCGCCACCAGGACACCCACATTTCGCCTTGTATGTTCCGTCCCACGAGGTGATAGGGGGCGAGCCTATCGCCATATCGGGCACAAATTCCTGACTCCGGGCTGATAATGAATAGAAATATCCAATATCACTTTGCCCGACCCGGGACTCGAACCCGAGACCTCAGCTTTGTAACCGTACCGTAATACAACTACGCCACCGAGGCAGTTAACTCTACCCATAGTAAAAATAAGTATAATAGTAAAAATAAGTTTATTGTAAAGTACACCTACAACAATCAAATATCCAAAACCTCAAAATAAAATATTGCCTGTTCAACTTATTACCAAGTCAAAAAATCACACCGCATGTTTACCTCGCTTTACGGCGTGACGACAAACACATAAACTACGCCGTGAAAACGAATCGCGCAGTCACTTCACTACCGGGGGACTTGACAAGGGGGGAGGGGAGGGCGGGGAGGCTGAGGGGATTTCATATTTGTTTTATTGGCAGTAAATCGTTGCGTAATACGCAGTTTATTTGTGTTCATTCGGTTTATGGCTGTGGCAGCGGGAAATTGTATCGAAAGGTTATATAAACGTCTGTCCAAAGAATTCGATATTTTTTGTGGTTATTTGGTCTATAAATACTCTCAATATCAGTTTTATCCTCCCGTATTTTTTCCTTCTCTTTTCCATCCTCTTTTAAAAATCCGGCAATGAACTTACAATACAACTGTTGTACTGTCACTTACAATCAAGTAACCTTTTTTCCG
Organism: Deilephila porcellus; assembly: GCA_905220455.2. NCBI lineage: Eukaryota > Metazoa > Arthropoda > Insecta > Lepidoptera > Sphingidae > Deilephila > Deilephila porcellus. The sequence continues at coordinate 10,352,706 of LR999993.1, forward strand.
TTAATAAGAAAATAATTTGTAATTTACAACAAATTGGTATTGTAGAAATAATGATATGTTTTAGACTGAAACTAATAGATAATATGATGGTATACTGATCATGGTAGATCATCTATGACCCAGGTAAAATCTATACATTTATTCCCCTACATTGTCGACAGGACTATATCCCATTCCGGTATGTAGAGGCTATTGATCCCTACATTAAATACACCCAACAGTCACATATGTAATTCTGACCCCACATTAAGATCAAATAAGTCTTGTGTTGTGGGTATCAGAAGCTACGAGAGCCTTTTCTGTCTCAAATACACCCAAATCGAACCCGCGGCCTATCGTTTCACAGCAGGCGTCTAACCAACTGCTCCACGGAGGCTGTTATACATTACTCCTGACATATCTGTAACGACTTTTGCTTCATCCTCTTTCATTAAACACTTGCAAATTATCTTAGCGTCGGTTTAAAAAATTTCAAGCGTTATAGCGTGGAAAGTGTCTACATGTAATGCCATTGATGAAACAACTTCAGTCAACAAGTGGCGGTACAAGGGTACAAGGATAAAGATGAGGTTTGATGTCCCTCAAGCTCTCGATAACTGCCACTTAACGACCCGCTGCCGGCCTCTACTGACCCTAGTTAGCGATACTGTGAGGCTTGTATCTTATTCGTAATATTGAAAATAATTTAATGAATCCCAAAAATTTATAATTTAGGTTTTGTTTTGTTTTCTCTACTGCCCGGTTCTAAAGGCAGATTTCACTAGAAAAATACGGGCAAGAAACTCTAGTGTTGCTCTTTACAAAATTAGTTGCCGAAATCTCTCTCTTATATATTTTCTATACATATACTAAAGGCATAACTGTTAGAAACACCAGCTGTGGAACTAGAGGCTGCGGGTTTGATTTCAGTACTGATACTATTTTTTTTTTGGATTGCAGTGAACGGCGAGTGTAGCGTACCATTAGTCTGAAGAATTCTAAAGAATCTACACAGGCGGTTTTTCACATGAGAGACCTACAACCAGTAAAAATGCTAGGTTGATCATTAATCTGGATGATTAATCTGTGGATCATTAATCTTAGGCAAATGTTGCTTCTGTCAATCCAAGTCACTTCAACCTAAACCATTACATAGTTCTAAAATACTTACTTCAACTTCTTTATTAAATTCCCTAAAAACTTTATTCCTCAAGAACTCGTCTCAAGTCGCAATAATATAATAAAATTAGTACAAAATTAAATTCCCGGCGGCAATTACAAAGGGCCAAATTATGGACTATCAGACGAGTTGATAACGAGTCGGTAATTACTGAGGCTCCGTCATTAGACGCCGGAATATTTTTCCTGGAAGCGAGGGCTCAATTAGCCACTATCAGGGGAATGTCCCCCGTGACCCCCCACGACTGACCCCCTCCCAGAGTCGCCTTCGAGTGATTACCTAATCGGATCTGTATCTCAGCTTAGGGTTGGCTTAGTATTAAGGATATACGATTACCTTCAATATTTTTCAAGGGAGAATATTATTGAATCCGATATCTGTGGTAGTTATAAATATATGGACATGCTCAAGCTTGTGAACCTAAAGGGTATATAGAGTCATCACGAATCTTAGCCACAGTACTCAAGTGTTAACTCAACATGTAATAAAGACTTCGTTATTATTTACTATATGACACTATACTATACTATATTACACTGACTTCTTCTGATTGTAGGTAAACGGAAAGTCCCATACAGATTTCCTTGACTGACAAACGGACAATTAAGTGATTTATAGCGTTTCCGTTTTTCTTTTGTTTGTTAATACCCCCAAAAATGATACTAATTCCTTACCATTCATCATGTTTACCTGTATATATGTAGGGAATCCCTCCATTCTCGTGTTGATTGCATTGAATCAGATGAATAGCTCGGTGTGCAGATTATTAGGCCATGCCTGGCGACGGAGCCAGCGGAGCGGGTAATTGGCGCCGCGTCCGACACAACACAACGTGCGACACACGTCGACAACACTGCGAGAGATTTCAACCACAGTTGTGGTCGTTTGTGTTGATTAATGGAGGTGGTTAATGGTTTGATCTTAATAAACGGTTCGGGAGACTTATTTATATATTCTACTTTTATAGATAGATGCAATCATACGCGTCTGTGGTCCTGTATAGGTAACTGTCAAATTGTGATAGAGAGCGAGGCTATCGTCGTGCCGAGCACAAATTTCACTCCCGGGATATTGTTATGGAATTTCTCAAACCGAAAACCTTACACTAAGTAGATTGACTCTAAAATCACACACAGGACTTCAAAAGATGCGAAAAATTACCTTTTCTGAAATACATCCTCTTTTTTGCACTGCACTGCACTTGCATTGCTACATTTTCGTGCCATTTTAATAATAACTACACGAATATTCCTCTCACTACCCGAGTAAGCTGTACTTAATTATTAACACTGATTTGTGTCGCGATTACTGCGCGGTGCTTAATTAGAACAAGTCGTGCGAGGAATATATCCCCTCCCGCGGGAGTTCTGCGAGATTTCATATAATTAACTGACAGGCTTCTTCAAATGTAAGAAGATTTCCATGAAAGTAGATGCAAGCCGTTTAAACAGGGAGTTGTGGACATACTTGGAGGAGTCCAAGGATGTTAAAGACAAGTGAGACATTCCCGGAGACGCGCTGAGCTTCAATGCTCAGTGTCATTAAAATGCGTGCCACTGTTGATCGTGGCTTACAGGAGTTGCAGTTGCGGGTGTGAGGGCGGGACAGTCCAAGAATGTATACAACTCCCTGTTTGAGCGGCTGTCTCCACATATTACGTTCGGAAGTGGACTTCGTGCCAATATGTTATGAACAAGTGATTATGCTGGCGTGATAAAGCACGTGATGGGTTGTTGGTAACGGACCAGACGCGGGTTCAAATTCCAGAGCAAACCACTGTCTTTACGGAGTCATGGGTGTATTGATAGTCAATCACCACGCACTGCAACTGTGAAGGAAAAGGAAACCTGCATACCATAGCGATTTGTATCAAATTTTATAGTGTGTAAAGTCAACCCGCACTAGGCCAGTGTGGTGGACTATATGGCCCAACCCCTCTCAATCGTACTCTCGATTGCAGAGGAGGCCCGTGCCCTGCAGTGGGACGTATATGGGCAGATACAGTAACCGATTGTGGTAAGGTTAATCTTACAACCTGTATCACCAAAGAGGATATTAGTTCAACACATGTTTTAATCGATCAAAAAAGGGGCATGATTGTATAGTAGCAATAGCTATCCCTTGCCATAATATGTATGTCCGTGCTATAATTTAATATAAGTATTGTAGTTATATCATGTGTTGTGAACATGTGCGCGAGCAACACACGACGCAGGAACCACGACACGTGCTCATATTGTTACGACACTGATACATGTGACGAACGATATACTGGTAGTCTTTCCCGCCCACACACTCACCACTGCAAAGGCTGGTTACTACTATCGGTCGTCATAATTCTGCCAGCCTGAAAGAAACCGGTTATAGAAATTTTGAATCCAAAACCCCATACATCGGTGTGCCAATATGATGGGTTTCCAGCGTGGTATATGGTGGCTGCTGTTTAGGCACGTACCAATATCCTACCAATACCAAGGAAAGATAACAGAAAGAGCTTCTCTCGTGTTTATTAACAACAATCCCTCGAAAATAAGACTTTCTTTCTGAATGAGGCGTATATTGTTTCCTTTTTTGTACCTCTGACAACGCTTATGAAATATTTCTTGACGAACAGTTGAACCGTTAAGGTGTTGAAGACTAACAAACAAACAAACTCACACACACATTTGATAAGGATTCATAATTGACAATTGAGACATGAAAGAATAATAATTTATTGGCACAAAAGGTTAAGTACAGAAACAACTACATTTCATAAATAGAAATATTCTTAGCACTAATTATTGTAGTACTTTTTGGTTGAACTCTGATATCCGAGGTAAGATTCTCCAGTTAGTATATTGGTTTCTAAACACTTTAAGTGTACTTTATTATTTGGTAAAAACATTAAGCACCATAATTTTATATCAACTTTGTAACGTTAATTTCAACCAGATTTTTATACAAGTAACCACTAAAAAGGTTCTCCTTCTCTTCATTAACAGGTACACTACCAAACGTAGGTTCATCCTATAAGGATTTCCATAGCGACATACAAAATGCAGCCTGTATCCAGTGTCCTACAACAAAACCCTAACAACTACTTTAAAGTCAGCCACAAAGTAGAAAATATTTCAAAAACATCATACTAAAATAACTCCTTAACCTAATTCCAAAAACATGTCGAATAATAAGCCGAGTTTGCATAAACATCGTCGCCTCGTGATACCGAGCTGTTACTTGTGATGTGGCTCGGAGCAACAGGTGCGGCGGCACATAGCTGGCTACAACGCGGTAATGACGCTACTAAATTATATAGGGTTGTGTGCTGGTCGAGTTTGGTGGCTTAATCTATTCAATAGCCTTTAAAACCTTTGCGAGTTTGAACTTTCACCGAGAGACAGAGGTCTTGCGTCATTAGAACAATAAATACTATTCAATTCTTGAAAGACCGATTCATAAGTATAAATTTAGATACAAAAAAGTTACACGAATAAATAAAAAAAATTAAGAAAATATTATACAATTCGTTCTTGAATTGAGACAAATATGTATGTGATCAAGTGTATGGCTTTTTGTTTGTGTGTTTATTACTCGTGGTGCCTAATTAATTATATCACACAAAACACACACCTTGACAATGTGTGTCACTGTTGGCATTATGTATTTATTTAAATATGATCAATGTATAAAAAAACTATAGTTTGCAGTTCACTTCAGCAACTACAATTAACAGCGCAATAACCACTCAGGGAGCAGAGCATGTACAATTAAATAATAAAATAATTACTACACGCGGAAACACCGAGTCACTCCAACGCTCTCGTGTTACTCAAAAAAAGAATATGTGGGGTAATTTGCTTATCTCGTTATTCCAGCCTGCTCATTGCTGTGAGTGCTGCTTAACATACAACTCTGTATGTATGTTTTTAAAAAACGTACGTTCGTAAAAATAATCATGGACTGAATATACGTCTGTTGAATATACGTGACTGACTGAATGACTGAATATACGTGTAATGGTCTCTCATAGTTCTTGATACCCACGACACAAGACTCGATCTTAGTGTGGGGTCAGGACTATGTATGTGACTGTTGGGTGTATTGTATTGTATTGTATTGTATAATATAATGATTATATGTCCACAGCTGACTACGGGTCTCGAATCGAAAATTCAACTAAAAAATCTTAGAACTTACTTCACCACGCTGACTTAGCACCTACCATTAGTAGGATCAACATCATCATAATCTTCAGCTACAAGAAATCCAATTCTGAACAAAAACCTCCCTCTAAAGATTACAATAGTACCTATTACGAGTAGAAGCAGCTCGGATTTACCGACATCCAGCAATCGCTTTGCTTACTGTTCTGACAAACAGTTCAACAGATTTACGATTCAACAAAAAACAGGACTAACAAAAAGCAAATCCGCAAAAAGCATTTGATGAACGTTTCATACAGCGAACATGAAGCCCGTATCTCTCCCTCGCAGATGTGTTAACAAAAACCAATCGAATATGGAAACATCAATACGACCCGAGTAAATCAACAAGTACCGAGCCCTCAAACAGCGCGAGCCTATTCCGCGGGAGACAAGGCTCGATATATACAGCTCTATAAGGAGAGAGAAGGACGGAGGATGTTTACAGAGAGCAATATCGCGCTTCGGCTGGTATATTGAAATTGATAAGGGTACACTTGCTGAGCCGGGCGGGGGCTAATCCTTGTTATTGCGCGCTGACAACTGTGGAATTGGTGAATTTGTTCGTTAAGTGAGTTTACGGGTTTGGAGCTGACTTTGCTAATACTGTGTTAAAGACATCGGCATCTTTTGCGTTGCACAATTTCATCAACAGGAAGTATTTTTTACTGTATCGTGCTAATGGAAACGAATTAATAAATTATTAATCTATACTAAAAAGCCTAATGTAAATAAATACATAATACATATTAAAAAGAAAGTTCACCACGGCTAGAACCCAAGTTTTTTATTCATATTCCCAACAGTTTCTGAGTTTAAATTTACACTGCTCGTAATTTCAACACTCTAAATAACTGAGATATTAGATTAAAATTAGAATTAAATTGCTCATTTTGCTGCGAAAAATAGCTAAACTTAATTATGTAGAGAATATCACAACGAGCTCCCTAGAACTAATTAGTAACTACATCGCGGGGAACAATATCCCACTCATTTTATTACTTACACGTTAGAAAACCGCTTTATTTATTTTACTAAAAGCTCATTTAACAGCCCCCGTGGAGCAGTCGGTAGCGCCGGCTGTGAAACGAGTACCCGCGGGTTCGAGCCCGCACCGAGGTAAATGTTTGATTTTGGTGAGACCGAAAAGTATCTCGTAGTTTCGGATACCGACAACACAAGACTTGACTGATCTTAATGTGGGGTCAGGACTAGGTATGTGACTGATGGGTGTATTTATTTATTTTATTTCAAAACGGGACTTAGTATTAAGTTACGTTAGAATAAATAACTTTTTGTATTCGAAAGACGATTTATTGTCCGCAAGTCAACATTATAAAATAAATATTTTCCTTCAATATTGACCGTAAATGAAAATAACACTACGGGTAATTCTTGTCTGTATTTTTCTACTTACGTGAGACACATCCATGCCAACTGCACTCCACCTGATGCTGAATGGGACGCCCGGGAAGATAATATTTAAAAGACAAAAAATATAATAAACAGCTGATTTTACCAAATTGTATTAGCTGGCATCCCCAGCAACCCCGGGGCGAGTGCAAACAGCGCGCATTATATGCGGGGTCATATTGCGCGGCGACACGCGGCCTCGCACGTGCTCAAATAAAACCACGCCGCGTGTGCATGCTAACTAGCGGACCTTAATATCAGCCTGGTTATTACACCACTTTGGATACTGACCTTTACCATTAGGAATATTTAATGACAATACAACTAAAAGTATTTTATATCATTGTTTAATTAAATCATGAGGAAAATGATTTATATCACGATCAATCAATTCCTCTTAATCGGTCTCTCGATAACTATGATACTGTCAGGAAAAAGTGACTGCAACGTATTCGGTAATTAGTACAGTTTAATCCAGATTAGACGTTTAACGTTGAGAGACAACTATATCATAAAACTGGATATTGTAATTTCTGCATAATTTCTACACAAAGGATTGAAATACTAAGAATTGAACATCGACAATCTCATTCAAAGTTGCCCAACCTACGAATATTGATAGCCCAGCATTAACAATGATACTCGAAATTAGTACTCAGTTGTATAGCATTAGCTCAGACTAACGAAATCATATTTGCATTCACATTTAGTTTCAACACTAACTAGAGTTTGGGATACTGGCTAAATTTCTCGCAGTTTTGTACTCGTATCATAAATGTGAAAGTAGCTGTTTATTTGTTCCGTTTTCACAATTATACCTGTAAACCGATCCTAATAAATAAATAAATAAATAAATACACCCAACAGTCACATACATAGTCCTGACCCCACACTAAGATCGAATTTTGTGTCGTGGGTATCAGAAACTACGAGAGACTTTTCGGTCTCACAAACACCCAGACCCGAAACAAATACCTGTGGATCACACAAATATTTGTTTCGGTGCGGGGATCGAACCCGCGGCCTCTCGTTTCACAGGCGGCGTCTAACCAAATGCGCCATGGAGGCTGTGGAATAAAATTTTGCCAACAGATAGCTACTGAACTGAAGTAGGATATGGGGTACTTTTTACTACTAAATTCAAGTCTTAAAGATTGTTTGAGGGTATACAAGTATATTGGGATACAATAAGTGTTTGTTCAGATTTTCAACCATGATGATTTATGCAGTGAAATCCTAAAATAATATCTACCCAGGTCCATATCGTCGAAATAATAAACTAAATCGAAAATGCAACTGCTATTCACTTTTCAGGTTGTTTTTCTGTGAGAAAGTGGTAGCATCTCCGTCGAGGCATCCTATTTGTACTGTAGCTTTAATGATTTAATAAAATTGGGCTCTAAATATAGCAAACAAACTTCGTACAGATATAATCTCTACCGTATTCAACATTACAAAAGCCACTGAAACTTTTATATTTATTCTCTGTTTGCACATTCAATTTTCAATTATTTTCAGTAGATAACCGACTAGAATTTGTTGTAGAGATTTAGTTATTCAGAATATTCGTCGAGTTTCGTACTAAAAGCTTGGAAATTTCCGCAACAAAAAGTGGACGCGTTTTTTGCTCTCGTTGGCAACGGTTATGGTTTAGTTTTAGGTTGAGGTTTAGTTAACAACCCAAGTTTTAATTACTGCACGGTGGGGATAGCTCTCGAGATCTTTTAATATAAATAAATAAATATACCCATCAGTCACTTACATAGTCCTGACCCCACACTAAGATCGAGTCTTCTGTCGTGGGTATCAGAAACTACGAGAGACTTTTTCGGTCTCACAAACACCTAGACCCGAAACAAATACTTGTGGTTCACACAAACATTTGTCTTAGTGCGGGGATCGAGCCCGCGGCCTCTCGTTTTACAGCCGGTGTCTAACCAACTGCACCACGGAGGCTGTCATATAATTCCTTGCTTGTCGCCTGATGGTAAGTAATCACTGCCACCCATGAGCATCCACAAAGCCTGGATCCTAGTTGCCGGCGCATCAGATCGGGAGTGGAGCGCGGAGGAAAAAGGATGGGAAGAGAACAGGGATATTGGCCATCCAGCAATCTCACTCACCGTACGAAACGCGACGGCAAAGCTGACGCTTCACGTCGATCTGCTGAGACAGCGGTACCGTCCCGGACAAGCCTGCACATTCATACTGAGTCATGACTGACAACAGCGTGGCTCAACCACTTCCAGATATTTCGAGATTAAGGCATTTGCTGTGTTTTATTAATCACCTCACATAAATATTGGAGCACCGGTCATTTTACACTTCTATCTAACTAACCTACCAATGGTATCCGAATGCGCTCATTTACACATCATCATTCCTATACCATAAACTTACGATACCCAGTCAATACCCAATTTAAAATATGAAAGTCCGACTACCCTCAGTCTTCACATTTCAAACAAATTCACTATTCAATTGAAAAGAAGTAAAAGTCACGTGCGGATACACGTAAAGTTTCTTACGCAAGAGATCCTTATACCCCCTCCCCCTCCTCCTTTCTTCCTCCCTTCTTCCCCTACCCCGCTATCGTCATGAAGCTCTCCTCTTATTAGGCAAGTTGTTCCGCTACATAATAGGATATCTGTTTCAGGAGGAAATTTTCGCGTTCCGCTGATTTCTATTTGTTTTCGCGATTACGTAGAGGTAAGAATGTTTATGTGGAGTGTGAAATGTGTTGGTATAAAGGAGATGATTATTGTTTAATATGGTGTCGAGTCTTTGTTAGTTAAATAGCGTTATTTAAGGAAGGGTAAGTAATATAAAAATATCTGCATGCTTTTTGCAAGTGCTTTTTAATATAATGTATATAGAGTGATGTTATATACAACCAGTATTTAATGTTATGTTACAAAAATATTTTGCTTATTAAATTAGGGCATGTCTGATACTTTTCCGTTAATTACCTGGTCATTGTTAAAATCCCTGTGTTTTACAGGCCATGTATTTGCTAATTTGATCAACGAGTAAAAAATCTTAATTCAATTTTCTTGAACCCAAATTAATACTAAAGTTAATATAATTACTTATTTACTAAAGACCGAAATTAATTAACTCGCTTCGTCCTTGCTCCAGATTTTTTATAATATCAATCGTGAATATCATTTATATTCACTCACCTAGATCACATCAAACTTTAACAAGAAAATTACGTGTACGAGTAATATTTAAGAATTCTTTTTAAGGTATATTTTTGCCAACATTGTGTAGCCCTGAGTAACAAAATACATTCAATAGATATATAGTTCATACATACATACATAAACTAACGCCTTTATCCCCGAAAAGGTAGGCAGAGGCGCCACCAGGACACCTACATTTCGCCTTGTATGTTCCGTCCTACGATGTGATAGGGGGCGAGCCTATCGCCATATCGGGCACAAATTCCTGACTCCGGACTGATAATGAATAGAAAAATCCAATATCACTTTGCCCGACCCGGGACTCGAACCCGAGACCTCAGCTTTGTAACCGTACCGTAATACAACTACGCCACCGAGGCAGGCCGACATATAGTTCTGAACATAAAAATACAAGTCTTGAGCCGTAGGTATCAACACTGTGAGGGATTTTTTGGTATTACAGCATTCTCACCCGAAATAAACTAAACCTTGGCCTCTCGTCTCACATTCGGCATTCTGAGCCAGCGACGCTGTCAATACAACGAGTCCTATTTTTACCAACCACAGCAAGCAAAGCTTTACATTTTTAGAGACTTTCTACCGACTTTACGTGCTTACACACTTTGTTAATCAGAGGTATACCTGAACGATTTAAACTGATTATTGAACTGCCGAGAAAGATCTCTCTCTCCCTCTCTCTCTCTCTCTCTTCAGCCATAGAAAGTCCACTGTTGAACATTGGCCTCCCCCATGGATCTCCACATAGACCTGTTGGAAGCGGCCTGCAATGAAGATCACTTCTATGCACTATATCAGTGTAAGACTAAGACTTTACATCCCTACTGTAAAAAAATTTGCAATCAAAAGTGGAACTTATCTGCAATCTTAACTCAGGCACTGGCTACCTTATAAGTCGACGTCTGACAGTTCGCTTCCTTTATAGGACAAAACAAGCACTAAAGCTCCATTTACACGGGGAGATTTTCTCGCCTCCAAGATACGATTATCGTAAGGATATAAAAAAATTTGCATCGTGAAGCATTTGTCAGAACACGATAATCTGCAGCGGTTACGTCATGCGATAATCGCATACGATTCTCGCCGCGAGAAACTCCCCGCGTGTAAATAGCTTTTTATTCCAGATCCTTATTTTCTTTTCATTTAATTTTACCAAATATTAAGAACTCATTACGTAGTCTTGCGTACTTCACATAATGATCCGCGCTGACCTCATACCAAAACCAGAATGTATTTCAGAGGTCTTCGCTCAGAGCCACATTATTAAAGGCCCCGCAGATTTCACGCAGGCCGAGACGTGACCAGCGTAACAAGACCCTTCGCAAATCTACTGCGAACTTCTACTTATGATTGGCATGGTTTTATTTCGGCTACAGGTGGTGTCGAGATGCTTGCGGAATACTTGAAATATTTTAACACTATTTCACATATTATTTTCTTTTTCTTTACGCATGTGAGTGTAGAAGTCAATGGACTACAAAAATAAATTACTCCCAAATGTCACAAACAATATGTAAATGTAAATATAACAATTATTATAATACGTTAATGTTGCATAATTTTAAGACTTCTTCCTTTGCTTTCAATATCGTATAAAAATAAAGTTTTTTAACTTCTAAACTTCAAGCACCGACAATGAAAGAAATTTAAAAGGCTGCTCCAATTAGTATATTCGTAAGCAGTAAGAATCGACTAGATAGCTTCATCTTTTGACCTTTCTAAGCTTTACATTCTTGCATCAATACTATGAATCTCCAGATTAATAATATGAATATGAAAAAATCGAGAACAAATCTACAAAGTACAACGACCCCGCAACAGCATACGCTATAACTGATGTATAGCGTCTGGACGGAAATTATGTCTCCCACACATGCTTATATTCAAATGAAGAATATATTTATGGCTTCGGATATGTCTTGAATATTTGCTTGAAAATTTTATCAAAAGTTAGATATATTAGAAACTAGAATATAATGCCAAGCATTGCTTTGAAATGTATGGTGTTGTGTGGTTTTACTACTGACCATAAGCGGTCATATCGCTTACCATCAGGCGAATGGCCTTCTCGTCTCGCGAATCATCGAAAAAAACTCTTTGATGCAAGCCGCTTACAACAAATCTCTTATTTTATTTTATTTAATTTGGTACCTTTGTACATCAGTGATTTTAAAGCCCCTAATAGTTAGTGCAGAGCGGTCCAGACAGAGTATAAATCGACGAGATATAGTTACCAATCTGTCACCTTTCAATACAATTACGTCGGCCTGCTCAAAACTAGATATACTCAAGCTATATACTTAAGTCCAAATCGCAACGCACGTATAAGCCATTTTTTCACCATCATGTATGGTGTCATTCGGGATACTATTACTGTTTAAGTAAAGTGAATTTTTACTCAAATCTGGGTACCCCGTAGAGTGTCAGCTGTCACGCTAACCAGCACAAACGACATGGCGTTAGTTCGTGCGAGTAATGCTCCTACTACATAATATACGCTTGGACAGTAGCAAAACCAAACAACACCATGATTAACAAAGCAACGCTTGGCATTGCCCTGCGCTCCCAATCCTTTGAAATAAGATGTTAAGTCTCAATATGTCCAGTAGTTACTCTGGCTACGATGTACGTTTATAAACAACAAACATTATTATTTCATTGATTATGATATTGACTATTTCTTACAACGTTTTCCTTCGTTGGTAAAGTGCGTATCAATACACTTGAAATAAAAACAGAGTTCTAAAAGTCTAAGATTTACCCCGGAGCTTGATCGTCCGACTACTATCTCGGCAGACGCGACGTGCGTTAGTAAAGATACATATATCTCTAATTTGTCAAGTGCATCCATGTATAAAATCCCGAGGCTACTAAGTGACTAGTGACGAAATAATTTTCCAACAGGAACCCGAAGTCCAAAAACACTACTTGTTAAAGATGTGTTTCAACTATCAGTTTTAATAATCGAGTTGACGGCTGCGTCGCCACTGACGTAGTTATGCATCGAGTGGAGGCTGTGTGTCGGCTAATGTGCACTCGTGAATACTGAATGAGCGCCCTCGGTTGGAATGTTTATGTGCTAAGTGGGTGTCATTTTACTCACATTGTTAGCATATTCGTATCCGGGCTATTATCGTATACTAGCGGTATAGCTTATTATTGGTGGTATTTGTATACGTCTAGGGAGGCTAGTGAATAGAGTGCTTAAAATTATGATGATGAAAGTGAGCATTGTTTCGGGAACAGCTATTTAATATATGGCTTCGAGAGGGACGGCTTAGTGATGTCGATCGGCGAGAAATAACCATCGCCATGGTCGGTACGGCCCGCAAATCCATATACTTAAATATAGATGGCTACTAAAATGAAAATGACATATTTTGTTAAAAGTCGAAATGTATACAAAATTCAAGGCAGCAGAATTTGAACTGATACCAAAAATATTATCGTTTCAAAATTTTTGTAAAATACAACTTTTATATTGAACGGAATAGCTTTTATATAATATTAATATTTAACTTTTTTTCAAATGTTTTACGGAATATTCACCAATTCAATAGTCTTTTTCAATGTTATTTGTTCAGGAAGAATATTAGTTTATGTACAGTACGTTACGTGTAATGGTGTCGTAAAGAAGCGGTATTTTTATAAAAACTAACTGGAGCGAAGAAGCTACCTTATCGAACGTGCGGAGCATCGAAAAATTATTGATGTTTGACGATCTTACGAACGGTAGTACCATACCAGTTTATTACTTGTGTCACCATTGTGGTATCATTGATACATTTTTTAAATTGTAATAAGAAATATTTCACTTGGTAAGCAACTATCAATTTTAAAATATTTTTTTCGAGAAGAAGCGCGTTATACTCCCCTTCCCAGGCTCCAGAAAACAGGACATTTTAGCCATCATCTCAACTATAAATACTCCTGAATTATTATAATAACAAAAACAATACGTTTGACTTTGCGTCCGCTGTTTAATGAAGCTTAAAGGCAGTATTGTCAAGGCTGAGCACAGCGTCGCAGTAAAACTTCCCTTCCGCGCCATTGCCTCGCTCCAGATGACTTGTCGGCAACTCGAGACCCGATAATATGACTGTGTTAACTGTTAAGTGGATAACACAATTTGTGTATCCTGATATTTGGTAATATTCGCCACATTAAACATGTTAATCTAAGTTGTAATTATGTACCTTTAACCACGTCAATAATACGTATTTTTGTACTGCTAAATTGAGGCTTAAAAATGATGTAACTGACATTTTTTAAGACTGTTTATGTGACTGCATTTAGGACCAAACGCTGTCATTACTCTAAGAATCCTACCAAGTCTAAATTATTATGCAGATAAATCCAAATGAATGAATATTATTTTGCTGGTGGTAGTAGGTTCAGATTCCCGCTTATAGCAACCATCATACACGACTGTGGAAAACTCTTCAAAGTGACAAACTAAATGTATCGCGTTTCGAGTTTAGTCTAGTAATAGTAGTAGTTTAGTATACATTTTACGCACAACTTTATAATTATAACACCTACTTCACTTAAATTAAAGTCACTTTGTCGAAACAGTGTACAAAAAACAGCTATCCTTCAGGATTCACATCGTACATACATTTTCCATCACAGTAAACATATGTACTTACACATGCATAATAAAAGAAGCCACATGGCGCGCTCTCGCCTATTCTTTGTTCCTTATATTTCTCGAGGCGCATTTAAAAAGGCTTTTTATGTTCCTTGTAGTGTATTATGTAGTATGTTGTAGTGTAGTGTGTAGTGAAGCCACACTCGCCAATCTCGCCACACAATCGTGTATTCACAATTCAGTGCGGCTTTTTACGCCGCAAAAATGTGGGTTGAATGTGGTTTGTATCCGACGAAAATAAGATTTACTTTTATCAGGTTTTTTGATTATAGTTACGTTTGATGTTTGATGTGCTAGACAGTAGAGTACATTCACATGACAAAGAGTAAAGTAAATGTAATAAATGGAGTGAAGGCTAATGGCTATACTAGTATCATTCGCTGTTGAGACGCAAGCTACACATTTTGTTCAGTGACGTATTCTCTGATCTTGGTGTGCCTAACTAAATACGTAAATACACCCAACAGTCACATACACAGTCCTGACCACACTAACATCGGGTCTCGTGTCGTGGGTATCAGGAACTAGGAGTCTTTTCGGTATCACAAACACCCAGAGCCGAAACAAATACCCGTGAATCACACAAATATTTGATTCGGTGCGGGGATTGAACCCGCAGCCTCGCGTTGCACAGCCGGCGTCTAACCAACTGCGCCAAGGATGCTGTCAAACTTTAGGAAAATGAACACGAATGAATGCGATACAAGTCAATCAATCTACTCGAACTAATATGGTCATAGTCCCTGTGACATAAACGGCAGTTGGTCTACTAGCAGCGTGAATCGTAGGTTGTATTGCCAGATCGAACTTTTCACTTACGTGTGATTTTTCATTAAAATAAATATCATAAGTCAACCAGGATCTAGAATTGGCGCCCGGTGTATCAATGGACTCGGCTGGTATATTAGACCTTAAAGGATACATGCCCTTGGGGATACATGCGAGAGTATTCAATAAACGTATATACGTAAAAACTTATCCAAAAGCAATCCAACACGTAACTAATAAGCAAACATTCAGCGTTCATTCATAAAGTTTTATTGCGCAAAATTAATCAGTTTCCGAGCTTCGTGTTTATACGAATCCAATACACGGCGAAATGTAATGATACGGCGCGTACGTGCGCTAGCCGCGCGCGCCGCACGCCGACTGCGGGGTGGAGCGGGGCGGGGTGGGTTCGGGGCGGCGGGAGGGGCGACGCGGGGAGATCGGGACCTACCTGTTGATGCTCGCGTTACACGTGTGATGAATTAAATGCATTAATTCATTGAGGATGCAACGGGAGTGCTTTCAAAAAGTTATGTGGAATTAGCGCAGTTGAGGAGAGTGGGGTAGTGCGGCAACGAGCTGTGATTTATTGTTTGTGGTGTTCTTGCAGTTTGAAAGTTAGACGGAAATGCAAGTTGGTGGTGATTTATGGTATTGCGATTTTATGTTTGGGAGAGATTAATGTACCTATTCGTATTGTTAGATCATTTTAATGCCACTATTAAAACCAGCGGGAAAGGATGAGAGAAAAAGTTTATTTTGTTTGGGAAATCATATTATCCAAATCCTTTTTGTTTAAAAAATAGTAAAGAATTAAATAACTAGGCACAGAAGAGCTTAGATCGCGCCGCTAGTAGAAATCAACTTAATTTAACAAAGGCTACAATTCAAAACAACGTTTTTTTTTCCTTCGTTTATTGATCATATTATAGGCAATTATAGGCTCTTATGACAAGTCAATACACATACCTTTATGAAGATCATAACAAAAGTAAATAAAATAATATGTGGGAACCTGTGAATGCCGTATTTTCATCTCAACATGAAAATAAAGAACAAACATAAAACTGGCTGTTACGTCAAGCGTTATTAACTTTTTATTTTTAAACTCCGACGAAGAGCATAGATATACTTTATTATGTCTGTTATGAAATACTTCATAATTCATAGCAAGTACCCCTATACATATTTTTACGTATTTTATAAATATATTTTGAAACACGTAACACCCGTAATGAGACTGAGTTAGGCGGTGACGTGGAAGAAATTGATTAACAATGTCTATTGAAAAAAGCGGCCTCATTTAATACGATCTGTATACAGTGCCCCTAGCTGGAACATTTTGAAGTATCGTATAGTAATTCTCGTATAGTAAAGTAAACGTTTCCGCTGTAAAATATTAGTTCCAAATACGCTCACAATGGCGCAGTTTAAATTCTCATACAAAATTTTACTATTACTATTCTATTACGATACTGCAAAATGATCCGGCTAGGGGCACTGATAGGTAAATGAACTTCAAACAATGTTCCCACAGTCCCCTAGTATTTGCGAATGAACACGACACCTGATGCCGCGACCATCGCTCACAGTCGAGCGCGTCCGGTGCTGTCCGGATCTGTCCGGGGTGTCCGGGTGCCCGGCAGTCCGGTCTAATGGTCCGGACGCGCCGACAAATGGCTCGATCCGTCATAACTGCCCTGTATTGGAGCTAATATATGTGTTTTAAATATTAAAGTCATTTTTCTTTTTTGGTTTGACAATAGATAATATAATCGTGTGATGTTGAGTGATCACTGTTATAAATAAGATACAATAATAAGGCACAGTAACAAAATGAATCAGAGCCCTATCTATACTAATTCTTAAGTAACAGGTTTATAGTTTATAGCAATGCGACGAGTGATTTCGGTAATATATTACTTAATGTGTTATGAATTAATAGTTAAGTCTATCTCCCTTTGCCATATTATCGTCGAATTTTGTAACTCCTGTATACACAAAACTTCAAGATAGTATGTGTTAAGATATTATGTGTGTTGCCAGCTTATTGTTTGGTACGAGTATAAGCTGTCTTATTACGTAAACTCAGTCAAAGTGAGTTAGGTTCTCCTTTAGGACATGATAATAGTCAACTTCCGCAATATCTTGTTATTAATATCAGGTTTCGAGTAAAGAAACCGACGTGAAGAAGCAACTTCATTGTAACTTCAAATTCAACTATTAAGATTAGCAAGTTCAAATGTTTATTATAGTTTAAACATTGCCTGCTACGGATACAAAAGGAAATACTTATTTAAAAATGTTTCTTTGGGAGTATATTTACTGATATATAATTTTTAATTCCAGCTCGGCAAAGCAATTGCAGTTTGCACTCGATGTTGTCAATGTTGTCCAGATAGAATGCCAAACAGTAAAAGACTTCCATCATTCGACACAATTATGCCAGCCTGGTCGATACGCTCCGCTAATTAGCGACATATAACGCAAATTAGCTCTTATTACTGGTGGCAGGTCTCTCATATGTGAGAGGCCGCCTGGGTAGGTACCACCGCAATGTCTATTTCTCCCGCCAAACAGCAGTGTTAATGCACTGTTGTGTTCCGGTTTGAAGGACATTGTAGCCAGAGTAACTACTGGACATATCGAGACTTAACATCTTATGTCTCAGGATGGCGAGCGCAGTGGAATGCCAAGCATTGCCTTGTAACTCATGGTGTTGTTTGGTATTGCTACTGTCCATGAGCGGTCGTATCGCTTACCATCAGGCGGATGGCAGGCTCGTCTCGTCATTCATTGCAATAAAAAAAAAATTGTTAATTACATCTCAAACTAATACAATAAATCAACGTCTTCGGTTAGCAGTCAATTATACCGTTCAAACTTCAAGTCCACACTGACAAATTGTTTACCGTCCACAAAGCAGTGCAACAGCACTCCGCTGTTCGCTACAGTAATTTCCGCTTAAGATTCGTTTATTGTTCGCGCGGGGATGCCGAGGGGGCGAAGGGAGGGGGGTTGTAGTGGCAGTTATTCAGACCAACTTCGCCAATTAAAATGTAACCAAATAACAGTACAGCGGCGCACCCCCTCGCTCGTTTACATATAGAGGGGGGAGGGGGGAGTGTCTGAGAGATAAAATATTAGGCACCGCGTTAATTGTATTTTGAGTACGGAATATATTTTATAGTTTTTTGTTCAACAGAGGAACGCATTTTAATAAATAGATAATTGTTGCGAGATATATTTTGCGAAGGTCGCTGGTAACGCAAACCTAGCAACCACACTAATAATAATAATAATAAGCCCCTTACAAGTCTAACTTCACGTCCGGCACGACCACCTGATGCCACGTGAGGGGCGGACACTGGCAGCTTCTAGCTACATACTCACCAGTGACCAACGAAGCTCTAGAATTACACAAAATTCATGCGATGCGTCTAAGAAACAGGACATTACCCCAGGCGGGTACCGGAGTGGAACACGATGGAGAACCCCGCCCCGGGCCTTCTGGCTCGGGCTGCCCTACGTATTCTGGGGAGGGCACCGTATCGCATCGAACTGCCCAGCTTCAAGCTGCTGCAGCTCCACGTGACGAGTTGTCATGTTCTTCACCATCATCTTTATTCTCATCACTACCATCATCACCGCTATCTTTCCTTAATAAAAGCTACGATTCTGATTCATCTAACTCATCAACCACATCACCACTTCATTCCGTCCAAGATGTTGTGCAGGAGGCTATCTCAGCCGAAGTCACTGCACCCGTCATGGGCGGCCGGCGCACACGTAAAACGTGGACCAAAGACATGAATATTTTCATCATGCGCCACTATTTCATCTTCACTGATTTGGAAACCAACACTAGACAGTATCTTACACCATTGCACACACGATTCATAGAGCAGTTTCCAGATATGCAAGTTGGTAAGCAGAGAGTAGGAGATCAAAGACGAGCTATAGTGCAGCGAAACCTTTTAACAACACAAGAAATATTCAGTATTAAAGAAGAAGTTAGAAACCTATTAAAAAATCAGCCACCCCCGAATGTTAATACTTGCACAGAAAATACACAAAACGGAAGGATGAGATGGACAGTTGAATTAAATGAAGCTATAATGAGAAGCTATTACAAAGTGACAAAATTAGAAACCGATTTAACATCCTACAGATCACAATTACACCAAGACGTTATTTCTAATTACCCTTCGCTCTCCCATCTCACTGCACAAAGAATATCCGACCAACGCCGATCGATCGTCAACAATAGACTCCTTTCGTCAGAACAATTAAATAAAATTTATGACGAAGTCCGATGTGAGTTAAGTACAATCCACACACGAAACAACGAAGATACAACGCTACCTGTGTCTCACAATCCAACATTTAATAACTTAGATCGAATTCAAATAACAGATAGTCATCAAAACCAAACGTCGAGAAATAATACAAGAACAAATACTACATTGACCCCAGAACTAAAACTACAATTAGAAAATATGTTTTTAGAAGCTTTTAATAAATTCCGAGACACGCAACCTACATCTAGACCATATTTACCAAAACTGAGACCCTCGAAAAAACTAGCTGCCATCATAAGTCACCTGAATTCTGATATACTCCCCAAGTTACTATCTTCTGATACCAGTTTTAACATAACTCAAACGATTATCTATTGTGGGGCCTATGCTGCAATTAAATTTAACGGTGTCAGGATTCTAGAGGGAAATATTACGCTTCATAAAAAACCCCCTCGAGTGCCTAGATGGCAACAACGCCTCGAAGAAAGAATAGGAAGTCTTAGAGTAAACATAGGAAGAATGACGGAATATGCCAGAGGAATTAGGTCATTGACTTTAGAAAAACACATTAATAAAATAAAACAGCAATATAATATTCATTCTCAACACGAAACACCAAATACAGACGTTACACACTATCTTGACACGTTAAAACAGAAACTGAACACTCTTGCCAGTAGATTAAGGAGATATAAAGAAACAACAAGGAGGAAAGCAGAAAATAAGCAATTCTGCAATAGTGAAAAACTTTTCTACAGAAAACTTACACAAAAACACGATGTATCAACACATAACTCTTCCCTACCTACTCCCGATGCATTGCAGACATTTTGGTCTCAAATCTGGTCTAATCCTGTTCAACACAGGAACAATCAATGGATCGAAGATGACAAGCAGAGATTGAACGACATACCAGGAATGGATTTTGACCAAATCCATATTGATCTTTTAACACGTGTAATACATAAAACACATAACTGGAAAACCTCTGGGTCAGACAACATTCACAACTTCTGGTACAAAAAATTCACTTGTACACACACATTATTGCTAAAACACATAAACACGTTTATTCGCTCACCCCACACATTGCCACAGTACGTCACACAGGGAACTACATACATGATTCCGAAAGACTTCTCTGATACAGCAAACCCCGCGAAGTACCGACCAATCACTTGCTTACAGAATATTTATAAAATCATCACATCATGTTTAAGCGAATCCATATACGAATACATAAATAAATATAAAATTTTGGCAGAAGAACAAAAAGGATGTCGTAAACTTAGTCAGGGCTGTAAAGAGCAACTTACGATCGATGCCGTAGCCTCAAACCAGGCACTTACCCAGAAACGTAGTATCCACACGATGTACATCGATTATAAAAAGGCATATGACTCCGTACCACATTCTTGGCTTATATACATATTAAAACACTATAAAATTCATCCACTAATTACCTTCTTTTTGGAAAATACCATGTCAAATTGGAACACTAAGTTAAAAATTTGTAACGATAATAATACCACGGAAACTGAATTCATTCCCATTAAAAGAGGCATATTCCAAGGCGATGCCTTGAGCCCCCTGTGGTTTTGTTTAGCGCTTAATCCACTCTCCAATATGTTGAATAATAATGTTCTAGGTTTTAAAATTAAACATGATACACAACAAACTAATCTGTCACACCTCATGTACATGGACGATATCAAATTGTTTGGAAGCACACTAGATGAGATCCACGCACTTGCTGATATTACACAGACTTTTTCACATGATATACACATGGAGTTTGGAATAGACAAATGCAAAATTCAATCTATTAATAAAGGAATAGTAGACACAACAAGCTCATATGAATTAATTAACCATGACGTAATAGATTCCGTAAACCCTGAACTAGGATATAAATACTTAGGTTATAACCAGTCACGACAGATCCATCATAAAGACATGAAAGCGGCACTAAAACAAAATTTTAGAAACAGACTTCATAAAATATTACACACTCACCTGAATGCACGCAATACTATCAAAGCTATTAACACATATGCAGTACCCATACTTACATACTCATTTGGCGTTATTCGATGGACACAAACAGACTTAAAAAACCTACAACGGATTATTAACACTACTATGACCAAATATAGGAAACATCACCCACGCGCGTGCATTCAAAGATTAACTTTACCTAAACATGAGGGTGGCAGAGGGCTCATTGACATAACTAATTTACACAACAAGCAGATCACAACACTCAGAACGTTCTTCCACACATACTCACAACAATCTACGCTACACAAGGCCATATCCCAAGCAGACACATACACACCACTTAAACTCGCTGACCATACTAAACAATTAGAAATAAACACTAACCAACAAAAAATTGATACTTGGATCCAAAAATCCCTACATGGCCGCCACCGCCTCGATTTAAACAACCCAAATGTTGACAAGATAGCGTCAAACGCGTGGTTGAGACGAGGCGAGTTGTTCCCAGAAACCGAGGGATTTATGGTGGCAATCCAAGATCAAGTTATAGACACCAAAAATTATAGAAAACACATCATACGCGACAGCAGTCTGATTAGCGACCACTGCCGCCATTGCCATAAACAACCCGAAACTATACAACACATCACCGGGGCATGTTCTTTCATTACACAGACAGACTACAAGCACAGACACGACCAGGTAGCGGCGATCATACACCAGACACTAGCACACAAATATAAACTCATTACAGAAAAAATAGCGTACTATAAATACACTCCTCAAATCATACTTGACTCACCTGACTATAAACTGTACTGGGACAGAACTATACTGACTGACAAGACCATACACCATAACAGACCTGACATTACACTACACGATAAACAAAATAAAACAGTATTCCTTATAGACATTGCCATACCTAACACACATAATCTTACACCCACGCACACAAACAAACTAACGAAATACACGGACTTATCAATTGAACTTAAGACTCAGTGGAAAGTCCAAACTGTAAAAACAATCCCCATTATAATTTCCAGTACAGGCGTCATCCCTAAAACACTCCACACAAGTCTTAAAGCCCTAAGCATCCATCCACTTACATACATACTTTTACAGAAGGCAGTAATACTCAATACGTGCAGAATAGTCAGGAAGTTTCTTTCTATAGAGTAGAGAGAAACTTCCCCATGAATACCGCCGAAGTACTTTGGCCAAAAGCTCGGTAATTCGGTGTTCTACCCTAAATTTAGGAGATTATATTAAACTTAAAATACATATAAAATAATAATAATAACTCTTTATTGAAACACCATACAGTAATAAAATGAAATTACTAAAAAAAGCCATAAAAATTAAAGTGCTCAAAATCAGCGGTCTTATCGCTAAAAGCGATCTCTTCCAGACAACCGTGCAAGAAGAGGAGACAAGCATTTTAAATGGACGGTGCTTTATGAAAATATAAGATAAAGTAATATAATAAATACAATACATAATCGGGAATATACAATGCATTAAGAACATACACTAAATTGATATAAATATATATACAATAATATACAATAATTTATATATATATATATATATATATATATATATACAATAAAATAAAATTACGTATATATCTGTATATACATAAACATATACATATACTTAAACATATACATATAATATAAATAATATAGCATGGACATAGTTTAGCGTGAAAGGAGGTGTGCATACACACTACATTTTGATAATTCATTATTCAAATAACTGCATCCCTTGAGTGCTAATACTGAAAACTTTAATCGAATGCCTCGGAATTTTCCACACAACACGCAATCAAAGGGCACATCGTCGCCATGCAATTTCAGTGAATACAAAAAAACAAGGAGTTTAATTAAACCGCTATCGGAGACTGGTGTAAGTGACGCCCGCAACCATATAGAACTATGTATGACTTTTTGTAGAGAAACCCCTTTAAAATAGTGTATAAAGTTCGATGCGAGTAATAAATTAGAATATAACTAGTCCGTGGGAATAAGAATAATAAATAAATACATCTAACAGCCACATACCTACATAGTCCTGACTCCACACTAAGGTACATACAGATCTTGTTTCGTGGGTAGGTATCAGAAAGATAAACTTAATAGGATTTTCGTTCTAATATCGAGACCTAAAACAAATACTTATGGATCACACAATCATTTGTGTCGTTGCGGGGGTTAAGCACGCCTCCTGTAATTTCACAGCCGGCGTCCAACCAACTGCGCCACGGAGGTTTCCGTAATTTAAATTGTTGATTACTGCAATTCGCGCTAACCTAACCTAACCTATACCGACAGGTCACACAGAAATCATTGAGGAGGCATATTATGGTCAGCATATATTTATAAAAATGTAAGAGCGTCAACCTGCCCATTAGTTTTGCTAACTCCGTATATTCTTATACTAATTATGACTCAAGTTAGCAAGACACTGGCTCAGCGCAGCCGGCGCGTCGTCTCCAACTGCGCTAATTGCCTGCGACGAACTTTCAAATGATTAACACATCTTTACTTTGTTCTCATAAACTCTACTCGCGTCACAATTCAGGACTAAGCGTCTACTAATGAAATTAAACTTAATGTACAATTTAATGTCAACCATACATACCTACATACTTATGTACCTACTCATAAGAGGCATGGACTTAATTTCAGAAGATACAGTAGTGACAATTAGGGCAAGGGCCGAATATGGTATATTTCATGCCGCTTATAATACCGCGGACCATCACCCAGGGATACCCTGTTGTAGAAATAGTCAGGGAACCGGCGACGACAACAAAAAAATAATATATTGGGAGCTGAGCAGTTTTCCTATTATAAACAAAATATAAGAAATTAAACATAATAATAATATTACAGTATTTCAAATTAACTTACGCCGTCTTAAAACTGGGACATCAATAAATTGAGCTAATTGTGTCCTGCTCAGCAATTCCGGTTTCGACGCTGTGGTTTTTCTACATTAAACAAATTGAAGCGTCAGCCGTCAAATTGAACAAGTGCAATTTGGACAATAGCAGTAACAAAGCCACTCAGAAACTGAAGTGTATGAAACTAAAAGTAAATAAGCTCCCAGTGGTAGCATTAAGTTCACGCTTATATCCACGAAAGGGCTGGCATAGGCGACATTATTAGAATACACAACTTGCCAAAGTTATTTCCGCAAAGAGAAAAGCTGAGAAGGTGAGGCTCTATCACCGATACTCATATCATATTTTTCCGAACCAAATATCTCTTTCAAATTTTATTGACAAACTTATAATCCGATAATTCGCGATTCGTGCTGCTAATATAACATTAAGGTGTGCTGGTTCATATTACCAAAGGTAAAAAAGTTATTTTATTTTATTTGAATTTGGTACAAAAGCATTTAACAAATTACAACTTAGACAACTAAAAAGTAAAACTAGTACAGTGATAAATGTAAAATTAATTTGTTAAACAAAGTATTGTACACAAAATTAATAAACAAAGTTATTTACATAAACAAGTTATTAATAGTTCCTAATAATATAATCATATTATTTTGACTTTCTGATGCATATAGCCATCCATCAGACTTAGTCCACAGCTATGACCAATAATACACGTAATTACAATTTTTTAATTTCATTTTCATACAGTAGGTAGAAGGTACCCTGAACAATAAACTCGGGATAACACGCCACAACAAGCAAACTGCATTAACATTATGCACGGGCAATCCAATATGACCAATTGTAAATCAGATTACAATCGTATTATTAGTGCCACGATGCGTGAATGCACGTCGCGTCATCGCTTTTCATTCGTCGGCGTCGGACATTATGTCTGGCTGTCTGGACGGTTCCGGACAATTCCGGACACTTCGGCCAGCGATCGAGTGTGGCCACGTAAGTGTTAGTTAAACATTGTTTAACGCGATACTGTTACCCACTTGCAATAAACGTGTATACATTATGTGTGACAGTCTGTTATTCTGTTGAAACGTTAGTCATTACTATAGGTTGATTACAGGGCTACCGAAATAACTGATTTATACGTAATAGATAATATAAATAAACACAAAAATACGTTATCTCAACAATCATTATCATTTCTATCAAACAGATAAAGATCTATATTTGTGTAACCGGATGAACATTACAAGCAACATAATTTCTTTCTTCCGGACATAGTGGAGAGTATAACTTTTAAACCTCCTTATAAAAAGAGTACACATTGCACGACCATAAAAGTATCGAAGTATAAAGTAATAAATCCAACGAAACGCAATATATTATGTAGGTATAGCAAACTCACCAAAATCTCACTCACGTAGCGGGGCGATACACCTCGACAACTCACTCACTTTATAGAGCACCACACAACACACCAGATTAAATAAATATACCCAATACCCCTCAATAAGATACAAACTGTTTATGCTGACAGAAACTACCAGAAACTTCGATTTCACAATACGCACACTCAGAACAAATAATTGTGTATCGCACAATCGTTTTTCTGCAGCTCAACTGCAACCTCTCGTTTCGCACTTAATGTTTTGTAGTTCAACCAACTGAGCCACGGAGGTTATCATTGTTTTTACTATAACATTGACACTATCAAAATATTAATTAATTAAATAAATTAACCGAAACTCACGCGCCGAGGTGCAACGCTTGCACCGCGCTTTGGAGCGCACGCGAAACTGGTGTCTATACCCAGCGAGTCAGCGAACGACAATACAACTACCCTCCAATAAAGTTTATTTGCGATAAAAATATTATTAATAAATGTACTACTCACGAACTGTAGCATTCATATTTGATTGTTGATTTAACATTATTTAAATGATGCTTATGTAGTTAACTGTAATTAATTGGAACAATTTTATTTAGATACCACACCACGTAATATATGACAACTAAAATATTTTTTTAATCAACAGTCGCATATTACATAGTCAATTAGTTCGTATGGTACAATTGTTGACAATTTAAACAATAATCTACCCATAAAACCATTATGATAGGTACATATTAAATAAGAAGTACGGTGCAATGACGACTAATTTTCAGAGATGCATAGAGAGTGGCGTTAGGAGATAGAATTTACGAATTCGATTCCCACACCGATAAATATGTGTATGAACTGCAGATATTTGTCTGTGTCTGGGCATTTATACTTTGTGCTTCCAACAGGTTGCTGTGGAAATTACATGCTATATAAATAATCTTTTAGGTTCGGTAGGAGACTTCCTGTGGCTGAAGACAATGATGCAATTGACTCGAAGGCTACAATATTAAATAATATTTCCGTTTGGAACCAAGAGGTACAAACCAGGAAGTAGTTTGGAACCAATAATATAATGCTGTGAACGTAATATGTACATAATGTTAATGCGCTATGGTCTGGTGGTATGAAAAGTTCACGGTGGTTCCCAGTTCAAATCCGAGGGCACACCTCTGACTTTTCGGAGTCATGTATGTATATTGTATGGTATGTCAAGTGAGCCAACCCACACTAGGCCGGCGTGGTGGACTTTATGGCCTAACCTTTCTCAATCGTATTCTCGATTATAGAGGAGGCCCCTGTCGTGCAATGGGACGTTTGTGGGCTAATATAATAATATGTGTAGTTTGTTGCAAGTCAAATTGAATTTTACGTCCATATTCTGATTGTTTGTGGAGCGCGTAACTAGATTAGCTTTATTTAACGACTAGCATTTGCCCGCAACTTCGTCTGCGTTTTTAAGATAATGTAGACGTTATATCGATAGAACTATTCCATTGTAACCTCTACGTAAACTTATAACAAATATCAACGTGCAGCATTTCTATTTCCAATGGGGTATTTTACTATAAGAAAGAAAAAATCTAAAAACTATAAATGTATATAGTAGAGCATTAAGCAATAAGTATATGTTAATTTCAGTTTTTATTTCCAAGGAATAAATTTTATAATTCGTTTTGAAAATTTCAATTTTTTATCTGTCCTAATAAGATGTGAAACGGCTGCCGCCATGATGGATAACGATTCTACGTCATTCCGCGAGTAGAATACCCCCTCCGGTGTCCAAGAGCTCATACTAACACGGGTTGTTTACTGGTTGAGTGACGTATCATTTTAAAGGAACATGGCGCCTAGCGTTTTCACATATTTGCGCGCATAAATTTAAAATTTAAATTTTAGATGGATTTTTATTGGACTTGCCGAGCGAATAAAAATTTGATATTTTTTAAATAGTTTGTCTTAATCTTAGGAACAACTTAAAAGACTTTTTGAATATGGGTAGAATACCCCATTCTGACTCTGAATTTAGATTATCGGATCAATGGGTCCGTCAGTTATCGATTCAGAGACCAATCGGATCAATAAATAAAAAGTTCAAAATGACGCCCAAAATTTTCAATTCTGAATACAAAATATATAGATTATCGGAACTAAGATATCGACTTTGAGACCAATCGGATCAATAGATAAACGACCTTATTCATATACAGATTTAACCTATTTTAGGTATCGAATATTTGTTTTCTCGCTCAAACTGAATGGAAAAATCGTTCGAAAGGGACAAAAGTTAAATTTTCAGAAGAATAACTTCAGCAGTTTTATTTTCCATACATAATTTTCAACCCTTATTTTTACTCCTTTAGGGTTAAATTTAAGTAAACAGAGTACGCACTTATTTTCGGTTTAAGATGAGTAATTATAGTGTCAAGTTTGAAATCTGCAACTTCAACGGTTGCGGTTTTCCATACAAAATTATTTTACCCTTTTCACCCCCCTTAGGGGTTGAATTTCCAACAATCTATCCTTAGTGCTACCCTACGTTATAAAAGAAATCCCTGTGTAAAATTTAAAGTTCCTCGCTTCAGTAGTTTCGGCTGTGCGTTGATCCGGCAGTTCGGTTCTTCAAAACTTCAACCTTTAGTTTCGTCCCTTTAGGGTTAATTTTAGATACACAAAATATGCAATTGTTTTTGTCTTAGAATTAATAACTTAAGTGCCAAGTTTGGCAATTGTAATTTTAACGGTTTAAATTTTCCCTATATCAGTTTTTAACCCTTTACACCCCCCTTAGGGGATGAATATCCAAAAATCCATCCTTAGTGCTACCCTACGTCACAATAGGAATCCCTGTGTAAAATTTCAAGTTCCTAACTTCAGTATTTACGGCTGTGCGTTGATCCGGCAGTTCGGTTTTACAATACTTCAACCCTTATTTTCATCCCTTTAGGGTTAATTATAAGAAAAAAGAGTATGCAGTTGTTCTTGTTTCTAGATGAGTAAGTAAAAAGTCAAGTTTGATATCTGCAACTTCAACGGTTTCGGTTTTCCATACAACAGTATTTTACCCTTTTCACTCCCTTCGGGGTCGAATTTCCAAAAATCCTTCCTTAGTGCTACCCTACGTTATAATAGGAACCCTTATGTAAAATTTCACGTTTCTAGCTCCAGTAGTTTCGGCTGTGCGTTGATCGGGTAGGAAGGAAATCACCCAGTTTCTAAACATTTCAACCCTTATTTTAACCCCTTTAGTGTTAATTTTTAGACAAATTAAGTATGCAGTTAATATTTTTATTGAATGATTTATTAAACTGCCAAGTTTGACAATTGTAACTTCAATGGTTTAGATTTTCCATACAACAGTTTTTAACCCTTTTCACCCCCTTAGGGGTAGAATTTCCCAAAATCCGTTCTTAGTGCTACCCTACGTCACAATAGGAATCCCTGTGTAAAATTTCAAGTTCCTAGCTCCAGTAGTTTCGGCTGTGCGTTGATAGGTCAGTCAATCAGGTTCCTCTTTTATATATATAGATTATAGTTGACGTACGCCTTCGAACTGCCGGAATTGAAGAAATAGGGATCAGCAAAGTCTAGTCTGTACAAAAGTAATCGTCTATTAAATAATTCCTAGTTCTATTTTGCCAGTGAACATAATCTTTGGTTATTTTACAGGTTCGCGAGCATTCCCCTTAAACCGTATATTTATAGCTCTCACGGCACGTTCTCAGATTTTCATATTAAAAATCGTGTCATGAATATTTTCTCTGTCGCGACCTGCTCATTTCGCGGAACATGACGTCGGGGTCCTTTAATATTCCTGCTCATGGCGATAAGCTGAGAAAATTCTATCCTAGAAATATTATATTCTATGCATTATTTTAGAGATGACGTAATTATACGTGCTCTCCTAGATTGTAAAATAGCGTGATTTAAGTTAGAATTTTAGCGGTTCCCTATTTTTTTGAATTTTAGTAGTTAACTTTTTTTAATCGTCTTGCTAGCTTGGAGACAGTGTGTATGCGTTTTCTATACGCGTATGGCCTGCGGGTCAGCGACGCCGGAAGTTCGAATCCCATACTGAGCGCTCCAATTTGCGTAATTTTTTCTACTTGGAAATTGTCACATTTGTCGCTACGTATGTTCGAAAGCTTTCTCCCTGTCACATCTTCGGACAGAAATAAGTTTAGCAAACTGTAGGTGACTCTAAGGCCATTTCCGCCCACCCCTTCTTGGATACAGGAATAACTAATTGCAATGCGTCTCTTAGAACAGCTCATTACTTAACATTCTTTCCAGTCGGCGACAAACCTACAATAAAACGGTAATACACGTTTCACTACGTGCTTCAAAACTAATGTTTGTTAATTCGACGAATAATGTTTGCGCTAGCTTTGATTAGTTCAGGAACATAAATCTAATAGTTTCTGATACACACAGCACCTAGTCAATCTAGGTGTAGCCATCTGAATAATATTGCTCTATATATTGATCAAATGAATATTGATTAGTGAAACTGCATGTGTATATAATCGTATTTTGCGGTGTCCGTCGGTGCGTCGTTGAATATTATTCTATAGTTATTGAGTTAGTGCGCTGTTTGAGTCGCTCTCCGACTCACAGAACTAGTTATATTTTGTATTGCACGTGTCGTGCTTCGACAATATAATAATGTTTTAGATATATCATCAAATTTGAAATCACTTAATGTAAGCTATATTTTAAAAAAGAGTAAAATTAATAAAAGTATGTTCCTCTACACAAAAGACACTGACAGATACAATATTTTTACATAAAAACCTTTTAAATACTTTTACAAAAAATTCTCAAAGTGTATGATGTATAATATAATCATATTTTTAAGTTGTTTAATATTTTGGTCGAGAATATAATACCCAATTAATACCAATACCTACTTTAATAAGTTGTATTTTATTTATTACTGTAAAGTGAATTCGGTTTACATTTATATAACCGGTCCGTGAATTACTAAAATTATGAAATTTTATTCCTTAATCCTTATTATGTAAATCATTTATAAAACATATGAATTGCACTGCATATCTATACATAAAACGTTTTCTCTGCATTTGCCTACACGAATTTTCTCAACTTGTCGTCAGTTCCCGGCACGCAATTTCTCCACCTGTAGGGAGGTTGGCGTCAAAGCGCGTGAGTGCTAATACGGGCGGTGGGTCTAGTGCTGCTTGGTAATTGCTACTCGGTAAAAGCTGCTTGCTTTGAGACTGTATTGTAATATGAAGTTTTTGTTGATTATAAATACGTATTGAATTTTATAAATGGTAGGGTCTTTAGATTTTTTTAGATTACCTGATTGTCATAATTTCAGGCTGCCTTGCTGTCATTAGACACGAAATGAATCAGCAAAAGCGGAATCTAAAACAGAGTGATATCACAGAACACACACTAGCTTCGCTGTTGCGTATAATTTAGTCAGTGATTAGTCAAATTAAGTATTCTTTTATTTTGAATTATTTTATATAGAACTCGTCACTTAACTAAATAACACATTTTAAGAAACGCCTGGCATAGAAATCAAGCCCAAAACAACTCATTATTAATACAGTAAATACAGTAAACACCACATACGTATTCAACCTAACCGTAGATTTATTCCGCAATACATCAGTAAGTAGGAGTAATGAGGCGTATGTAAGCCGCGACCAGCTCATTGCGGGCGTCGGGCGTCCTCGGGACATGAGCCATCCCTTCATCTGCATTCACGTCCAATACATTAGGACAATGAGAGGCCAACATCGCCGAATGAGTTTGTCCCACGTTTTATTCCCGTAATTTAAACTATACAGAAAAGTTTTACCACTGACACTGTGTCAAAACTATACATAGTTTCATCAATCATCATCAAACAACTGTCATCGTGATAACAGATTTGACATATTCAACAACAATATGACACAATATGACGTCACGCAGTTTTAAATCCTGAAATATAATTTTCCTGGGATCTAAGTCGAATTAAACTCAGTTATAAAACTACGCCGACAGATACGCAGCGCAAGTTTGCGCTACGCTCGTACCAGTCGTAGCTCTTTGCTACGCCGGCGCCGACGAGTCTTATGGAGGTAATTGTAAAGGCAAACTCGAAGAAACGATGCTCAGTTTGAGTGGAGTGGAGTACGCGCTACGAGGTAGGGGGAGGGGGATAAAATTATAGCCACTGATCGTAGTGCAAAAATTCTTTGAAAAATATTTAGATTTATAGGAGTACCTAAGTGTTTAATTATTCTTAATTAACCCGTATCTGAGAGGCACAGACCACATCAGAAAATTAAGTAAATTTACACCCATATTCTAAGACGTTTTCTCGACTCCACTTGACGTTACTAGAGGAAATCCGTATTCTTAGTAGAAAAAAATCTCCTCCACTCAACGTCACTCAAAAAATTTCCTGTCACGAGGAAAGGAATCAACTGTCAAACTCAAGGTACGTCGCGACCTACCTTAAGGAAGAAATAAAAGAAATAATCCTACTTTAAAATTGTAATTTAAAAGAGAGAAATAAAGTTTACCTTTTAAAATTCTTAAATACCTAAATATGCCAACAATTTTTTGAGGTGGGTGCCTCTACAAGATTTACACGTTTTCCCAGTGAATGATACAAACATTACTCTTTATTTCATTTAATCAAAGATTTTTGGTTTGGAAACAGTGTTTATTATTTTAAACGAGTTATTAAAGATTTCCAGCAGTTCCTGTAATACTTGTACGATACTCCGTACGAAGATCCCGAACGACGATTCATCCATAAGAATATCCTTCGAAATTTCCGGGTTGGATGGTATGACCCTCCTCCTGTCTGCATGCGTTTTTTTCTCCGACTCTCTAAATATTTGTCTTCCAGTCACAATCCCGAAGATTTTGAGGTCAATAATTATATATTATTCTATGTAAACACTCTGACATGACATTTGACTGTCACTTTTCAAGTGATCATAGACTATTTTCAAAGGTTTTTTGTTAAATCTCTACTTTATCTATACATCAATGACGTAATTAATGACGTTTTTCCTTTACTCAACCTCACTCGAGGAACCTTTAGTAAAGGTATATTTTTAACTAAGCATACCATTTTCGAGGGTCCCTCCAATTCATTTGTAAAGTCACCTCGACTAAGATAAGGTTGAGGAAGATTGGAGGACACGTCTTAGAATACGGGTGTTAGATACCTTTAAAGTTTTTCTTGTGATATTTTACTTCGACGTTAAAATTGGAAGCACGTTACTAAGAGAATACATCTAAATCAGAGATCTAAACATACCCATTCTAGTCTCTTTGAAAAGCAGGAAAGAACAAGAAAAAATCATGCTCAACCCTAAAACAACCTAAATTTCCAAACCTATACAGAGTTATAATGAAACATGTTATTGTTTTAAGGACCTCTAATGCCATCCAAACCTTTTTACATAATTATACATACAATCAATGTAAATTCCTACACGCGTTCATTCGTGAGTTCATATTATTGTTACTTTCTACACATATTAATGCGTGATTTCATCTTACTTTTAATTCCTAAATACATTCTTACGTCATTATATGTTCTTGCTAAATAAGCTTTATTACATTACAACAGTTTCAACTAAACTATCCCACACATAAACCAACTAATGCGAATAAAAAAATATCTCTGGGTCTCAACCCGCTTATAAATCAGCTGTAAGATCAAAATAAAGTCGTTACCGAGACCTGCCAAATAAATCGTGCCCACCTCGGCTCATTGTTTTCGACTGTACCAGTACCACGGCACTACCAGTAAATGGGGTTAAAAGATTGCACCGTTGGCTTGCTCGTTTTATCACATCGACTGTATTTATTGCTCGGAACATTAGCAGTAATGTAAACGGTTATAGAGTATCTGTAGTTTGAAACTGCAGTAATGGGATTTAGGTGAAATATTTTTGTTAGCAGTTTGGTGATATTACTGCGGCAGAGTAACTAGCATACTCGTAGATTCTAATTTTAAATTTTACCAATTATATTTGACAATCATAAAGTTGAAACGTATCTCTTAACTCAAGCATTTTAGAAAAATATCTTAACCCAAATAAACTTATAAAAAATCACAACCTTAATGCGGGTCTTGGGAATTTAAATTAAGCCTTTCTTGTTCACAACTGACACTGAACAAAGACGACTACTCGAGCTTTAAGTTTGAAAAGTGCTGAAACAATGAGACGCCGTGATTTCGAAGTGTTTTAGACTGATTATGATCTCTTTGGAAGGTCGGTGTTTATTCAACTTCGATTTATCAGATAAGACGCAGCGAGAAAAGCAGAATTCAAGAGTCCGTCGCATCTCGAGGAATCGCGACCTACAACCTGTGAGTGGTGGAGTCTTGTCGTAGGTCGTGAGAATACAAATGTTCCTGCGTCACAGAAAACTGACTTGAAATAAGCTTGACTATTGAATGTCGAATTACATTTTCCGCAATGACGTTTTGTTTGTGACGTAGTCTTAACTTCCTCGTTATATGGGCTATTGAAAGCAAAAATATTTTTTCAATTCCTACTAATATTTCTAGAGATAAGCAAGTCCATATTACACTAGCATTGATTAAATTAAACTTAGTCGCAAGAAACGAGAACACGCAAGAAATGACATGATTACCTACATGCATTACTAGGTTATTCTGAGACACTCCGGGGCCGCATACAACATTAATTAGAAAATACACGAAAACATTATTATATTCCAATTTAACTGCATATCCTTGACGGTGCATTAGTTGTGTGATTACAAACGCGACATGCACATGTCTTGAGCTCACTGCCGGAGATACGAGTACATTACACGCAAAGCCACGGATATACATGGCTTACATTGTTATGACGTCTTGGGTTGAGGAAGAGCTAAAATAAATTCACTCAAATCGGAGATTTTTGTGAAAGCAGAGATTTGATCCTTCCACCGAGACATATATTTGTAAGACCAAAAAGTCTCACTATTTCTAAACACTGAGAATAAAAAAATACTAGATATATTTTTACAGTATAAGTAACAAAGATATGTCGTATATTTATAGTCATCATTCCACTCTTAGCAGTATGTAGAAAAAATACATTCTGCATAAATCAATACCCACGGCATAGTCGCGACCCACTCACTGGAACTAACAACTACATTCCGCCTCACTACCTGATAATTAACAAATCATCTGCATTAACCAGTGAACAACACGTAGCGATCAACAGCTGAATAGGGTCATCGACCCCAGCCTCGAGGCGGCGAATATATCACGTGAAGCGACATGAAAAGAAACGTGAATAGCGGTGAAAAGGCACTGAACACATATTATCCAGCGGCCTGGTCGACTCCGCACATAGATTATACCGTTTCATACGTACAAGTTGGAAATAATGTTGTAGTCTTACAAGTTTAGCAAGTTTCGGGTTCCTCCTGTAAAGATAACCTTCAACGGGAGATTTATTTCCCGTGCTTGTCTAAAATAAGTGGTATTTGCTTATGAGTGTAATGGTGTTAGAGTGTTGGGACTAGCAAGGCGGCCAGATTTCGCTATAGGATAAATTCGTCTACTCCTTGCGATGGTAGCTATATATTTGGACTGTTCTGCATCTACCATTATCTGCACTACAGTCAATTTGTCGGGCCAGCAGAAAAATCGTATAGCTATTTGCTTCTTTGCCAGATATATGCAGTAAAAACAAAAAACTCACTATTAATTACATACAAAACCATAGCTTCCAGTATCAAACACCAAATATTCGTTGACCAGTCGCAATCGGTATAAATCCTTTTGTCAAAAGATCCAAACCATACAAAAAAACAGACAGCTTATACTACATAAAGAGGAAAACATTATTGTTAGTTCAAGAGTTGCATCCAAGGCGAGGTCGCGGCCTGTACCAAGGATTTTCCATTAACTGCGAGCCAACGCCGGCCATTATAAATCAGGAAGTAGTTAGCTTAAACTGAGTTATGAGTTTGTTAAGTTTGTTAAGTTTAGTAAAAGAGGTCAGAGATCAGCATATCCTTTTGGTGGTAAAATATTACAATTCGTTCGTATATCGACCGCTTTACACGATAATGCACAACCCATCTTAGCTACTTACGCAAGCATGTTGCGTTTCGGGCTCACCCTATATATACGCGATTTCGAGGTTTCGATCAAGCCAGCTTCATTATAATTCGCTTAATTGGCACCATAATAATGCCGTTCTAGTCAGTAGCATCTTCATGCATCGCATATAAAACGGAAAAATATTTGTTCTTGCTTTTTGTGAGTCAGAACTATGAAATCGATAAGGAAATTTTTGAAATAATAATTAAAATAGTATTAACTTACATACCTAAATTCCCGCTATAGTCAGAGGTGCTAACCACAGTCCGCCGAGCCTCTATTCATTCCAATATGACATGAAGTGAGCCTTTCAACAGGCTGACCACAAAATATATCGAACAATGCAATGCGTATTAGATGACGTCATGTATATGTGAAATCGGGGTGTACGGTTCCACACGAGTTCAACTGACCCCGACGTGAGATCAAGCCACACTAAAACACAGTGTACTGAGTAACATTACAGTCCTTTAAAAACCGCACTAAACACTTACCAGCAGGTTTTTTTTTCCGTCATCGTACAATGCACCGGCGCCATCTTGCACCGCGCCGCTCCATCACGTTCAATTTCCAAGCCGATACAAAACAAACAACTTGCAGATTAATCGCTGGAGTTTAGCAAGCGATAGCACGCACTGAGACCGCCACTAATGTGGAGGATTACGACGAAACACGATATTCGATACATCGTGCGATTTTCCGTATTCAAATCTACTCCTAGTGACTTCTTTAAAACTATGATTTCGATGAATACTGTCAATGCGACACTTGTTAACACTGTTGAATTCTTCAACACTCATGAGCGAAAACAAAAGCACTGTAAATAGATTTTAACACGCGGAATTGCACGATATATCGAATATCGTTGTTTGTACTAGCCCCTATCTTCAACCCGCTATCAAATTGAGAAAACAATCAAGCCTTACTAATAATCCGAAAGTGGTTTTATTTGTTCGTTACGCTATCACACCTTAATAACTCAACCGATTCTCGTAAAATTTTGGACAAGTATTGTCTGGGGTAGGTATAGAAAAAGTCATAAGATACCATTATAATAATGAATCACAAATATTAAGGCGAGACTATCGTAATGCCAGATGCTAATTCCAGCCTCAAGCAACTCCTATGACTTTTTTTACCGAATACCTATTCAAAGATAACTTCTAATCATAAAAATTGTTGCTTCGTTACTCAGGCTTGTTGGTCGCGGGGTCTCGGAGTATGTGTAGCGAGGCTGAATAGACGCGCCGAGTCCCGCTGACCCAGTTGGCCGCGGTCAATCGCACGCCAATAAAACTAGGAAACGTGCTGCTCTGTGCCATTCAAGGATTGCTTCTGGTCTAGAATGTAGGGTGCTTCCTTGCATGCGAATTGGATTACTTTTGTGTTTAATTTAATTTAAAGACTGACATCGAGCGTATAGGTACAGATAAATAATAAATAGACATACCCGAATGTCACACACATAATCCTAATCCCATAATAATATCGAATAAGTCGGGTGCCGTGGGGGTTACAAACTACAAGAGATTTTTCTGTCTTCAAACACGCAGACCTAAAACTGGATTACACAAATATTTATCTTGGTGCGTCATCGAACCTGCATCATTTCACATCTCTAACCAACTGTGCTACAAAAGCTGATATAAACACACACCACAACTGAGCACGTGGGCCCACTTGAGAATCTCGACGAGAGAAATTTCAATTGAACGCGAATATTCCGACGCCGCGCCGTGTTCCACGCTTCCGATGCATGTGCATACATTGTACGCCGCGCCGACGCCTTTGTATGTTCACAGTCTATTTTGGTAGGAGGTAAAGTGAATGTTTAAGTAAAAATCATTTTAAATAAGGACAGTATATTGAAGGGAAAATACTTTTATCGGTGACGACTGAGGCCTGGCAAGGAGATGATTGAAAGTGATGTCCAGAAAATCATTCCCATTTAGATGGGATTGGAACCCAGGACCAAACTGTTTACAATCCGCCACTTGACGACTGAAGCGAGTACTAAATTAATTTAAATTTCCTCATGATAAATCTATGTTCTACATCGCTATTCACCTGTAATACTATCATACGTCTGAATAAAAAAGGAAATCAAACAATCAAGGTAGTAACAGACATGAGCACACGCTCGCAACATTACCCACGCGTCAAAGAACATTATCGCAGCACTAAGGGCAGGCGCTGTGCATCACTGAACATTGTTAAACGAACCAACGCGTTGTTACCGAGCTCCAGCTCCGATGGAATTCTCTATAATGCCACTTGGCACTCCGCCACTACCTGGAGTTTTCAAATAATACCTAGGAAATTTCCTTTCAATTTACAATGATGAAAATGTTTGATTATTTAAATAGAACTGATTTCTGCAACGGTTCTAAAATTGATGGTGAGTGGTAAAATTGCAAGCCAGATAATTCTATTATAATAATTGAACCCTTTTTTAGCTTTCATTAAAGTTTACTAAACCAATAACGTCAGTTAAGTTAAGAACTTACTCTACAGTCTACAAGTCAACCATACGTATCACTTCAAGACAGCACAAGTCAGCAACACACGTATCATTACCTACATACCCGCATAGACGAGGAGAATTACACAGTACAAGTGAAGCGCTATGAGACACCCAGCAGTGTTCAACGGACCGACACCTAGTTACCGAGCGCCGATTGTGACAATGCCATGTAATGCCACTTGGCACTCCGCCAAACTAGCTGGCAAAGTTTTAAAACAATAGCTGAGAAACATTTTTTTCAATTTGCACTGCTGAAATATAAGTGTTTTTTTGGAAAGGTGATTTAGCTTTGGAATGTTTCTTAGATGGATTGTGAATTTAATTGTAGATAGCAAAATTGTGAGCCAATTAATACAGCATCCTTACAAAAAGTCTTAATACGAAAAACCGTTCATCCAATCGTACATAACTGTCCACTCAAACGCACGACAAAGACATCAATAGTCAATAAAATGATGCAATCATTACCCAAGAGCCAGGGAGTCAGAAGCACAGAGCACTAAGGAGCAAGGACACACGCGCTGCGCATTCACCGTGACAGGGTGAAACGGACCGACAACCTCGTTACGGAACTTCCATGACTGTTGCGAAGGCACTGTGTTTAATGCCACTTGGCACTCCGCCACGCTCATACGACCTGGCAGCTTTAAAATAATATTTGTGAACTTTCATTCAATTTGCACTGATAATAGTTTCTGTGAGAATTTTTGTTAAGGTGATTTAGCTGAGGTTGTTTTTAGCAAGGATTTTCAAAGCAATGGTTTATGGTATAATTTAAATTCAAGAAGCACTTGGCGCTCTATAGTCTCTGTATGTATGTATGTAAAATTACATCATTAATAATGCAATAAAGCCACCCATTGTAACAGGTTAATAAGAAAGATAATATGTAAACCAGAGTACAAATAAATAATAAGTAAGAAAAGTGTTTTCGCGCCCACACTACCAACGAGTTACCAGTTCAAGACAATAATAGTTAACAACATACTCCGCGTCGTTAACCACAAGCTATAGACGATCAGAACACCTGCACACACTGCAGGCGCTGTGCATCCCCGAGCGAGTGTTAAACGGACCGGCACACGTGGTCACCGAGCGCGAGCATCTCGTGATTGTTCCTAGTATTAGCACTGGCATAAACAAAACAATTCTTAGAAACCAACCTTTTATACTGAAGAATACGTGGCAGAGGTTTACAGTAATGGTAAAGATGAATGTGAATATGCATAAGCTGCATACATAAATAAACTTACGCCTTTTTCACAGAAGGGGTAGGCAGAAGTGCTACCAGGACACTCACGTTTCGCCTTGTGTGTTCCGTCCCACGATGTGACAGGGGGCGAGCCTATGGCCATATCGGACATAAATTCCTATTTCCAGGCTAATAATGAATTGAAAAATCCAGTGTCACATTGCCCGACCCGAGAGTCGAACCCGAGACATTATTTTGTTGTAATCCGTAGTATAACTGCGCCATAAAGGCAATAGACTATTATTATTACAAAATTGTGTCAGCTCATAGCCCATACACGGGACAGTCAATAGTGATAAATAAATTAATACACACAATCGTATCGATTGGTCGTACGTCGTTCGATTGGTTATTTGAGCTGCAAATCAGATTGAATGCAAACCCCGACGTTATTAGCAGTACAAACTGCCCCGGCGTGTTGAAACAACCCTTGTTTGTAAAACAAGCCGCCTGATTTGAACGCATGGACGCACGTGACAGTGTATGTATCAGGGATGGAGGTACAAACATTTACAATAGAGTAAACGAAAAAACAAATTGTACCACCGCCGAAATATATCTAAGTAACAACTCTAAACAACTTGTGCTATTTGAATAAAGAATATTGTGTTTTGATTTGAAATAATTACTAGATAATATTTAGTTGGTCGTCTACTTAGCATAGCGATTTGAAATAATTCATCTGTTTCATTAGGCTATGAATGACTATATGACTTAGTCCCTTAGTGAGACGTACTTGAGCTGATGCATTAAGTTCGTATCTAAGCACAATAGATTGCTATCTAACAATGGACACGACAGTGGAACACACGTCACATTCACCTAAGAAGGTCGCATTTTGGGTTCAACCTGCTTGCATGCGGTTACAATGAAATGAAATGAAATTCGTTTATGAAATGAAATGAAATGAAATGAAATTGAAATGAAATTCGTTTATTGGTCACGTAGGCAATTAAATAGCTCTTATGACAAGTCAATACACGTAGTACTTATTTTCTATTTACAAGATATTCGTTGTAATTTTTATATTAATTTTATTATATTAAGTAACAATGCACGCACCATGAGACGAAGCTACTTTATCAAGCCATTATAATATGAATTTTATAGTTTAAATGATTTGGATAAGTTTCACTATGAAAATACAATTTTCAGAGGCGTAATACACCTTTCATCTCCCGTCCTTGTTACTCTTCCTTTAATTTCCTCTCCAATTTTGGGAAATTGGCAACGCACCTACGTTCGATATGTTCTAGATGTCATAAAAAAAAACAAGTTACGATTATTTTCCGCCCTATTGATGTAATGTGTGACGCGACAGGGTAGATACATGCCACACGTGTACGCACGTCCCTAACAAACTATACAGCCGGCGCCGCGCTGTGTCAATAGTTTCGTGCGAGGTTAAACAACAGATGACTTTCATTTCAACAAATACCGAGAACATGTGCCATGAGCGGAGCGGACGGAAGTGTGTGTCAAATTAATAGTTACTTCAAAATCTGCTGTCATTATTCTGGCAATAAAAACCATTATTAAACCCGGAATTAAATAGAGTTTTATATATAATAGATGGAACCATCAACATACACTTCGCAATCTCGACGACCAAATGTAGGAAAACGCTTGGCGAATATTTTTCTTTTCATATATTGGCGTGGATTTAATAAAAACTAAAATTATCTTCAATATAAATTGACTTCAAATTAAATAGTTTTTTCTACTTCACTGAAACATCATGAAAATGGAAATAACTTCCACAATCACCGAGTATTTTAAATTATAATGCCGACACTCTAGTTTATCGTTGACTGATGCATACGATTTAAATAGCAGCTTATTTCCACTCTTATGAGATATGATTCAGTGTCTCGCTTTAATAATTCTCATGAGTGATCAAAAAACGTACAAGATATTATATTATAGGTACCAACTTCACTATCCTAACACAGATCCGCCTTTAAAGTAGTAGGTATTTGTAGAATTCTGTGGTGTTTAATGACTAGGAAAAATAAGGAAATGTTTCGTCAAAATTTTCAAATTCATACATCACTGAGACGCGTCTTCGGAGTTTGGAACTAATCTAAAAATGTTAGTAAACGTTGACGACATGCATTCGTAAACAACTAATAATTAAGTCTTCAGCGTCCATTGCATGGACATTGAAAACTAATAAATAGATACACAAATAAATAATATAATTATAATCTTAAACATATAAGTTGATTTATATAATTTACAAAATACAGTAACATGTAATCAAACTATCAAACAAAGCTTTTATTTCAAATTCTACGTTATCTAACGAGAAGTTTCCTCGAACTCAAATCCCCGCCTATCTGTTGCTATGGGGAGTCGAAAATAGAATGTACATATATTTTATACAGGGTATGCGTCGATGAGATCGTTTAATAAATTGAGGGAAATCATTCACGTCGGAACAATCAAACGCGGCGGCGAGGGGCCGGAGCCTTTTGTTCTACACCACCATTTATCTTCACAGTTTTATACATTTTTCGGAAACAGAATATTTTCTGCACGAGTTTCATTTGTGATAAACAGTTCAAAATATTCACTAACAAATTGTTAATGCCGAATTTTGCTAATTTAAACGGCATGGCAAAGTGATAATAATGCACTTATGGTAACCACCGATTTACATACGCGAAAGCCGAACTCTATGCGCGACTCACTTGCGCGTGACATTGTGATACGTACCCAAACTTCCAGCGTTTATGGTGGTCGCTATCTCGAGCAATACGAATAAATTACCACCATCGATTTCGCCCATTACTCATATCTTACGTCCACCATTACGATTGTCTTAATTAAGCTTTAAATTAATTATTATTCATCGACATCTCCGCGCGTGTCCGATCTGACGTCGTCAAACTAAATACAAACTATACTTGATCACGACACGGCACCGACACGACGCCGGCACGACTAGACCGGGGAACAGTAGGAAGACAGGGTGGCGTATTTACATAAACTTTCAGACAATGTTTTAATCAGTCACTCTTTTCAACCGAGACGTTACTGTAGCAAAGCTTAATACTACGTATATAGCAGAAGACGACTCTTGCCAAAGGAAATTCAACCTTCATATGTCAGTAATACGATCAGTAATCATTTAAAAAGGATCGATGAATCGCAAACGGATTACGCACTTTTTTATTTGATGGTATTTAAGGGGATTACAAAATGTACTCTGATTTTGGAGTGGCTCCGATATTCAGATTAGTAGGAGGCGGGTGACTAATTTCTTTCTTCTAATGCAATTCTCCTTTATTTTCTAAATGAAACCGTTTTTCGATACTTTGTAAATTTAGAACATTTCTGAATGTATATCTCTTCTTTGGATTAAATGACAAAAATACTTGGAATACCTACAATTGACTTCTGTACAAATATGAAATAGAATGAAAGACCTATGATCGCAATGATCTCACAATGTTCACAGGCAGTGAGAATCTATCACTCCAATACTTCTATTACTTACGGTTTTGGAAAAACAAAATAAGCTCGATTTAATTGACACTTATTACTTTGCTTACGGTCTAATTAGTCATCAGCGTAGCTGCACCTTTCAAGCCTAACATCTCCAACAAACTTTACTCAATTATCTTAAGTATACATTAACTGCTGATAATGATTACTTTGTATCTACCTATTCCGCTGTACATCGAATTCAAATGATTAGAAATACTATACAATAATTATCTGTCCTCTCTTCATAACATAACAAGAACTCTAAAGGTATTTAAATATTAAAATACCTTTGAACTGATAATGAAACGAGGCAGTAAATTAAGGGAGACAAAGAAAGGGTTGTGAGTGCCAACTTCGCTAAAGAGGGCCCAATTATTTGAGACTAAGATGACAAGTTTTGAGAGCGGCGGTAATCGCTGAGCCAGGCGCCGGCGACGAGCTCATCAGGCTATTTGTACTTCATTTACTTTATAACGCAAACTTCTACGAGTAAGACAAAAATCAATAAGTATAGAGTTCCTTTGACGTAGATAACAAAAAATGCATAAGACTTTGTGTTCTGAGAACACCCAAGCTCGTAAGACGTCAATCACTACGGATAAATATTAATTCTACATTGCGAGTTGCTAAAATTAGTTACAATAATAGGTATGGTTAAAAGTTCTCGAGTCGAGGCCACGCGCCGGCAAATATCTTCGGACCCGCGCCTACAATGTGGACAGACAACGTAATACAAGTTGTAGGAAGACGCTGGATGCAAGCCGCTCCCAACAGTTCGCTATACAAATCCTTGAGGGAGGCCACGTCTAAAAATTGACTTCCTGTGGCGAAATAGTAATAGTAGTAAGAGGTTTAACTAAATCACCGAAATACACACGATTTTCCTTAAATGCTGGTCATATAAAACGCAGCACTAGTTGTGATTTTCTGTAATAAAGTTGATACTGACAAAAGGAAAT
Organism: Deilephila porcellus; assembly: GCA_905220455.2. Lineage (NCBI taxonomy): Eukaryota > Metazoa > Arthropoda > Insecta > Lepidoptera > Sphingidae > Deilephila > Deilephila porcellus. Next base: position 10,397,028 of record LR999993.1, read on the forward strand.
AGTGTACGGATTGTTCATACCCGCAATTAGGTGTAGTCTGTAGAGCGTTGGCACGCAGGCGAATCATTCAACTTGCAGACCTCGAGAAATATAGTAAAATGTTTTATTTTAATAAAACAAAGGCGTTGGCGGCAAGACAAAGCTCCAAGCGCAACCGAGTGTAGCCGAGTGCGCCCGAGTGCAGCCGAGTGTTGCCTAGTGCAGCCGAGCTCCGAGCAGAGACTTGGAGCAAAGCCGTCGACAGCGCCGCTATTACTTACTGCCATTTATTTTATTTCACTTACCCGTATGTGCCGAGTTGAATAGAATGCGCTGTTAAATTTTATATTCTGTTTCGTGTTCATGTTGTTTAATAACTTCATCTTAAAGTAGAAAAATATTTAAAATGTAACTCATAGAAGGTTAGAAAAACGAACTTAAGTCAGCGGAACATATAAAAACCTTACAAACTTTTTAAAATAATAATCTTTTTAAACTAAAACTTCACTGCAGAAACTAAACTAGCCATAGACCATAAAAGATAATAATCATAACATAAGCGACGTGCAAAAACTGTACTCGAGCAGTTTCCTTATTATGCGTTTTATTGTGAAAAGTAGTTGCGCTAGTTTTCCAATTTGCATCCGCTCCGCTTCCCTCCGCTCTGCACCTCTCCTGATCATTCCCCATCACTCCCTATCACTCCGCTCCACTCTCCATCAATCCGCTCGCCTGTATCACTGTACTCCCCAACGCATTGTGCCGAGTCCCCGCAAGCCGCAGATTAGCCCAACACAACCCGCACCTCACACGTGTTACATTATGTTTTCCGCGAGGAAACTTATTTTCTAAGCAAATGCAAATTTATTTTAACTTTTCAATATTGTTCAAATATTGGTTTTATTGCGCCGAGCGCTGGGAAACAATTTGTGCACGAATGTGAGTTTATTTTTATTTTTACTTTTAGTAATAGTGACTAAGTAAGTGCAGTAAAATGGATTGAAATAAACTAAATTCTAAACTGAATGCATTCATGTGAAGGTAATGAGAAATCAATGGTCGCAATTTAGATAATGCAGTGACTTTGAAATTATTCCAATTTGTTGGAGCCAACGTCCTTGAAGGTTACTTCAAGAATTAATTTGTTGCGTGATTCATGTAATAAAACTGAGGTAGATTGATTTTGCAAAACGATTGAGGAAATGACTTTGATCAATAGTAGATTAAATACACATAAGTTAATTTTTATGCTAACATGACAAATTGATTACACTGCACGTGCCGATAAATAAATGCAATGTATTGTGTCTCACGAATAGGGGCTTAAGAAAGAATGCAAATCTATTTAAACAACTCACACTAATCCTGAAGTTAACGTGGGGCTATAACTTCTTATTGAAGTGACTACTTCTCTACCTATTCTTGCTGCCATAACTATAGTATTGGAATCAAGAATAAGACATCGTATAATAGATACCGTAATCGTCTAATTTATTTATTTATTTATTCTTAACTGCACACAAAAAAGGAAAAACACATAAAGATATTACAGATTACCAAAAAAGTACAGATGGCGGTCTTATCGCTTTAGGCCATTTCTTTCAGACAACCTTAGTATGAAGAAAAAGAAAAGAAGAGAGGGCAGTCTAGAATATAAAGGATACAAGTTTCAATAAAATAATAATAATAATAAGCAAATTATTTTTATTAATATATACAATCTAATAGATACCGCGAAATGTTATTCGTGATGTTTACGGGCATCTAACCGAGATTTTTTTTCGAAATGAACGTGTGTTGTTCATTTCATTTTCCGGTTTGCTTCAGCAATAAGTAAACATTAAGCAAAATATTTCCAATTTCACTTATTGATTTTAAAACTTGGTTAAGTTTGATATTCTCAGAGACTCGGCTTCAATGCTCGGTGTCAATATAGTACGTGCCCCTGCGGATTCTATCTTACTGGAGTAGCAGTACCGGGTGTGAGAGCGGAATATTCTCTAGAAGGTATATTCCCAATAATTTCATTCTCAATATTTGTGAGACAACATTTCTGATAGCAATGCAATCGGATTCCACGTCTGCGGAAGATTAGATTGTCAAGCATCGGTTGTCATTGTGTTATTTATAGTGAGGCTAAAGTAACGCCATCTCTCGTGCGCGCACATCACTACGAAGGTCACCAGTATTTTCAATGACTATATCGATATTGAAATTTTACGGATTTTATCGCAGATTTGGTTTTATTTTTACTTTTTTTTAACATCGCGACATTTCGATTGCTTTACAGCTTTAGTGGTCACCGGGCGGACTATACGCGATAAAATCCGTACAATTAGTTTTATTTCAATTTGTAAAATTCGTGTAAATCTAAGAAACCATTATACTATATCAATAAATTATACAGAAAATACAACAGGAATACAATTACTGTGTAATAAATTCTCCAGAATAGAATATTAATTTATGGATTTGGTTATCTATAGGCCCTGGGGAAATTAATTACTGTATAACAACTTCTTTACACAGGAATATTAATTTACGGATTGATTTATTCATAGACCCTGTTTATGCAGTGGATATAGATAATCTCTTCAATACAGTGGCAACGTAATTAGGCGACGTCGGCGCGCCTATCTCGCGCCTGCACAGAATCTCAATCTCTCTCGTAGCGGCACAACGTAGTATCTCGGCGTAGCGGGTGGGCGTAGGCGCGCCGTAGCACCGCCGCTACGCGCCTACGTGACGCCGCGCCGCGTAAGTCCGCAGAATAAAGAACTCGCCACTAATACAAAATATCAAGTCGGCTTTATACACGTCAAAACTTATTCCTGAGAAAATTCTAGGACGTGACCAAGTAGTTCTGTATCTCTATAATAGTATCTGTAAGAGTTATCTAAATAAAGTTTATCAGTTTATGCATGTATGTCTCATCACCACCACTCAACGTTTAGGAGACATAGCGGCTCGGCCCGGCTTCACCCGGGTGCAGATACTTTTTGAGTCCAGTCCACATCAGCAACATATGATAGTTTAAGAAGCGCACAATATTTTAAGTCATTTTTTTACACCTTGGCTTGCATTATTGGAATTTTAGTAAGGATTTCTATTTTTTTTGAATATATAATATAGCCTTTGTCGTCGGTCCACTACGCTGGGCTAATGCGGAAGGAATCACGTACTTTTGAAATTGTATTGCACAATTTTCATTTATGCAATTTTACTTTAATTGTAAGTAAAGGATGATTTCCAACGAATATGTAATTGCAATACATATTTTTGAAAATAATGAGATGTCCTGGGATCGAAACTAGGTCCTCCGCTCGATAGGCCAGGCCGCTCCAGATTAGGTTATATTTGAATATACGGTTTACTAAATAAATTGACCTGTAGTATACAAAGTGTGCATAAATTCATACATAATTTTTAAAAATAAAATATTTCCTTACCAAATTTTATGTATGTATTTCGATAACAATATAGAGAATACAGCTCCGATATCTTGGACATCGAACCGTACATGAGGAAACAACACATTTATGACACAAAGTTATGTTGTTGACCAATGACCTAATAATACACCAGTTCGCTTGTTCTAAATCTTAACAGATAAAGAGAAAAAGTGCAGAGTATAGGAATAATTTAGCTTTCCGATTCTAATAGAACATTTAGATTATGACAATTTTGTTTTCTTGAGTGTAATATTATTATGGTGAGTACGACTTTTGAGTTTGAAACTGTTATGTAAACATTACTTTATAAAATGTCCTGGTTTGATGAGCATATTTTGTTTGAAATAAAGATCCTAATATACATATATATATATTTTTGATAATTATATAAATCCAACAACCACACACATAATCCTTACTCCACAGAAATATACCACGTTTTGTTTCATGGATAACAGAAACTACGAGAGACTGTTTAGTCTCACAGCACACAGACCCGAAACAAATATTTATAGGCCACAAAATTTCTCGGAAACGAACCCGAAGCCCCTTGTTTTACCACACAACTGTGCCACGTGCACTGACATTAAAACCGGATGGACATTACTACACCGAATGATAAATGCAAGGCTATTCCGCAACTATCGATTGGGGTTGCACAATTATTATTACTAATAAAAAAGCCAGCTAATTTACTTCCTAATTCTATATTTACCCAAATATTGATAAACGTACAAAGAATCAATGCTCTTTAATCTGTATGTGTATTACCCCATATACGTCCCACTGCATGGCACGGGCCTCCTTTACAATCGAGAGGACGATTGACGATTGGCTGGCCTAGTGCGGGTTGGCGGACTTTACTTAAATTTGGTATGGAGGTAGCTGACACCCTGGATTAACACTTAGGCTACTTTTTATCCAGAAAAATTTAGTGTTCCCGGAGATGAGGAAGGAATTCCGATATACTTGTTACTTTTTTATACTCAAAGGGATAGGATGGGACTGGATTACATAGCTTGAGTGAGAATGAGACGGGACGGGCGGGATATACCGGGAAGGGACGGGATGGAATGGAAAATTCCAAATAAAGTTACTTTCAAGATTCTCACGCAAACCAAGTTTACGGGCAGAAGCTAGTACATTACTATGTCCAGGAGTTATTCTGGCTACAATGTCCTTCAAACCGGAACACAACAGTGCATTTACACTAGTTCGTCTTTCTTTCAAACAACAGTGGTTTGTTTTTTATACGCATAAGAGTAAATAAAGATTGTAATTGCATTAAGGTTGAATTAAAGTACCCAGAAATTGATTCGACAAAACTATGCCTTCCTAGTGGACACTTGGCGGACCACTTTTATGAGTATTCCAATATAATACCACCAGTTTATTGTAAAAGTAATACAGGTACATTATTATTTTGGTCTTTAATCTTAATCCTTTGATATTGGCAGCATTTACCATGTTTACTTTAACAAAACCAACAGATTTACACAGAATAGTCGCTATTCTAGTCTTTTCCCGTCGTAATCTCTAGAGTGGAGTGCAAATGAGCACACGTCCGTAATGAGCCGCGGTGCGCTTTTTGTCGCTGCAACAGGACTGTTTGCACAATTGTAATGAGCGCAGCGAGCGCTCACACACACATACATGCACATTGCACATTCACATAACACACACATATAGCTCGTGTGCAAACAGTATTTAACATAAAAGATTGGCTCGTTGTGATTTAACAAATGGGTAATTTACGAACCTTGTGGTATTGAAATAAATGTTTGCGATTCGCAATTATCCTTAATGTGTTTTCACAGATGTGTTTTAAACCCGACTGTACCTTTTTGTTGACACTTTTTATGTAATTGTGTGTGTGACTAATTCATGTGTTAGGTTGTCATACTACGTCCTTTTTAAATGGGTAATTGTCTTATGCAGGCTATTTCTGTCATTTCTGAAAAAAAAAATTTAAGTAAAAATTGATTTAAAAACTTTTCAATGCAGATTAATTCTGGCTACCGCACTGTCCGTTAACTAAATTCCTAAAATTCTTGGCGCCATTTTGACAATACAATATTACTTGCATTTTGTCTGGAGTCACTAATACTTTACATACCACCTGGCTTTGTTTTCGGTCGCATTCTTGATATACCCGGTATATTACAAATAAATAAATACTATATATGTATTATGTATACATTACGCATAACTCAAAGCATATTGTTCTGGGAACGACTGCGACACAAACAGCTCCCGGGACCGACTTGTAATGAACAACAAACAACACATAATCAACGACAGAACTCGACAACAAGGCGACACGATGTCACCACGACACGACGGCTCCGATGTCATCGCACTTCGCGGAAATATACCGAATATTTGAAGAGACTTTAGAGAAAACTCCTTTGTGAGTTGAAAACTTAATTAAAAATAATCGATAACTACAAATATGTATGTGTATCGTGACAAATGCATATATGTAAATAATATATTTTATTTACAAATAAATTATAGTTCTACGGATATCACAGCTTAAACTTCTACAGCGCTTCATTAATCTACTTATAACTTACTACTTATTTCTTTTTCTGCTTAATAAATAAACAAACAACTTACGCACACAACAAGGCAACAGCGGTCCTACACTGCACTGTAATCACTTACACAAACTAAGTCACGTCACTGTAAGTCGCGGCGGTGCAACTCGCGTCAGTATAAGTCACGGCACAGTCGGTGCGGGCGCCCGCGGCGTGTCGCGTGGCGCGCGGCCGGCCGGCTTCTGCCGCGCGAGCCACGGCCAGGACTCGCCGCCCAGCGTGCCGCCAGGAACCTTACACACAATTATAATCGATCTCGGATTTTGAGGTGATTGGATTGGGAACTTGCACTTAATTAATTGATACTTAGAGGAGCAGAGGTGACACTGTATTCTAATAAAAGTAGGAAAAAAATATATAAATAAACAACCGACCCGGTCCATATTCATCCGGGTGCATATCTTTACTCCATTTCACACCAGAAATGTATGCAATAATAAAATACAAAAATACTATACCGTAAACATGTAAACTGAAACGTTCTTCTTCAATCTTTATTATATTTATTAAAACTGCATTAAAATTCGTTGCGTAGTTTAAAAGATCATAACGTTCATATGAAAGTGGGTAAAGGTTTTATTCTATGTATTATGTATCCACATTAAAATAATCATTGGCCATTATAATTGAAATCTCCATGACCAAGTTTGTTAAGAAATAATTTTGGGAAACAAGCGGGTTCGATCCCCAAAGCGTTGATCCGGTTGAACGTCAGAATGTGACGACCCTCGAAGACCTGTTTCAGATGAGGTTGTCATCATACTATGAAGTCTCTATGTAGTTAGTTGTCTCAGTTTCTCACAACACAAGACGTGTATCTTAATGTGGAATCAAGACTGTCTGGATGTGGTGTATATCTTCATTTAATTCACCACACTACAGATAAAACTATCCACTAACATTGTAGTCAAGTTCACAACATTGTACTTACTTTGTCAGCGGTCAATTGAATGCCGAGCACGTCCCCACTCGACGTCAGCTAAATTAAACGACACTAACTTTTTCCAGCCGCTAACTAGTGTGACAACATACAGCACACATCGCTGTCGCGCACGACACATGTCGGACTTTGCGACATGAATAATGCTGTCCAACTTAGCAATGTCTACTGGCATTAACTTAATTAATGGCGATTATTTTCATCGTGTGTAGTCCACTTAGCTAAGCCAGCATTAGCAACGATTAAAATACTTTTTATTTCGTTTATTATTCCTCGTGGAATCCTTCGATTTAACGTGGCTCAAAGCAGAACTAAGCTGTAAAATACACAACTCAACGAAGTCTAGAGAACAAGCCAAGTATATCAACTTATTTATGAAAAGTTCTGGCCCCTAAAAAAATGTAAGTTGAAAGTGCATTAAGTAAATGTTTGAAATTTATAAAAACAAAATCATTGAAAACTTCTCTTGGTAGCACGTTGCGGAATTTTCGTACATTAAAAGTTGAGAGATTATTCTACGTTTTCGTTTCGTTTTCTTGTGAAAAACAAATAATCTCTACATTATTGTAATTTTTGTAACTCTTGAGGGTTATGTTACGTCTTCAACACGAGAAGAGATGCTCGTCTCGTCAGTTGGCAGAAAAACTCCAGTCGCTAAACCATGTGATTACCAGTGACCACTGCCAGAAAAAGGTTACATGAAGTCAATTTTCACGCTCGCAAACTGCTAAGAGTCGCAGCCCTCATACGTGGAAATCAAGGGAGTCGTTTATTGTGAGCTAACAGACATTTGCGATGAACCGAGAATCGGCATGATCGGCGCTGCTATTACCATCAGGACTAAGATCTTTTATCTCAGAGAAAGCCTAGTAGGTAATGGTTTACATATTTAAAGATTAAGGGAGGAAGCTAAGCACAACCGATACGAACGATATTTTTACGCGATAGCTTTTACACTCGTCGCAGGTGAAGCTGAAAAAGATACAACCTCTAACTCGATAAAAAGTGATATTTGCGGCCCTTAAACAACACCAAGAAAGCGTAAATACTTTACCGACATCGAGGATGAAACATAAAAACTGTTAAGAACTTGAGTAATTTCACAGACCGAACAAAAGACGACAGTGAAACTATTACTCCACATATTTCTGTGAGACAGTGACTCCGGCCCGGGCAAACCCATTTATCATGTCAACGTTATACTGGCTACAACGCGACATACCCTTTCATATAAGAGCGATATTACAAGAAGATATTAAAGAGGAATTATGCATGGTGGTATTTGTATGGCAGTCTGTTTGTACAAACCGCACTCAACCGCAGAATGAATACCGCTTACACAAAAAATTAATATATCGTCAATTATTTCATGAACGTTAATTTTACGCTCACACATTCAATACGTTATACAGTATACCACAAAAAGCAGTGCGATTTTATCACGTTTTTTAAGGAAACAAATAGAGAAGTGAATTCATCGCGCACAACCACACAAAATTCTATAAATCATTGTTTTGTGTTCTATTACGTTAATACAGACCCCCCCATATTCGTTTTTCTCATTTATCTTCCATGTACAGACATCGATCGGTTACAAATATATTATATGTAGGTATAGATTTATTAACGAAGTATTACCATGACAACAAAAACCTGCATCCCGCGGGATTGAGAAAGCCCGGTCCTGCAATTATTGGGTTTTTTGGGGTATGCCATCCCTATTGTCCCTATGCTGACTGCATTTTGTATTTATCTTTTGATGTGACGTCGCACGCGCTGCCGCTCCACCGTGTATCAGACAATTCAAACATGGAACAATCGCTGCGTCTGGCTCGGTCTAATCGTTGTTAAATGTGCGGGAAAGACAACACAGTATCTATTGTACTTTGGTAGTATAATACGATCGAATACGGGTGCTAAATGACAACCTTCAATCCAAAGATTTCCCGTAATCTTCATTAATATTTTGATTTCAATCGTTTAAAACCAGTGTTATTGTGTGCAGTAAAGTTGTAGTCTCCGAAAAAATCCTGGCCGGATCCATATACAGGGTATATCCAGACCGCAAGCGAGAACGAAGCCAGGTGATAGCTTTAGTGACTACAGACACAATGCAATTAAAAACAGCTTTGCTGGCGCATATCGTTCGTTGAGTGACATTTCCGGATGTCCAATTCCCCTTTCCTCTTCCCATACTTTTTCCTTCCCGCTCCCCTCCCAAGTTGATGACCCGGACCCCCCATCCATGATGCAAGCGATGTGGATGTTCACGGGCGGCAGTGATCACTTACCATCAGACGACCTGGACGCTCGTAAGCCGGACCTATTGAATAAAAAAAACTATTAGCTCATTTCGCTTTAATATGCTTAATCAACATATGAAGTAGATTCTATAAGCAGGCATTTGGCGTGTTCCTCGAGAAATGAGAGTGCAATTCGTCGCGCAGTAATGACCTCTCCATTGAGATTAGCAATCTGCCGGTAATGTTGTTCCCGGCGCCGCAGAAAGGACCCGGGCGCGGCCGCGTGTCGTCATGCCTGTGACGTCACACATGCCTATGTTGACGTCCTCGGGATACACACGTAAGTTTGAGTGTGCTCATAGCGACATGACATACTGATACTCTATTATCACGCGCGTTACTGCGAAAGAAAAACATCGATAGGTACGAGTGGCCACAACCATAAACATTTTACATGAATTTCTGTGATATTTTAAGTACCCAACCCACAATAGACCAGCGTGGTGGATAATGGCCTATGAGCTTTTTATTGAATTCGAGTTTTTGATTATGGAGGAGTCTCGGGCTCAACATATATGAGCTGATACAAATACCGGATAGCGTAAGGACTATTTGAGTAGTATTGATTTACTACATAATATATAACCAGCAATAATACTCATATAATATTAATACAAATACTATATAAAGTATAACAATTTTTTTTACTTGGAGACCGGCAACGTATGTGCGATCGTACAATGTACATCATTGTACTATATCGCTAATACATTGAGTAAGCGTATACGCGTGCACTTGCTATCAATTTGTTTCATTGTATACATACAATATTGTCTATATTGTGGATTTCGCAAATCGTATCAGTTGATTTACAATCTCCTGCTATAAACTGCAACATAATAAAAACGTAAAACTAAGCGCGGAGAACAAACAACAGAATAATTTCAGATAGAATTTATTTTATATCCTCTATTGAACAGTAAACATACAACATTAATAATTATTAAAATTTATATTTTTGAAGCGTATTTTAATCATTCTTCGCATATACGAGTATATCCTTCACAACACACCCTCAGTGAGGTAGACAGACATTTCAAGTATCAAACTATTGTATATGATATTTTCGTTATGCTAGTTTCATTTTGATAATTACCTGCAGTTAATAGTTAACACAGTACCGCCCAAATGGAACCAAAGGCGAGATTATATAATAATCATGTAACGCCGGATGACACTGTCATGTCGGCCTGCTCGGAATCAGTTGTACAACAATTTATTTCTGACCGTGACATGTTTGCATTCCATAATGCTTAAATAATGGCATTAATACAAGGTATCACGACAATAAATTAAATACTTGCCACACAACTACAGCTTGAATAAACATTAAACATACATGAAATTGAACAAGTTTAAGCGTATATCATTAATTACTTTGTAAGGATATTTATTGTAAATCAGTTATACACAGTGAAACATGAAAATTTAACAATAGATACGTAATCATTATTGAGACATAATTACGGATGATATTGTCTCAAAACACAAAAACCACATTAAATAAGAAGTAAACGCAGGTTCTTTTACAATAGAAGAGATGATATAAGAGAAATAATTTCACCTTAAGCATAAATAAAATGCGATTATAAAAAAACTTTAAAACAGTCCTCTTCATTTGTTGCAAATTTCCCTCCCGCTATCCTCGACTGCACACGATAGCCCGATGGTAACCAGTGGTAGCATGATGGTAACCGGTGGTAGCACGATGGTAACCGGTGGTAAGCAATGGTAGGTGATGGTAAGCTATGTGCGCTTGTGCAGGTGCGCGTCCCGCAGCTGCGCGGCGAGCCAGCCCACGCCGTCCGCCAGCCCGGCGCCCGACAGCGCGCTCGATGCGCACACGTGCCACGCGCGGTCTGCTATCTTCTCCAGCCCTAGCGCTAACATAAACACAAATATATTAGATCTAAGAATTTATTGTGGCCTCGGGCGCTTACACACGAACACCATTGAGCACGGTGAATAATTTCGATATTGTAATGTGTAGAATGCATTTCAAATTACCATCGTGCAATCAGATTCTCTGTATCAAACTGTTTGTGACTGTGTGTTAAAACTCCCCAGTAATACCTAATAATACTTAATCCTAGCTATTAGAAACTCCAACTTAAGCATATAGCCGAAAAATATTTGTTGATCACAAAAACATATTATAGTCTTGGCGTAAGAATGTAACGCTCAATTTCTCATTTGACAGCGGAATCTTTATTCCAAATACGACACGAAGGCTGTCAAATATCCTGTCGTTGTGTTAGTGATTGAGGTGATCGGGAAACCAACCATTCTTAGTAGTCCATTTCCTTTCACTTTTCTTTTCCTCGTCCAATTTGCTGTCGCGTGTTATTCGACACATTATATTACCGATCCTCACTTCTCAGTTCTCTCTCCTCTAATATTTTTCATAAAATGGTTACGCTATCAGAATGTCCAAGTAATAGTTTCTTCTATAGTACTCCAAGCCATAATAAACAACTGATTATCTCACAAACATTAATTGTCTCGGGGCGACGCTTACACCTGATGAAACGGAATTGTCGTTTCACAGCGGCGTTTTAAAACCAATTACATGAGTTGAAACGAGGCGTAAGTTCCGAGACGTTCATTTAAATGAAGGCTTCGACGGGACTCGTCTGCCGTAATGACGCACATGTAAAAATTCCACGCGACGAGTTGAAATATGTGCCGCGCTCAATCAAGTACGCTTTTTCATCAGCTCCGAGAATATCCCATTAATCGTCCCGTGGGTCTTGTCGTTACGTTATTGAAATAAATTAATACTAGGTCAGGCTCTAGGCTTAGTCGCTGTAATAACACGCTAGCTGTAATAGTATTAGTAAAATATTGGACAGCTTGAGGCGTGTACCAGCTGTTAATTCAACGCTCGGCTAACTAGTAACTACGGCTTTCAAACTGCACGACATATGGTACCTATATTTCAATATACGACACTTGGTCATATGCGATGTTGTTTGCTGTAGTGTGGTATGACGTCGTGTAGTGTAGTGTGGTGTAGTGTAGTCTCACCGGCGGCGACGTGCATGGGCGCGAGCGCGTGCGGCGCGTCGCTCTTGTTGGCGAACACGAGCAGCGGCACGCGCCGCCCGAACATATCGGGGTGCGCCAGCATCAGCTCCAGCTCCTCGCGCGCCACCACTGCACCATAATAACACTATTATACCACTAGTCATTAGCAGAGTCTACACCGTAAAATCTAATGTGCTTCAACCGCTCGCGGACCAGCGTTCTCCGATGACGCGGTCGGTGTAGACATGCGTGCGAGCTCCCAGCGCATGCATGGGAGTGCGCGCTCTTTGTCACAGTCGATCCGTTCGTAGCCGTTTTGTTGGATTTGCTTATAGACCTCAGCTGCTTGGCGCGTGATATGGACTGTTGTGTGGATTATTACAAAATAGGGGCTCAAAGTGGCCTAGGAGGCCTAGATGCCAAAGTGGACGGGTAACATCGTGAAGTGTAGAAATCGTGATAAAAAGGCACAAGACAGAGAAAATTAGTGGAATCGAAAAGTAGCCGAGGTCCATCAGTGCCTCAGTGGATCAGTGTAGGTTAAATTAATGATGAAGATCATTTACGGAACGGCTAGAACAGCAAGGGGTACGTAAGTGCTGACCGAGTCGCAGATGGTCGGCGGCGTCCACGACGAAGATGACGGCGTGCGCGGCGCGGTAGTGGCGCTCCCACAGCGCGCGGTGCCGCGGCGCGCCGGACACGTCCCACGCGCTGAACGACACGCCGCCGCCTGCACACACACACGCACACACATGCTGTTATACTATCATTACACATAGGAACAATGCGAAACCCCTCTCTCAAACATAATCACAGGGATAAGTCAGAAGTGGACTGCATCCAGCGATTGCTGCCATCTTTATCAGGTGGCATATCCACAATGTTAGCAGACATACAAAACCTCCACTATACGCTATATGCGTCAGCTCATTATAATAATTTGATCCAACGAAAAATCCATGTCAATACTTGGTGGATTACAGTTTTGATCAATTTAGATTGTCATCCGAAAGCATTGGCATACTTGAAAAAAATGCAAAGTAGCTCCACTAGCAGTTTTAGTTATTGATGTTTATCTATGATTATTGAGGCACTATACAAAATGTACTGAGTGTTACTTTGGAAGCGGTCCTGCTGGTGCGCCACGGTGGGCGCTAGGTGCGGCGCGCGCAGCTCGGGCGGGCGCAGCGCGTTGAGCATGGTGCTCTTGCCGCTGTTGTCCAGCCCCAGCACCAGCACCGTCACCTCCGCGCGCCCGCCGCCCAGCCACGCCGACAGCTTGTCCAGCAGACCCATGCCGATGCCTGGCTACTCACTACACTACACAGATATACATATAGACACACAGATATAGACGAAGAGTTGTTTACTTTTGATTAGGAATGGCAAGTTGAAGTGCTATTGAAGACCTTAGCATTTCTTATTTATACTAGCACGTTAAAGTGTCTGTGATTTACATGATGATAACTGCAGTACAGTCCAGATAAAGTATCCATTAACGTGGAATAGTTATCTCCTGCTAGTCGATACAATTATGCCGGTCTGTTAATATCTAAATATTCAGAGGTGAAGCTAAAAAGCGACACACTTGCGTGGGTCACTTTGAGAGGCCCATAAACAAAAATGATCCATTTTACGAATGTCCTTGCACCAGTAAAAGGATAGTGCATGATGAAGCTGACTACTATGATGATACTATGATATGGCAAACTCCATCAGATGCATCATAGTCGTCACATAGTGTTTGTATATAGACGAGAGCACGTGGCGCAGTAAACAGTTCAGCAGCCTAAGGACACGGTTACGATGTGAGGGAAATAACCTCTCACTTTCAGCGGAGATAAAGTAATGAATTTAAAAAGTGTTACTACTCGTAGTACTGTAGTTACCTAATTGGATTATTAAAATGGACCAGAGCGGTATCACAATCTCACTGATAACCGTTCTATAGTCTATACTACATCTATGCTGAAAACCGACACAATGCAATTGATTTGCTTTTGTTTTTGTTCGATGCGTGAGATTACTGGTAGCCCAATATCTCCTTCCTCCTGTCGTCTGTTTTTATATCCATTTTCTCTCCCATTTCCAGAGACTTGAGATGCACTTGCGATCCAAGTGTTGCAGATCTTTATGGCTGGCGATAATCACATACCTTTAAGTGAGCCGTTTGCTTGATCCACGGAATAAAACTAAATAAATCAATTATATTCGAGTTAGAGCGACTACCACAATGTGTTATGTTATGTCCGCCAGTGCCAAAGTCAAAAGGTGGGTAAGACAAATCATGTTACACTCACCAAAGATATCAGAATCACATTGCAAGAACCTCTCAAGAACACAGATCTTTAATCTTTATTCACAGTTCATTCATACGTACAATTACTACACTATAATGCTATAGAGGATACTGTATCTTAACATTAGTTAAATGTACGAAATTCTTTAAATGCCGATGCAGTTCGGTGGAGTAGTAACTCGCTGTGGTATTATTGGTCGCCATGGCAACCGGGTCGCAAACATTATTCATTGCCAAGTAACATGCGCGGCTTTGTACTCGCCGACAAGTAACGCAATGAAACAGATGACTTTATTAGCAGAAACACCTCATAAAACCAATGATTTGAATTAAAACACTGGGTTAATCTATAGTGTTAGCGCATAGATAGTTATTGTAGACAAACATCGCATTGTTCATCACTACTGAAGGTGTTAACACTAATGTTATTCATACACAACAGTATCCTACAAGTAATGAAACAAACAAAACATACATAAGGTATATATTTAAGAAGATGCTGTGGAGGGAAAAATTGCAAAGATGGCCTGTATTTTACAACTATAACGGAAATACATCCAAGTATAAGTAAATGTTACCGAATGGTTATTAAATCCGTTCAGGCGTTTGTGATATTATCGTGCACAACCGCACAGATAAACAAACTGACCAAATTCTAACAACTATTTTTTTTGGTTCTATTACGTTCAAAGAGTTTTCTCATAATAGACTTTCTCAAATATCTTCCATGTACATATCTTCCATGTCGACGTCGATCAGTTACAAAACTATATGTATGGATTAACCTTAACCTGCATCACACTTTAGTGCACACAGTCTCGTCACTACACGTCTCTTGTGTCCTGTCACTGTCACTAGCACTCTGCCGGTGCGTCTTGCACGGCTTGTCTTTACACAGCTCACGATACACGTCATCGATGCGGCGGCCGCGCGTCTCGGGCACGCACCACGCCGCGAACGCCGCCAGCGCCAGCGTCACCGCCGCCGCCAGCCCCAGCGCCGGCGCAAGCCCGCCGCGCGAGCTCACCCACGCGAAGCCCAGCACTTCCAGTGCGTTGGCGATGCACGCGCCCGCTGAGACCAGGGATAACGCGCATGTGCGGTACTGAAAACATACATGTACATATTATTAAGAGGTTTTTTTTAAAATAAATATATTGTTATCAGAAGCGATGTCTATATACATACATGGAACGCACCTGCTTCCACTATTCGATGCATAAAACTATAGGTAAAGTATAATGTCGTTGTTCACCTGCAATATCATGCAGCTGTTTATAGCTTTGGAGATAGGCTGGTGCAACAAAAAGGAACTGTTCCTGAATTTGATAATTATAAATGAATCAGAAAAGGATCAAACTAGCCAGCTGTGTGCGGCAAACCTGAAAGTCACGCCACTGGCTTAAGTTACCATGTCCTATAAGAAATTGTCATAGGTATAAAGAGTTTTCCATCCAAGACTTTGCAAAGCAATCGGTGACAGAAGCCAATATATTGATGACTTATAATACCAATAATACTGAGTCGAGACTGCTCACCTGGTAATGGAAGAGGTCGGCGAGCAGCGCGTAGGGCGCGGGCTGCTGGCCGGCCGAGTCCGCCGCCACCACCGCGCACAGCGCCGCCGCCAGCCAGCCCGCGCGCGCCGCGCCCGCCGCGCCCGCCGCGCACGCCAGCGCGCCGCCCGTCGCCAGCGCCGACCACACCAGCAGCCGCTGCACATACACACATATATCTTATCATCACATTCAAGCAACTTTGGCCGAACACACCTCCCCAATTGCAATATTTCTAAAGGAATCTACACCTATCATTGAGATATTTAGCGCGAAATAAAGTGCGTGCATGTGCCAGCCACGCGCTTAATAGGTAAGGTGCGAGGGGATACAGTGACAAAGATACTATCAGAAACGTCATGCCAGCGATTTAAACAGCAAGCACAGCACTCAGATATTGAACTTGAGTTTTTCAAAATTTTGGTTATCTATCATAGTCCTCACCCTACGCCCGACCTTTTCTACAAGGTAAAGGGCGAAAGCAGAAGCAATTAACTGCACGACGCCGAGCAGCACGGCGTGTCCGGCGGGCGAGGCCAGCGCTGTCGCCGCGCCCCCCGCCAGAGACACCGACACCGGAGACACGGACTCCGCCAGAGAAACGGCATCGGCCGGAGTCACGGACTCGGGCGGAGCCACGGACTCAGCGACAGAGGCCTGGTCCCGCGCCAGCACGAACACGTGCTCAGCAAACTGCAGCAGCGTGAGCACGCCGCACATCTCCTGCCCGATCACCGACACCGCCGCGATGAAGAACGCGCGCCGCCGACACCGGTCGCGCACTGGAACATGAGTAGCAAACAATCATCAACATCATCAAAGATAGGAAAATAATTGCTGACACAGTCGTCTTCAAAGGATTCCGCAACCACCGTTAACCGGCGGCCTGGATCCAGTGACTTGTTACGGCCTCTACTACTACATCGCTAAATTTACTATTTTAAATCAATCTATCATATTCTGTATTGGTCCACATGAGTCTCATTACTAAGCAAGGATATCCTATTATTAAGGGTAATAAGGCTGTACTCCAAGATAGAGCCTCGGTGGTAATCTTGAAAACACGCTATGTCTAGCAGTGGACGGATACAGGACGGTAGATGGTACTCACACAAGTCCCTGGTGAGCTGCAGTGGCGAGGTCAGCTTGAGGTCGGGTAGTGGGAGTGCAGCGAGCTCGGCGTCCAGCACGGCGCTGTCCACGCGCTCCCAGCGCAGCCACGCCAGCGCCGCGCGCGCCGCCTGCACGCACAGCTCTTGTACAAATACACAGACGTCTCAAATCTCGCACTAGCACACCACGTTTGAATCTTATGAATATTGAGAACGACAGATTTTTTGCATAGGTCCGGCAAACGAGTAATCAGCTCATCTAATGATTAGTGATTACCGCCACCCACAAAGATCTACAAGACTTGGATCGAAAGCGTGGTAGATAAGTGCCTCGCAAAACGAAATAGACAGGATGGATATGACAACGAGGGGAGGAAAGGGAACAGGGAACCTCTAGTTAGTACTGACATCAGCGCGTCCGTTAGCAGCGAGGTAGGCTGGCGACTCCGGCATCAGCATGAAGACGATGCAGTGCGCCGCTGACAGCGCCAGGCAACACCACACCACTGTCCTGCACACAATACATTAACCTTTATAACAAAATATATAATATACCCTATATTATTCCTACTACTGAGTACACTTCTATGAATAGGAATTTTGAAACAATTCCTCCATGTTAAAAACGCGATATACATATGCTGAACCTGTAATACGATGCACTTGCGAGGGTCCCATTAAATGACTAATATAAACTTTCAATATTTTGGAATACATTTTTGTAATATAATAAACTAGCAAAGAGATGTCCGACATAAATGAAGCCACAAAACGAACGGACGATCTGATATAGATAGGAAATTGTTGGATGTAGGCAACTCTAAAGTCTCTATAGAAATTCTTCGGGGTGACCTATGCTCAGTGGACTTGCTACAGATGGTGATAAGTATAGTAGGTAGTGTAGTGTGGAGCGCCGACCTGTGGTGCACCTGCGCGGCGGCGGCGAGGTACATGAGCAGGAAGCCCACGTTGTGCGCCAGCACCAGCGCCGCCACCGCCGCGCCGCGCAGCCGCACCTCGCACATCTGCAACATAACGCATCAACACACAATCAATTACATCGGAGTGATATACAAGATTATAAGGTGCTCTGTCGAACCACACTACCGACTGCTACTGCACCCGTCAAGCACGACATTTCTAGCGGTAAATGCAGACTACAAATTATGACCTTTATCCAACCAAACAATGTAGTAAATAGTAGCAGCGCTAGTTCTACTTTTTATGAACCTAAGATACCTCTTGTAAAGCTAAACTTAGTTAAGATTCCTGTGAGCCTGCAGGATAGTTCTGGACATTGATAACAGTTTAAGAGTAACGGGTAACCTAACATAATGTTACACCATTTTTGGCTCTTAACATATTTTTATTGGAATTAGGAATCTCGTTTATCATTGTATTGTAAACGCCTAAGTTGAATGGTAGATGGAGCACAAGAGCAGTGACAGTAATAAAGAGGCCGCGTTGTTCTCGTACCTCCTGCGCGAGCAGCGGGCCGGCCGCCCAGACGCCGGCGCCGCCCAGCCCGGCCGCCACGCGCGCCGCCACCACCCACCAGCCGCCGCCGCACAGCGTCAGCGACCAGCACGCCTGCACCCACAACACCATGTGCATCAA
This sequence comes from Deilephila porcellus, assembly GCA_905220455.2. Taxonomy (NCBI): domain Eukaryota; kingdom Metazoa; phylum Arthropoda; class Insecta; order Lepidoptera; family Sphingidae; genus Deilephila; species Deilephila porcellus. The sequence goes on from LR999993.1 coordinate 10,415,916, forward strand.
CACAATTATTATCATCAGCCTCAAGAAGTCTATTTCTTAATATAGACCGCTCCTACAAATATCCATACCAACGCAACGTGTTGAAAGTGGCGTGCTTCTAGAGGGTTATTGCAATCTACATGTCGTATATTCACTTTATGGGTTAATATCCAACATTGTAAATTAAGGTAGATGAAAAAAATCAAAGCTTAAGCACTGTGGGCCTATATGGAGAGCTGTGATACTTAACTATCAAAAAACGCTATGTTGTTAAAACCAGAATGCCAAGTAACTTCGTTTATAAAACAAGTGACAATCTACATACCAGAAAAGCGGCAGACGTAGCTATGACAGCGAGTTTCCTGCCAGCTGCGAGTGCGCGTGCACTGAGCGGCACGCCCACCAGCGACGCCAGGAACGTGGTCGCCACCGCCACCACCAGCTGCAGACCCGCGCCTTCCCCCTCCGCACCCTCCCCGCTCGCAAGGGACACCCAGCCCAGGGCGAGGCCGAACGACACCGTCGGAATGTTTACTGAAAACAATACTTTGACATTGGCATACTTGGCATTTCAACTGTATGGAATTGAGACGGTTAGTCATGCTTAAAGTTAATTGATGCAACTGTGCCTAAAGAATACAATGAGATGTTGTGACTTGTGTTAGATCACAGGACTATTAAAGCTGCAGCAATAATGTGTCAGGTTGGCCTCGCGATACTAATGCCTCACAGAACACTGATGTAAAATAATTGCTTAGGTGTTGCGTGTTCTGCGGTAAGATGGACGGAAACCTAAATGCACCAACCACTGCCCTTACATCAGGTATATTGAAATTAATTCTCCGGTCAAAAATGACAATCGAATCTAGCTAAGTAAACCAAGGAGGCTGTTGGGATCATTCCACACCATCGACGTATTAAACAAACCACACTAACATAGACAGAAAAAAAAACATTGTTTCAAGGTTTTGTACAACAAAAAAGTGGACATATGAATGGTACTACCCACGACTTAACATATTTGTGTTCCTGGGAGGCTTTCGTGTCGGTATTCCCAGTGTTTTGTTTTACTAACTACGATTGTATATCATTGATGTGTCATGTCCATCGCACACTCTTATTGTTATTACAATTTACACTACACTAAGGCCGAGAAGCGATACATAATGTTATTCTTTTTATCGCTTTTCGAGATAATGACAATTACGTGTACCGGTGTTTGCAAAAACTCACACAACGTGGGTATGGGTAATTCTATTTACAAACAAGTTTTTTGCGGTAGGGGAACCTGTTGTACCTTGGCACTATGTGTACCTAGGCCACTGGGCTCGTTTTCAAATATTCGCGCGATACTAAATTCTACTGTTTATAGTATTCGATACGTCACTACAGACTATTCAATGTGAAGTTAGTCGCATACCGCCATTAAGCCGGTGTTTGGTGTTATCGACGCTGAAACTTTTTTTGTGTGAAAAAGTAAGTATTTCTAATATATTTTGAAGTCTAATAGTTTTAAACGTTTTCTAATAGTCACTTAACTGTTATATGCTATCGGTTCTTTGATTTAACAAGTCTCAACACAATAAAAAACTTATGAGATACTTACCTCTAAACTATATAAAATCCACCGTTTTAGTGAAGTTGGAGTAGTGTTGTACCTCGGTCACTGTCGATCAGCTGTACCTTGGCCACTATTTTATTAAATTATTTCACATTTACGTAATAATATTCCTAATCAAATATCTTTATTATTTCAGAAATCATGCCGAGAAGTAAAGAGAAGAAGAAAAGGACATCTATTAATACGGATGAAATAATAATTTATATATAAAGATAATTGTTTCAATATTTTGTTTTCCATTTGCTATGCTATATAGGTATATTGATTTGCTATATTATATTATGTGATATCGTCGCTGCGCCTGCCAAGTTCCACATGTGTCTTTTGTGAGATTTTGGAAAACGTTTTTTTTTTTTATTTGGGACACAAGATTCATTTTTTTTAACATCAAAATACACATATGGAGTTTGGCAGGCGCAGCGATGTGATGTAACGAAACGGTGGCCAAAGTTAGTTGTTTTTGTTTAAATATTTTGTTTGAAAAGCATAAAAAAAAGCTTATGAATATTATTTTAATTTTGATCATTTCTAAATTTTGATCATTTGAGAATTTCTAAAATGTTTTGTTAAATACTGTATACTGTAATAATACTGTGTACTGTAATAAACCGAATAAAATGATTTTAGTTAAGAAAACTTGATAATTTGCTTAAATTACCCCCAAATTTCAATGTGTCCTAGGTACAACGTACTACTGGCCTAGGTACATAGGGTATGTTGTACCTTGGCCTCATTTCCCATTTTTTTTTTAATTTAAAAATATTATATAAGTATTAAATATACATTTCTGATATTTTTTTGGTGAGTACCCAAATAATTGACATTTCAAAATATGCAAATATGATTTGTGTGCTGCACGTCAAATCACAATAAAAAATATATTTCTAAAAAACCGGCCTAGGTACAACAGGTTCCCTTACACAATAGTATAGATTTTGTGATTAGATGGCATCATAGATTTATATAAGATTACTCGATACTGTATGTAGTTGGATTTAAAATAATCGTGAAAAAGTGAGCTCCCTCTCTCTCTTATATCACTGATGCCATAGCAACTCCCCTTTTGTTATAATACCTTTAGTTATATAAGTAAGTGCTACACAAATGAAGGTAAAATTTGATTTGTCAAGCATGTGGCCTCTTGGTCTAGGGGTATGATTCCTGCTTTGGGTGCAGGAGGTCCCGGGTTCAAATCCCGGAGGGGCCCACTTTTTAAATCACAAAAATAACTGATCAATTGCCCTGACGCCTTCGCGAATGCTGCTTTATAAATCGTTAGAATAGGAAAATAATAACTGCTAGTTATATCTTGTTCTATTCACACTCTGAAACAGCTAAAATTTTATGATGGAATTGTAAGATTTTTTTTACTTAACAACACCAAGCATCCAATCGCTAATAATTAATTAATGTTGACAAATAATTTTAATGTTTAAATTCTATAACAGCCCATAATTACTCACTGCTGAGCATAAGACTCCTCTTCATCCGAGAGTTCGTTTGCGAGAGCTCAGTCTATACTCTATAGTTCACCTCGCTGGCCTTGAACGGGTTGGCGAACTTAAAAATTAGTGCATATGGATTTTCCTAGAGGCGCCTACTATTACATAAAATAATATATCTCTGAGAAGTAGGTATAGCCATATTCTAATATCAGCGCGTGGTTGACGAGGATATTTTGTGATTTTCCTGCAGTGGATCTATATCGGTAGTCGTGACGAGTACATCTTGATGGATCGTGCATACTCGCTAGTTATTGCCCAGTACTTACTCTACCGGACAATACTACCCGTTTACTGAACTAATTATTTATATTTTCCTTCCCTTTGTACGAAATTGTTTGCGGTAGGCAAATCCACAAAGAGACATAGTCAGGCTGCTGCCTATTGTGAAATAGATAACAAACCATCACTATTTCATTTTGTATTCTTTTTTCCTATATTGTGACCACCCATTTCTTCCGTGCTTCCGTTCATTTCAGTTCATCTTAAGGTTGTCTGGAAGAAATCGCCGACAGCGATAAGACCGCCGATTGTTACACATATTTATGCGCTTTATATTTTTTGTAATGTAAAAATTTGTGTGTTGTGCAATAAAGTATTTATAAATAAATAAATATAAATAAACCAAGAAACCCATAAAAAGTGGATGTTTCGCCAGTGGATTGTTCGGCGCGGAACTCATGACATCGCGGTTCATGCACTATACAAGCAATAATGGAGCTTATATCCATATAGAGATATCCACATTGTATGCCGGCTATGTGATACTGTTTCACCATTACTCAGGTCTCCTAGACCACACCTTATGTTGCAAACATTAGCTACGCGTATACTTCACGCCTCATTATATTTCACTCGCTTTTGTAATTTGCTCAAAATACATCTGTACAAGCATTCGTTCGACTAGATTGATCTGTGCTACATGATCCATAGCTATTCTACCACGGCCTAATGCAGTAGGTAAACTTTACATACTTTCAAAATTCTAATGGAGAACTAAAGTCATGGTACGCTAATTCCCACTGTGTAGGTATTGTTGTATAAGTCCTTAGTGCATACAATAGTATTTCTATTCTCCAGGCACGTACTACCTGTTGATTTGTCTACTGTGACTCAACTATCCTGTAGTGAGTGATACAGGACGGTGGACACAAGAGAGTTTCCTTCCTTGCGATACTGGACAATGGACAATACTTTATGAATCTTCGCGGTCTAGCGCCGATATAAAATCTACTTTCCTTTTCTTCATTCAAACTTACACCCGTATTCTAAGACGTGTCCTCCAATCTTCCTCAACCTTATTTTAGTCGAGGTGACTTTACAAATGAATTGGAGGGACCCTCGAAAATGGTATGCTTAGTTAAAAATATACCTTTACTAAAGGTTCCTCGAGTGAGGTAGTGTCAAGGAAAAACGTCATCAATTACGTCATTGATGTATAGATAAAGTAGAGATTTAACAAAAAATATTTGAAAATAGTCTATGATCACTTGAAAAGTGACAGTCAAATGTCATGTCACAGTGTTTACATAGAATAGTATATAATTATTGAACTCAAAATCTTCGGGATTGTGACTGGAAGACAAATATTTAGTGAGTCGGAGAAAAAAACGCATGCAGACAGGAGGAGGGTCATACCATCCAACCCGGAAATTTCGAAGGATATTCTTATGGATGAATCGTCGTTCGGGATATTCGTACGGAGTATCGTACAAGTATTACAGGAACTGTTGGAAATCTTTAATAACTTGTTTAAAATAATAAACACTGTTTCCAAACCAAAAATCTTTTATTAAATGAAATAAAGAGTAATGTTTGTATCATTCACTAGGAAAACGTGTAAATCGTGTAGAGGCACCCACCTCAAAAAATTGTTGGCTATAACGCGACCGTGTATCCGAACGCCCCGAGCTCCCGGCGGCCCTCACGCGACATCACGCGATATCGTACGAGCCGGGACAGCCAATGGGAGCGCGCGGGCTTCTTCGGGAACGCGTCCCGAGACGCGACGGCCGAGCGACAGTCGTTCAATGTTGACCACCGGTTCCGGACACGCGCGCTCACCTCGCGTGAGACATGCTCCCGCGCACCTTACGGACTATCACCTACAATAACACTCGGCCTTCGCCGCGAACCCACACATCTAAAGTGTAACAAAGTTTATTATAATAAATTAATAAATAACTGTTAAAACTGGCTGCCCAACGAGCGGCCGAAGTACGCGAGTGTATATTGTTAGTTTGTGTGTGATCATGCCACGTGCTGCGACACGTCAAGAGCGCCGCCAAGCAGAGATCTTGGACGAGGAAGCTCCAGAGTATGACGAACAGACGGCCACGCCAAGGTCAGCGGAGCACCACGCGCCCGCGACCGAAGCTTCAACATCCATCACAGCGAGCGACATAGCGTTTATGATGGCGTCCATCCAGCAAGCTCAGGCTGCGAGCTTCGAGGGCTACTCGCGAAAGTATTGGATTCACGACCGCCGTATTGTTCTCCCGCGCAGACGGAATGCGCACCGACTATGCCATCCGCTCAACCTACGCCCGGCAACTTCGCCGCGTGTAAGGCTCGATTCAGCGGAGCGCCCACGGAGTCTCTCGACGGTTTTATAGATGCCGTCCAAGCATTTAAGGATTGTGCCAACGTAAGTGAAGCCAACGCGCTACGTGGTTTGTCCATGTTGCTAACGCATGACGCAGCAACTTGGTGGCAAGGAGTTAAGACCACCATAACCACGTGGGATGGAGCCGTACAGTGCCTGCGCAGCGCCTTCGGGGACAGCCGCCCGCCACATCGGATATATGTTGAACTGTTTTCCAACCCTCAAAGTGCACACGAGAAAACAGAATTATACGTGGCCAAAGCGCGCGCTCAGCTATCCCGTTTACCGAGCGGGGATATTACTGAAAAAGTAAAGTTAGATATGATTTACGGCCTGCTCCATTATAAAATCCGGAAGAGGCTTCGCCGAGAGGAGTTCGTGAATTTTGATGATCTTCTATGTAAAATACGAAGTATAGAAGAAACGACGGCGGGGTCGCAGATTACGCGTTCCGGAGCATCAAAGGACGCCGCCGCAGTTTCCCGCTCTCGCACGAAATCGCCGCCCGCGCCGACACCGACGATGGCGCCTTCAATGCAACGAGCAGCGAGCGTCGACCAACCTTCGGCCCTGGACGCTGCTCCGCGACGACTTCGGCTGAGCGTCGACTCCAGCACCACTCCCGTTAACGACAAAAGACTTTATTGCGTTTATTGTAGGATTCACGGTCATACGCGGAATCAGTGTAGAAAATTATTACATAGCGTAAATAATGTAAATGGTGGTAATGTAAATAAGAATAGTGTATCATGTTACGGTTGTGGCGAACGCGGAGTAATGCGGGTTAATTGTTCTAAGTGTAATCCAAATTTTAGTGCAATAGATTTTACACGTGTGTCGAAATCGGTAAGGTCAACGAATTCGGGTATATCATATGCGACTAAGACGTCGGCTCACGTAAGTAGTTTTAATGATTTTCCTATGGCTTGTACTGGGGCTGTACCTAACTTGTGTTCTTATAATCGTAGTAATAAGTTAAAGAGCTCGATCTGTGCAAATAAAAACACAGCGCTCACTACTACAGAACCTACATACAATTTTACTAATGCAAGTACACCCCGTGCTATTAATAGTTTACCTAAACGAAACAATAATAGTTTAGTGTCACGTAATAAACAGTCAAGTCATCATAAAAGTATTAATAATGTATATTCGAACGAGAAACGAATTACGTCTCGTCCTTTTATTAAGGGGGAGTATTACAACCAATTTAAGTCAGTGTCTTTTAGGGAACCTAGTCAGTGTACCCTATATGAAAGTCCGTATGATAAGTGTGGTTTTTCATAATTAAATCGTAAACATCGTAATAACAATTCCCAAGGTCCATCACAAAGTAGGGTGTACCCTGAATTTTCGGGACAAATTCGGGAAAACAGGATACCAAGTAGGGTGACCACGACTTTTTCAGGACAATTTCAGGACACTAATAAAATAAGTTTGTTAGGTTTACAATCCGACAATGAGAGGTCAGTGACCTTTTCATCAATAAGTTCCCATAATGTGAATATGCCGCGTCGACCTATATTAAATATTGAGGTTCTAGGAATCCGAGGAAGGGGTTTAATAGACACCGCGGCCAAGGGAACTGTCGCCGGATCTTCGCTCTTCGCTTTATTAAAACAGCGAAATCATGCGTTCAAGCCTAATTATATGCGTGTTAAGCTCGCTGATGGTTCAGCACAAACACGCCGAATGCTGTCAACGACACTAGAAGTCAAGATAGAAGGTAAGGTTGTAGAAGTAGAATTTCTTGTTTTTCCGGATGCCACGGACAATGAAACTATACTAGGTATAGATTTTATAAAAACGGCTGGGCTAGAAATAAATTTTGGGAATTCAAAATGGCGTTTCCATGGATCAAATAAAATATTTCCCTTGCAATATGAGGACTCTAGAAACCTAGCGTCATTTTCTACTGCTGACTTCCTCAGAGAAGATGAAGGAATCATGCTAAGCTCTTCTGAACGTGATGGACCCTACCGTGTAAGTAAAATCGTTAGTCCAACCACCTATGAAGTCACTGACTTAGGTTCGACAATTTTAGGAAAGTTTCATGCTTCTGATTTGAAGCCTTATTACAGTAAGTCTGGTCAGGTCTCAGCTCCAGTACAGCCACGGCGCCTTCGTGGACGGCCACGTCATGGTGTCATTGCCGAGCCCCCAACTAGGCGTTGTAGTGGCTCGGAGGGGGAGGATATAACGCGACCGTGTATCCGAACGCCCCGAGCTCCCGGCGGCCCTCACGCGACATCACGCGATATCGTACGAGCCGGGACAGCCAATGGGAGCGCGCGGGCTTCTTCGGGAACGCGTCCCGAGACGCGACGGCCGAGCGACAGTCGTTCAATGTTGACCACCGGTTCCGGACACGCGCGCTCACCTCGCGTGAGACATGCTCCCGCGCACCTTACGGACTATCACCTACAATAACACTCGGCCTTCGCCGCGAACCCACACATCTAAAGTGTAACAAAGTTTATTATAATAAATTAATAAATAACTGTTAAATGGCATATTTAGGTATTTAATAATTTTAAAAGGTAAACTTTATTTCTCTCTTATAAATTACAATTTTAAAGTAGGATTATTTCTTTTATTTCTTCCTTAAGGTAGGTCGCGACGTACCTTGAGTTTGACAGTTGATTCCTTTCCTCGAGACAGGAAATTTTTTGAGTGACGTTGAGTGGAGGAGATTTTTTTCAACTAAGAATACGGATTTCCTCTAGTAACGTCAAGTGGAGTCGAGAAAACGTCTTAGAATATGGGTGTTAAAGTATTGTTACTCAAACAAACGCTACAATGAATTAACCAGTTTCTCATGATTAATATTTAAGAATTTCAATCACAATAAAATATTAGTTGAACATGCTACAAAACCCCATTTTAATCAGAACACTGGTATATTTCAAGCTTTGTTTACGAACAACCCGCTATAAACGCCTGACGGAATACAAGTAGCAATGGCATTTCCTCACATTTTAATCTGAACCCCGTACGCAATGTAAGCGGGATCACTCGAGTATTCCAGATGTTTCCACGACGTGCGGCGCGCGGGGTATGAACAGCTACAGGTGGATCCTAATGATGGCGTATTCGCTGGAACTGGCAAACTGTTAAGTTAATGTTTACTGATAGATTCTGCATTTTGATGTTCATATGAGAATTCATATGAATTTCTTATTATTACTTTTTTAAAGGTAAGGGACAATAGGCGGACGACAACATTTTTGTTTTGGTCGGCGATTCGAAATAAAATTAAGAATTGAATTATATCACAAAGTACTATAATTATTAAGGAGAACATTGCACCTTATCAAATAATTATTATCCAAAAACTTATCCAGTGAGTCATATTGATATCACTTTCTGATGGGGTAATGTGCACACTATGTTGGTTTGTCTGACAGAGGACATACATCCTCTCTCGTCTTTGAAAAAGTTTATCAGTGTTAGTATGACACATGACAGCCATAATAATATAAAGATATGGCAGCCGAAGCCCTAAGTAGTCAAAGCTACATTTTTATCCACAAAGACCAAGTTCTTGCTTTTTGAGACGATTTGCTGAATTAGAGCTTCGCAACGAATGATTAATCAATTCAAGTGCCGATATGAATGATACAAACATGGCATTGCCCATGTTTAACACCGTCAAGAAATTAAAATCAATTTTAAAGCCTCGCGTTGTTCGTTCTCGTATTTCGCATTCAAAATCTAATAAAGAGATAAACATAGACATATCTGAAATCAGACTTATTTTTATTACCACTGTCAATATATCAGCCTCTGGTAACCACTAGTACTCTTATTTATGCTGTTCGCGTTGGCGGCATTGTGGCGGCCCAAGGATCACCCCGGTCACACCGTAACATGCTATATAAGGAAATAAAATCTCTTTATTGGGCTAAAGGCAATTGTATAGCGCTCATAAAAAGTCATCACACAATCATACACAGTAAGTAGTTATACTTTAACAATACAGTATTATATCCTAATACGGACAGACGAAAGTATCAAAATTAATGATAATTGCGGAGCCTTACGGAATTTTTCCACTAAGAAAACCATAGGATTTACCGGTAAATTCTATAATTTACCGGTAAATCCTAAATAAATTTACTATTATTTTTTACGCTTTTATAGCAATAGATACCCACGAGAAAAGGATCATTATGACACATATTTGAGCACGTCTGTGTCTGAAGTTAAATTAAGAACGAATTCAAATGACGGACCTATTAATGGGTTATGCCTCAATAGTACCTTATGAAATTCCTATTCATCCTACCTTACGCCTTGTTCCCAGAAGGGGTTGGGCTTGGCAGTGGTTGCTACCAGGACACCCACATTTTGCCTTAAATGTTCCGCCCCACGATGTGATAGGGGGCGAGCCTATCGCCATATCGGGCACAAATTCCTGATTCCGGGCTGATAATGAATAGAAAAATTCAATATCACTTTGCCCGGGATTCGAACCTGAAACCTCAACTTTGTAATCGTACCGTAATTCAATGATGCCACCGAGGACGACTTTTATTATAGAATTATTAAAGTCTCATTTAAACATAGATTTTAGTTATGGTAATAAGTGGCAGATAATGCTTGCAAGGCAACATAATTTAAACATCATCTAGACGTAGTTGTATCAAGCCGGCATAATTGTGTCGGATGGTGAAAGATAATTACACCATCGTAATCTACTCTCTATGGCCACGTGACAGGCATAGCCTAGTGTGGGCATCACAGTTGTTTCCTATTTTTGTAACTAAGTAACCGGCAGACAGCCGCCGCCGTAGTCGATGCTGGAACACCCGTCACATGGCCGTCGTACGTAAATGTCGCTTGTTGGGTTTAGCCGCGCGGTGGATAATTATTAAACGAAATGAGCTATTATTGTTACTGAAACACTTATTCATTTATCATTTTTACTAAAACTATTACTAGTACCCATACCTTCTAACATCATGAGGTATTATTCTGCAATTAAGGTTTTAATTTATTACTCACATTTTTTTTTAATTTATTAAGTGCAAAAAACAGGTATACAATGAAAATAAAATAACTTATTCTAACTTAAAACTATTACTTATTATAGACCCAACAACATTACCCACAAAATAAATAAAGATAGTAAATACTACATACACTTAGCTACAAAATTCATAGTAAAAGAAAATGAATATGTTCTATTACCTATTACAATACTAATATTATTGTATATTTAAGTCGGATAGTGCATCATAAAGTGTTTTAAATCTCCTTTCAGACAAATGGAAAATATCAATGTCAGTGAAAGAATCGTTGTGCAATTTCATTATACGTCGTAAAGGCGCTCGCTCACCAGCCGTAGTGCGACAATGTTTAGGAGCAAAAGGACATTTAGTATAGGCGTCGCGTATGCGCTGCGAGCGGCTAGGTATGCACGCAAATATATCTGATTAACGAGTGGGTTACAATCATAATAACTATGACAGATATTATAAAGCATAGTTTGATCCAAGAGTAGTCTTCTTGCCTTAAGTGTTACAAGTGAATATTTGCTTAACAATACATTATATGAACATTTCGAGTGAAAACATTTAAAATGTAGGGTTCGAAGGAATTTACGTTGTACCCTTTAAATAACATCTGTGTACTTCGCAAAATGTGGGTTCCATATTACTGAACCATATTCTAATTGGCATCTTAGTAACGACTTATAAAGTAAAATATAAGATAAGGATTTCTTAAAGGGAGAACAGGTTCTCATATGAAGCCGTACAGTTGATAACATTTGTTCGTAATATAATTAATATAAGCATCAAAGTGCAACTTGAATCTATATACATAACATAGGCGGACACTATCTGCTTGTAGTTTGCTCGTTAATATTACCATCTCACCAGGACCATCTGGACTGCATTGCACTTACAGGTGCATTATAGTGTCCCCTTTACACCAGCGTTAAAGAAGACGTAGGAGTACTTACTGAGCAGCACCACCAGCGCTTGCACGCAGTACCGCGGCAACCGCGCCGGCGCCGTGGCCACCTTCATCGCCACACTTGTCACTGGCTTATAACTGTCTATCTCACTAGTACGAGTACACTGGCGAGTGTAGACGAGTGAATAGTCGCGGGTAGACGAGTGTCGCGGTCTCGGGCGAGCGTGGTCGGAGCCAGCACTAGCAGCACTGGCGCGAGTCGCCCCGCGCCGCCATATAAACACCACGCGGTGAACTCTGCACGGCGCGCCGGGAGCTGGGATCACTCATCACACACACATTCAACGAAAAAGTACAACTATTTACTGAATTCGTTAAAAAGTCATACATTCTATACCATAAGTCGCGATAAATAGCCATCTCGACTCGGAGTCGGTGGATACTCCAACTGTATTGCAGTGCGTTTACCATCAGGCGCACTATAGTGACTTTATTGTCAATATCAGCCCAATACGTCCTACAACAGGGCACGGGCCTCCTCTACAATCGAGAGTACAATTGAGATGGGTTAGACCGTATAGTCCAGCACGCTGGCCTCGTGCGTGTTGGAGGACTTTACATACTATGGAATTTCTCTTAATATAGTTATTAGTTATTGCTCTTTAATATATGGTTTTAAAAACATCGTTATCTGTATCAGTTGTGTAAGTGTAAGTAATGCAGAACTAGCTCGGTGCGTGGCGCAGTTGTACTACGCTACGATTACAACTTTTTGGTCTCGGGTTCGAATGCCGGGTCGGGCAAAGTGATATTGATTGCTTGTCTATTCATTATCAGCCCGGTCATCAGTAATTTGTGCCGCATATTGCGACAGGATCGCCCTTTATCACATCGTGAACCAGCACGTACAGGGCAAAACTGTATGCTGGTACACCTCTGTTGACCCCTTCTAGAAAAAGGTGTGATGTGTGTTTTTTTACGCTCAGCAAACTGTTGGAAGCACTCATAGCTTCAGGGCCCACCTCTTTGAAGTTATTGAGCTTATGTATGTAATCATATATGAGCAAATGCATCCACTGTTGAACCCGGGATTCCTGTATGCCGAGAGCTCCTTTGAGACGTTTTAAGCCGAGACCGGTATCAGCATTATTGAACAACTGTTCCAATGACAAAGAAGAATACAAGAAGCTGACGGCCAACCTTCAACACTGAAGAGGCACTCAAAGAAGAAGAAGCCATTGTCCACCACGCAAGCCTATAGCGAGTTGGTGAAGTTTACATACCATAGAAAGAACCATTCTAAAGATATGTAAGGAAATAATTTCCTTACGTTATTTTCCTTCACTGTCAAAGTGCGTGTACTATTGCAATGTACGAGAACCTACCACAATACAGCGGTAGGTACTAGTTAGTAGTTACAATGCACTTGTGACATGTAATAGGTATATAACACTGTAAACACAGTAATTTATGTTGTGGATATAGTTTATGCACCATTAAATGTTGTTTATTGTTGCTTATTATTTATTATAGGGTGTCGCGAGGAGCTTTCCATTGCGGCTATAACTTGTGCAAGTTTATGAGTTGGTTGCGGCGCCGCAGCAATGTAATTAGTAGGCACAACGTATGTTGCACCCAGCGATCTGCGTACCACAACGATTGATAACCTCCGTAGCGCAGTTGGTTGAGAGCCAGCCGTCAAACGAGAGCCCACAGGCAGCGCAAAAAACAGCCTGATAAGCGCTCAGCGCAAGCTTCTTCTGCGCTCTTGAAAACTGTTGTAATTACCCTGCTCCATCAAAAAAATGGAATAAGTGTTAAAAAAAATAATGGCTGCCCACCGCCAGCCCCGCCCTAGTTACGACACTGCCCATAGGTTCGATCTATTTGTTTCGAGTCTGGGTGTTTTGAGACCGAAAATTCTCTCGTAATTTGTGATACCCCCAAATCAAAACAAGTTCGCACAAAGGTCGCTACGACAAAACCCCACCCCCTCCCCCTCTGCTGCGCGCCCGCGGGCTCCAGTATTTTGTCCGTTAGTCGCTTGTCTCGACAGGCAGGGGATACCGTGGCAAGGTTCCTTCAACGCCTCCATGCCATGAGGTGTAGCTGCACTAAGCCAGCGGGTTGGGCTATAACGAAAGCCCTCTCAATCAAATTCTTAATTCTAGATGAACATATGGGCCGACATACATTTGTGTTAAGAAAGACGTTGTTATATAATATGAAAATGCCTACAGTTTTACTTTTAGTGAATACTACTTGTAAATGGACCCATACTTATAAAATAGTGAGGACAGCAGAGGACAGCACGCTACTTATTATTCGACTTCAAAAATAATAATTCTTCCAAATTCAAAATTGTAATTAAAAAGAGAGAATTAAAATAAATCTTTTAACACTCTTAAATACATGAATATGCCAACAATTTTTTGAGGTCGGTGCCAGGCTTTATATTTGGGACCAGCTGCGACACGCGGTTTTACCCGCGTAGTTCGTTGCGTGATGTTAAATAGCTTATAGGCCTCCAGCTGGCAACGACCTCAAAAAAATTGGCATATTTAGGTATTTCAGAGTTTAAAAGATTAATTTTATTTCTCTCTATTTAATTAAAATTTTGTAGTCGGTTTAATTATTTTTTTATTATTTTTTATGTCAAAACAAATGCATGTGAACAGAACACGTCATATGAGGACAACATAAAGTATTATGCATCGGGTCCACGTGATATTAAGGAAATTCTTATGAGAAAAGTGTATTGGCGGAAAACCAGTGGAAGTGCGTCGAGGAACGAGTTACGAGGGACGCGTGCGGCGCATGCACAACGATTCCACCAGCGGGCCAGGGATTATACTCCTACTGTACTTGTGAGATACGGCTTATCAAACAATCTGACATTCCCAATCCGAAAAAGCTAAAAAGTCCAGCTATCGCAGATCTACAGTCATCGCCCTACGCTAAGATGAACGACTTATCGGACAATCTGAGATTCCCACATCGAAAACGGCTGAACTTTAGTATATTATGGCACGAGTTGAGGGGTGAAAGTGATCAAAGGTATTAGGGATTGGGTCTCTGGTTACAACGTTATCACTCTTATTAAAAGGCAATGCATAGTTTTCGAGAAATTAATAAAAATAGTTTCTAACCTCAAATCACACTTTAGGTAAAACGGAACGTTATTATGGGTGACTGACAAACAAATCGATAATATTATGTCAAATATATAGTCTGTGATATGAAAATTCTTGTAAAAATGGTGAAACCGAACGTAAAAAATATATTTACGAGTTGCGATAAGTGTCAGTGTCATTTGTTTTGGTTCATTCCGTTTGTTCCGATGGTAGTTAGTGTAACAAATTTGTGGGTAAAATAGGTCGACTTTGTCCCAAAACCGACATGGGGCACCCCGACTTCACGTAGTCTTTTAGGTACCACCCCTAGAGTGTATATAAAAAGCCGGAGGCGCGGAGGAGGTTAGGTTTTACATTAATTACTTTTCTCAGAAACGGTGCGTTACCTTTTCATGGTATTGGTACCAGGGGAGATAGGACACTCCCCCCCTTCCTCTCCACCCCCTCCCAACCCCCAACTCGTGCCATAGGATTCTAAAGAGGAGCCCAAAATAGGGTGAGCATTATTCATAATGGACGGGAAAAGTGATTAATCATGCTGTTTTAATCACATTGCCCAATTGAGTCGGGCATTATGAATACAGACCGGCTATTATTAATAGTGCCCGGACTTATCAAATTGCCAGTAATATAATTATATATACGCCACAGACTGCCTTGGTGGCGTAGTTGTACTACGGTACGATTACAAAGCTGAGGTCTCGGGTTCGAATCCCGGGTCGGGCAAAGTGATATTGGGTTTTTCTATTCATTATCAGCCTGGAGTCAGGAATTTGTGCCCGATAAGGCGATAGGCTCGCCCCCTATCACATCATGGGACGGAACATACAAGGCGAAATGTGGGTGTCCTGGTGGCGCCTCTGCCTACCCCTTCTGGGATAATGGCGTGAGTTTATGTATGTATGTACAATTAATGTCTAAATCTTCTGTCCGAGTACTGAGGCCGGACATCAATATTTAGACGTAAGCAGTGATTATTTATTATTTGTTACAATTTTGGAAGCGAGTGTTAAAATTCTGGTTCGGTTAAACAAGTGCACCATACAGTTCGCACAGTATTTTTGCTTCAGAATCCACGGATTTTTTTTGTCAAGACCTCTATGGCTTGCAGATTTCCTTACGATATATTCTTACACCGCCAAAGTGTACGGTAATTGACTATCAATAAACTCATTGGCCTAGAAAAGTCAGAGATGTGTCCTATCCTAGGATTCGAATCAGTGACTGTAGACAGTAAATGTTAAAAAGTAAAAAGAAAAAAGAGCTGTACAAATTGAATTTTTTTCTGTTTTTGGTTTCGCACTTCTTGTACATTGTGCCAAATTAGAAAATTTCGCACCGTTTTAACCATAAAGTTTATAATAATGAGCGGGTAAGTACACTTCGCCAAACATTCGGTTTACGTAGGTATAGATTTGGCCGGCAAAACGTATTTTTTTTTTCTTTTAGTATATGTGTACGAAAAAAATATTGTAACAGTTAATTTTATACTTAACAAGGGGTAACCTACCGAAAAATTTAATACCTACACATATATACCGAAATTATGCACGATCACTAGATTTTAAGCAAATAAGTATGCAATGATCGCTGAAAATGGGGTAAATATGCAATTATACATGGAAATGCATATAATCCTGTACCTAGTCATAATATAAGAAGATGAAATGTGTTGGATTTATAATGTTACTACATTGATAACGATAGTTAGTACCATGGACGTGTAATACGTTATAATACGTCCATAGTTACGTATTATAATACGTCCATGGTTAGTTTACACAGCTTTTATCAAATTTCAATCGAAATTATTAGTACATACGTGACATTGTATAAGCTACCAATATATCAAATGTATTTTCCCGACAAAAGTGAACTGAAGTGAACGAAGATTGATAAAATAGTGGTCTACAATCCAAGACGTTAACATTAGTTCCAATTATAACCGCGTGCAGTTTTATTAAGCGCGGCCTACCATCAACCATGCGATAAATCGACTAAATTCTAAAATGTTATGATTAACTTTCACCCATGTACGTAATATTATTACGTCCATGCTTTCACTATCTTATTCTTATTCATAGAAATCGATTTGAAAGAACTATAATATTACTTGCAAAGAGTCACAGACCAATAAACAAGAATTACTTGTATAATTAGTGAAGTAAAAGACAGCGTCTTTCTTTACTAACATTTAACATGAATTATGTTATCAATAATGGATTGGTCATATTAAAGTAAATCAACCTTGGGAAAATTAATTGCACCTGACATTGATGTACCACCTCTTCTGGACCTCAAATCGCAGCTTCCGTGATCTGTTCACTGTTTTAACAACGACTGCATTCTTCTTGGCTTACGTCAACAAAAAATAGCTAACGTCAAAACTTACTCCTTAGTTTGTGCGTCAAAACTCAAAATTATCGGACGAACGACGGAGCGTTGAGACGGCAGAAATCGTTATTGTATTACGACGATATGAAATCTAAATGGAATAGATCTTAATCAACATAGAAACGCAATTAGTTACATGGTATTTACATTAGGGAACTTATCTGTGACAGCGGCGTGGAGGCAACAATAAGTGTGGCGACGGAGGCGAGCGCTCGGAAGCTTTGTGCCGCTCGACACTACACTCGGCAGTGACAGAGTACAGTGTACAGGGAACAGTGCCGCGAGCTAGCTGCAGTCAGCACGATGCTGTCCCGCTGCGTGGTGTCACAAGTGAAGCACAACTCTTACTTCCTGGTGGGGCTGTGCCTGGGGCTATGGGTGTCGCTGGCGGTGATCCCGATGGAGGAGGAGCCGGCGGCGTGTTCGGGGGCGGCGGCGGGCGCGGGCGCGTCGGCGGGCGCGCTGGGCGCAGTGGCGGGCGCGCCCGAGGAGTTCGAGCCGCACCATGAGGAGAAGCCGCTGAGCGCCGGGCAGACGGCCGGCCGCAGCGTGCAGCGACCGCGCTACTACAGCACGGAGCTCGGCATGAGAGGTACTCTACCACAATCAACTTATGAATATTCTATTCTTTCCATTCATACATTTGACACACTAATAACTATGTGTATACTGTATACCAACCCATATATTATGTTCCATTGCACAACAGAATCACACTACAATTGAAAGGCTTTGAGCACTATCTTGTGTATTACAGATTATAGAGCATAGATTTTTTTTTATTAATATCTGGTATATAGGTTTGTTAACAATGTTTTGCTTTAGTATGTTATTACATAATTAACCTAAACTTAATTCTTAATCATAGGATCGTTGCTCACCGGTGTGCTCAGCTCTGAGGAAGCTCTCAAAAACCAAGTGCCAGCACTGAACAGGACAGCAGCTCGGCTGCAGCCGGCTCTCAAGTTCTTCATCACAGCCAGTGCCATGAGCTCAGTGCCGGGGCTGGCTAATGTAGTAGGATTTACTGATACAAGGGAGATGCTCAAACCATTCCATGCACTCAAGTACTTGGCAGATAATTATCTAGAAGAGTATGATTTCTTCTTCTTGGTGTCGGACACAGCATTTATCAATGCCCGGAGACTCAATGAGTTGGTGTCGAAGCTATCAGTGAGTCAGGATGTGTACATGGGCACCATAGCAGAAGACGACAGCCATTACTGCTCATTGGGTGAGTAATTTATTGTATTGTAATAGAACAAAAATTAATATATCCTCGTAAGGCCCAATGACCTAATTTATTGACAAAAATATTTAGACACTGTGGCCCATGACAGTTTTTAAAATTATTTAATTAAAGCCCAGCGACCTAAAATTATGACATGATATTTATGATAAATAATTGAATAGATTTAATTTATTCAAACTCATATAATACTTATATATTAAAAAAACTATGGTCCATTGACTTAATAGAAGGACAAACAAATAAATAAAAAATGTTTATTTACACCAAAACTAGACAAACATAGAGAACATAAAGAAGATACATTTTAAGGGAGCAAGGATAATAATTCAGCCTAAATCAATTACATTTGTCTCAACAAAAAAGTGATCTGCTGATACCTATGCTAGGAGAACCTGTGTTATAGGTATCAGTGAAACCTCCAAGACAACATTCTTAGGTATGTAAATCAAATTCAGTTTGACTTTTATATTATCATATTAAAATCTGTTAGGTGAATGAACATCCGCTATTCACATATTATATACATTTGTGCTTGTAAAACTACGATTGTCCAGTATTACGGTTTTTAATTATTATGATTTTAAATTAATATTTCATTCGTGTGTAGAGTGTGTAGGTGTGTGTATAGGTGTGATGATTGTTGTGCTCTGTGTGATGTAGGTAGGTATATGAGAGAACAAAGTGTGAATGTGTGTGTAAGTGTTAGATGCCTATTTGGAGCAAGAAACTATTTAGTTATCCTACGTTAGAACTACATAGTAGCACCTCAGTTTGCATATAGGACAGAGATAAGAGCCATTTCTTAATAATATTCAGTTTTAACATATTTTATGCATGAAGTAGTTAACTTTGGGTTTATGAAATAACCCTTAAAATAATTTATTCAAAAGCATTACATTTAAACACTTTTTTACCAAACATAAGTTCTGGGCTGCAACTACTTGAACCTATTTTTAGTACATTAGGTCGTAATGTATATCGACCTAAATTTAGGTCGGGCCTTACGAGGATGAAAAGAGTAATGGAATTTCGAAGTTTCTTATTTTTTAAGATTATTACATTTACAATGTCATTACTCGGAATAACTGAGCTAACGCTACAAAAATGTATTTGTTGCTGTAAGTGGGCTAGGTTTTTACTAACTATACAATAAATTACATTTATTTTATTTGCACCGAAATGTAAAGTTATAAAGTAAAGAAACTTTTAAAATAAATCAGTCTATGAATGCATAGAGCCATGATGCTACAAAGTTAATTTTGAGTCAAATAAAACATGATATATATATTTTTTTTTTTTTTTTTATATATATATATACTGCAATCTGTCGATCAGAGACATTTAGCAATAGGTAGGTATGTATGTAGGCGCGGGAGGTGCAAGTCCAGTGACTTGCCCTCAGGGGATTTACTGCTTCAAAGCAGATCTTGTGGCTTTCTACGTTTAAGTCGTCTTAGATCTGGTTGTTGATTCATAAGGTTTTGTGCCAGTATGTTAGGGTGATTTGATATACGCTTTTGATAAGATATCGCAAAAGCTTTAGCTTCTTGTCTCACTGTCTTGATGTTAAGATCGTGGTGGAGTCTCTCATTGGTAATGTACCAAGGTGCGTCTGCTATCATTCTGAGCATTTTGTTTTGGAATCTTTGGAGTATTTCTATATTCGATTCGGCTGCCGTGCCCCACAGCTGGATTCCATAGGTCCATATTGGTTTTAATATGCTTTTGTATAGTAGGAGCTTATTTTCTAGAGATAGTTGTGACTTTCTGTTTCTTACCCAACTCTTCAATGCCATCCTACGAAGGGGCTTTGTGCCGCCGCAATGGAAGGTTGCAGAAATTATAATGATCTTGAAACCTGGTAAAAATCCTGAAGACGTGAAATCATATCGCCCAATTAGTTTGTTGCCCGCCACCTCTAAATTGTTGGAGATTGTGTTTCTCACAAGACTGAGACCGATTATAGAACAGACAAAATTAATTCCAGACCACCAGTTTGGCTTTAGACAACAACATGGTACAATAGAACAAGTCCACAGACTAGTTGAATACATCGATACAACATTTCAGGAAAAAAAGTATTGTACTGCAGCCTTCCTTGACATATCGCAGGCTTTTGATCGGGTCTGGCACGATGGCCTCTTATACAAAATTAAAAAGAACTTGCCTAACAATGTATACAACTTCATACGTTCCTACTTAAACGACAGACACTTTCTAGTAAAATGTGGTGAAGAAGTAACACCACTACACCCGATTAATGCAGGAGTGCCGCAAGGCAGTGTTATGGGCCCCATATTATACCTGCTTTACACTGCGGACTTGCCAAATATAGATGGCGTGATAATGGGAACATTTGCTGATGACACCGCAGTAATGTCAGCTGACGACGCACCAATAGCTGCCACACAGAAGTTGCAATGCGCTCTAACTAATATTGCACAATGGCTTAAGAACTGGCGTATTAAGGCGAATGAATCAAAATCAATACAAGTCACATTTACCACTCGAAAGGAAACTTGTCCTCCAATTGAGCTTAATAAAGTACAAATTCCCCAATCGGATGATGCAAAATACCTTGGAATGTACCTAGATAGACGATTAACTTGGAGAAAGCATATTTATACCAAACGCTTAGCATTGAGCCAACGAATGATATTATTTGTACAATTTATCATTGACTCTGAGTTGAATATATATATTAGTTGATGATGTAAATAAGGTTAGGGACTTCCTGCTAAATTTACAAAGGATTTATAGTATGGATTTCATATTTAAAGTTTAAACCACCTTATTTATTTCCAACAAGCTTTTACCCGCAAACTTCGTCTGCGTGATATATGACTTTATTTGAAATTAATTTTATTTGGAAAATCCCATCCCATCCCATCCCGTTATATCCCGCCCGTCCCCCCTCATTCTCACTCAAGGCATGCAATCCAGTCCCGTCCCACCACTTTGAGTATACAAAGGCCCTGCGCAGACGGCACACTTTTTGTGCGATCGAGTCTGCGGCGCACAAAAAGTCTGCATGGCGCGCAAAAAGTCGGTCGCGGAATTTTCACAGACTCAACGCACACGACGCACATCTTCGATTATTTTGTCGGCAAAGCTGTAGGGACGTAGACGCTATGGAAATCGTGCAGAGATTGCGAAGTATTATATTGTACATGGAGTACAGAAAAAGAAGAAGAAATAGAAAATTTTGGGTACATCCTATACTTTCGGAAAGATTACTGAAGGGACAAATAAACATTACAGCACACTTCTTCCCACATTTTTCTTTTTAAATGTCTATCATGATATTCTGCCTTAGAAGTATCATAAATTGCTGGTCTGTTTTGTATTTCTTGAATTAACATAGTTACATCGACCTCTGGCGCCATGACAATAGATCGCTTGCGTTACGTCCACCCACCCCTATCAAATGCAGATTGCCGACTAAAGAGTGCGCCGTCTGCGTTAGCGCGCGTTGAAGCAAACGTTCAATTTTTTTCACACACTTATTGTGCGGAGCGGCGCGCCGCGGCGCGGTGCGGTCTGCCCGAATTACACGGATTTTTTGTGCGCCGGACTTTTTGCGCGTCGTGTGTGTTACTGCATATAATTGCATAGATTCTATTTTCACAAACTAAAAAGTGCGTCACGGATAGTCTGTCGTCTGCGCAGGGCCAAAAAGTAACAAACATAACCAAGAGAAATGTTTGTGCGGCCCACAAATATTTCTTTCGGGTCTGGGTGTTTGTGAGACCAAAAAGTCTCTCATAATTATGATACCTGCGACACAAGACTTAATTGATCTTAATGTGGGGTCAGGAATATGTATATGACTGTTGGGTGTATTTATTTATTATTTATTTATATCGGAATTCTTTCCTCATCCCACCGGAACACTAAATTTGTCCGGATAAAAAGTAGCCTAAGTGTTAATCCAGGGTGTCAGCCATACCAAATTTCATCGAAATCCGTTAAGCTGTTTCTGAGTTCATCGCGCACATCCGCACAGACAAACAGAAAAAAGTCTACAAATCATTGTTTTTGGTTCTATTACGTTAATACCGACCCCCATATTAGATTTTCTCATTTATCTTCCAGGTACACTCATCGATCGGTTACAAATTTATTATATGTATATACATATGTATATAGATGTATAGATAAATAAGGCAAAATTCAAATTTCCGTGTGTTAAGTACATTTTATTGTTTGTATTTTTTTGTATTATTACAACTACTTTATTTTAGAACAATTTAAAGCAATGCATTGAATGTCCTGTCGGGATAATATACAGGGACAATTTTTCCTTTAGTCTGTCATATGTCATTACTTCCCAGAATTTGGTCCTTATTAGCAACATTATCGAGTGGTGTAATAATACAGCATGTTTTTTTTTTTTTTTTTTTCAAAACCTTCGGGTTCTATTCCTCGCTAGGAATATTAATTTATCAAAAGTACCAAGTAAAATAGGGCTCGTGACTCCTTTCAGTAATTTTCGTTATTCCTTATAGTTTTGGTTTTGACCATCCACGCCCACTTGAAAAATTCACCCTGTATTATTTGTGGTTGATACAAAACAACATAATATTGTTTTAAAAATTCTAAAATTACGGTTTCGGATCTTATCTATAAGTTATAAGTAATGTTTTGATTATTGAAAAGAAGGAGATTATCAAATCGACCTTACCGTCGATCGGATTTGCGAACTGCATTTGTGATAGATAATATTAGCGTAAACTGCCGACGCAGCAAAGTAAATATGTTGATTGTACGTGTTAGCTCGTACAACCTCTATATATGTATGTTATTTTGCCAGAATTACCACTTTTTGGATATGTTAGTCTATACCGGCTTCTAAACACGTGTACCAAATTTCAATTTATGTATATGTGTATGTCTGTATGTTTGTCCACGCAAATTTAAAAAAATATAAATCAGATTTTCTATATCGGATATTCTTTATGTGTTGGATTAGGTATTGTAGCGTAATGTTATGTAGCTTATAGTCGTACAGCTGGCATGGACCTCAAAAAAATAGTTGGCAATTGGTATATTTAAAAGATTATTTTTATTTATCTCTTTTAAATTACAATTTTGAGGTCGGTCAAATTTTTAAAATGATTTTTTATTATCTGGTGAGCCGCAAGTAACGTTGTGTGTGTGCATGTAGAGAGCGGCATCCTGCTGTCGAACTCGGTGCTGCGCGCGGTGCACGGCGCGCTGGACTGGTGCGTGCGCAACTCCTACTCGCCGCACCACCACGAGAACATCGGCCGCTGCGTGCTGCACGCCGCGCACCTCTCCTGCGCCGCCGCGCTGCAGGCGCAGCGCTACGACTCCGCACTACTCAGCGACGCCGCGCCGCTCACTCCCGCGCTCGCCGACGCAGTCACCGCGCACCCGCTGCACTCGCCGCAGCGCTTCTACCAGCTGCACGCATACGTCGCCAGGGTATGCTGATTAACGACACTATCACTGCGCGCTACGTTTATTGTACAACCATATGGGCCATATTACCTCACTGTTGTAGCTGTGTGAAGTAAAAATTACCAATTAGCGGTCTAGGTTTTTATCTCTATGTAAAATGTATATTTTGTGTATGTCACGCAGGTGCACCTGGAGCGCGACAGCGGCGAGGTGAAGCGGCTGCGCGCGTACGCGTGGCGCAACAGCGCGCGCCACCCGCCGCACTACCGCAACAGCACGTGGCCCGGCGGCCTGCGCGACGACCCCGGCCTGGCGCGCCCGCTGCCCGACAACCGCTTCGACCACCTGCGCTGGACGCCCTTCAACGCCACGCACGCCTTCATGCCCGACGACCACCGCAACGTCGCACTTATTACCGGCGCGAACCGACAGGCGCTCGACGTGAGTACCACCACCGTACTCTCCCGGCACCCACCAACACCACCAGCAATTACACTATACATCGTGCATGTCGCCCGTGCAGCTGGTGATGCGCTCCGTGCGCGCGTGGGCGCTGCGGCGCTGGCCCGAGGCGCTGGACGTGCAGGTGGCGGAGGGCGCGTGGCGCTGGGAGCCGGCCGTGGCGCTGCGCTACCGCCTGCTGCTGCGGCTCACGGCGCGTGCGCCGGGCGGCGGCTGCACGCTGCGCGGCGCCGAGGTGGCGCGGGCGCTGGGCGCGGCGCGGCTCGTGCCCGTGCGCTACGTCACGGAGAGCGCGCGCGTCACGCTGCTGCTGCCGCTGCCCGCCGCGCCGCGCGCCGCCGCCGACGCGCTCGACTTCCTCAAGCGCTACGACGCCGTGTGTCTCGCGCAGGACAAGAACACTGCGCTGCTCGTGGTGCGTACTACCCTGCCAGCGCTTGTGACGTCCACGCGGCGTGATCCCCGATTAACATCGCTCGCTGCGCAGGTGGTGGTGCGCGACTCCACCGACAACAGCACGAGCGCGTTGGACCCCACTAAGGAGGTGCGCGACGCCATCGCGGCGCTCGCGAAGCGCTTCCCGGGCGCGCAGCTCGACGTGCTGGAGGCGGAGGGCTCGGGCGGCGCCACGGAGGGCGCGCTGCAGGCGGGCGCGGCGCGCGCGGCGCTGGCGCTGGCGCTGCAGAAGGTGTCACGTGACACGCTGCTGCTCATGGCCGTGCCGCACATGGAGTTCAACCAGGACTTCCTCAACAGGGTGAGTCGAGCGTCTGACCCTATCACCTCACTGATCTGTTCAATACATGTTACAATTTAATTTCACTCAAGTCGAATAGATAACTGTATAGTGGTCGTGTGTGATGTCGCAGGTGCGCATGAACACGATCTCGGGTGAGCAGTGGTACCTGCCCATCCCGTTCGCGCGGTTCTCGCAGTACGACCACCCGCGCTTCCTCACGCCGACGGGCCAGAAGCCGCAGGTCAACACGGGCCGCTTCAACACGCACCACCACGACGTCGTCGCCTTCTACAGGAGCGACTACGACTCCGGTACGAGAACGCGCACCACTACTCCAAGTCATTTCGATTTACTTCTATGGAGGAAAATAAATCCAGTTCCATTTTTTTTACAATTCAGCTTATTCTAATTTGATTTAATTATCAGAATTCCTACACACAGAATAAACTTAAGCATTTTCGACCATTTAATACACAGAACTCGATGTTTACTGTACAGTATGAAGGTCATTAACCTCTGTCCCATCACACAGCTGTTTGTCTTATCGATTATTATTCATAGGATATTTATTCCCTGTAAGGAAGTGAGTGTGTATTGAGGAGCGTGTGTGTTGCAGCGACGGCGCAGTGGTCGGGCGACGCGGGCGCCGGCGCGGCGGACAAGCTCGCGCGCGCGGCGCTGCGCTGCGTGCGCGCGCCCGAGCCCGGCCTCGTGCTGCAGCCGCGCCGCGCGCCCTGCCCGCCGCCCGCGCCCCCCGCGCACCCCGCGCCGCCCGCGCCCCCCGCGCCGCCCGCCGGCTCGTGCGCGCGCCGCCTGCGCGAGGACGCGCTGCACGCGCTCGACCTGGGCGCCCGGCACTCGCTCGCGCAGCTGCTGCTGGAGGAGCAGGCCGAGCGGGACGCCTGAACACACTACCACATACACGGCACTGTAGCCGACCATTACATCAAATTATATACTATTTAACTCTGATATTTGTTTCACTGTTTTATTTAATGCAATCCCGTCAATCAAATAATTTGAATATATTATACAGGGTGAGTTTTTCAAGTGGGCGTGGATGGCCAAATCCGAATCTATGAGTAATATCGAAAAATCGTCAAAGGAATCACGAGCCCGATTTTGATGAAAACTAAAACTGCATACTTAGATTTTTGATAAATCAATATCCCCAGCGAGGAATCGAACTCAATGATTTTGAAAATAAACACTTGGTGTATTATTACACTATTCGATAATGTTGCTAAGAAGGTTGAAATTCTGGAAAGTAATAACATACGTCAAACTAAAGAAAAGATTTCATTTTTAGCAAAATCATATTCCTTGTGATGGGAATGGAACCAACAGAAAATAATACAAAATTGTTCGGAGCTGTTATTTCTAACGCTTCATTACAAATGCCTGGCTTAATTAGTTTAGATTGATAAAGCTACCTTCCTGTTAAAGTTTATAAATATTTTTTTGAAGACCATTAACAGTGAAGAAACCACAATATGCACTACATTTTTTCGGTACAAAAGGGCGAGTGACAATTCACACAAGCCTGCTTCAGATAAGTACTATCATATTTAATTAAATATTTATTAAAAAATAATTCAACTTATTTGTATATTTTTTTACAATTTTTTAACGAAATACGAAAAACTTCCAAATTTCACTCCCAACGCAAGGGGACCGGGTGTGAAGCTACGGTGGAAAAAATATTATTTTACCTAAAATTACCGCTTTCCTTTAGTTTGTCATATAACATTACTTCACAGAACTTGGTTCTTATTAGCAACATTATCGAATGGTGTTATAATGCATGTGTTTTTTTTTTTTTTCAAAATCATCTGGTTCGGTTCCTGGTGAGGGTATTGATTTATCAAAAATCTAAGTATGCAGTTTTAGATTTCATCAAAACCGGGCTCGTAACTCCTTTCAGCATTTTTCGATATTCCTCATAGTTTCGGATATGGCCATCCACGCCCATTTGAAAAATTCACCCTGTATTTTTTTTGTTTCTCGTTAGCCTTAAATATGCGCAATTCTCAACATTTAGAATCATTTTATTATTGATGCACCAATCATGAATTGACTCCAAATCTGATTGAAGTAGTGCAGCGTCGCTTTGGGACCGCATATATCGTTAAATTTTGAAATCTTCTGCAAAAATAGAATAATTACTGTATTTTATGGAATGTACTATATCGTTTATAAATACTAGTAGACTGTAGTACATGCCTAAGTTATTTATGAGATATGAATCACTGATAAACAAAACGATTAGCGGCCGTCGTATTCCCATTAGCCATTCTGTGTGACATGTACTATTAATTTGTATTTCTAAAACAAGAATTCAATCTTTCTATACATGTAATAAATTTGTAACCGATCGATGTCTGAACATGGAAGATAAATGAGAAAAACTGATTTGAGGGGTCTGTACTATTAACGTAATAGAATCCAAAACAATATTTTTAGAAAATTGCCTGTGCGGTTGTCCGCGATGAACTCGGAAATGGCTTAACGGAATTCAATGGGTATGGAGGTAGCTGACACCCTGCATTAACACTTAGGCTACTTTTTGTCCCAAAAAAAAGTGTTCCCGTAGGATCAGGAAGGAATTCCGGTATATTTGTTACATTTTTATACTCAAAGGGATGGGATGGGACTGAATAAAATACCTTGAGAATGAGACGGGACGGAATGGGAAATTCCAAATAAAGTTAATATCAAATAAAGTTAATTACGCGGACGAAGTTAGCGGGCAGAAGCTAATTTCTAGTATTTTAAGATTTTCTTTCTAATACTCATTTAATGTCGTTGAGAATACAGCAGTCATCCTAGGCTCGTTACATTCGTGGATAATTAATAACCTCGATAAATCTCAAACTTATATGAAAGCATCGTGTAAGGACTTATTAAATTGGTACGATATTATGACGTCATAAGTTAGTAATGCGTGTTTTTTTTGTCTCATTTAACATTTCTTATTAAAAACATAATTAATTATATCACAAAAAAACGTTTGATAAATTTAATATTACGAGAATAACTGATTTCAGTTTCATGTTACAGTTTTGTGATTATTTTCCGGTTGACTGTTCTGAATATAACAAAACAGGAAATAAAACAACAGGATAATGGAAAATGCAATATATTTACTTGAAACAAACAATAATAATACTCAAAAGGCAACGCGTCATCTGCGCGAGCCACGCACACACACACACACACACACACACACACGCACACGTATCGGCAATGTCTTGTGTGTGTGAGCGCGAGTCGCAACGCGAAAACTTAAAATTAATGTCTTTTATAATAGTGCGACGTCCATGCTCGCATTACGCTCCTTATCGAATTACCCCAGTAAGAAAAAGTATATACTTATACTCCATATTTATAATAAAAAATAAAAAACAGCAAGATGCAATTGGACGACAGGACTGTACTAGTGGTGGTGACGTCACGGCAGCACTAGTGGTGGTGACGTCACACCCGCGAAGCAGCTCGCGCGCAAAAGCAGCCCACGCTTCTCTTGTGAGCATCCATAGCTTCAGCGAAATACTCTCGCTGCACGAAACACTGCGTTAAATGTAACCACTTAAATATCTTAAAATCGTGAAATATCTTATTCGATTGACATTACAATGAGGTTCAAATTGCATACTCGCCAAATAGTACTACCGGTTGGGTACTCTCCAACCGAGATAATTACATAGTCTATATTGAATAAATTGCCAACCAAATCGCGTCGTGTCACGTGCGGAATGAGCGTTAGCCACGCCGCGACACAAGCGAGGCGCGCGAGCCGCTCCACCCTCGCGCCGCTTATATATTAAAAATAGGTACATCAAATTATAATTACATTCATAACTACATAATAATAATAATGGAAGTGGCACACGTAAATATAATTGGAATATTAAGGTGAATCGCGCGAACAGTGCGGCTTCTGCGCCGCTTCACTCCGAGTGCATCTCGCCATTCGTCTTCTGCTCCTGCAACAACACACACGCGTCACGTCCCGCCACACCGCGCGCGCGCACGTCACCACGCACAGCACGCACCTGCAGCGCGCGCGCCGGCGCCGGCGGCGAGCACAGCGCCGTCCACTCGCCGTCCGGCGCGTACAGGCACTCCACGCACGACAGGAACTCCTTGCCGTCGAACCCGCCCACCGCGTACAGCACGTCGTGCAGCACCGCCAGCGCCAACCCCGCGCGCGCGCGCCGCAGCCCCGGCCCCGCGCGCCACCCCCCCCGCGCCGCCCGCCTCCAGCCACTCCGTGCGCCGCAGCGACGCCGCGCCGTCCGAGCCGCCCGCCGACACGAGCCGCCCGCGCCACACCGCGCCGCCCACCGAGCGCCGCGCCGTGGGCAGCGCCGGCCCCGCCACCCACGCGTCCGCGCCCGCGCTCAGCGTCTCCGTGCTCGCCAGGCAGTGCCACGCGTCGCAGCCGCCCAGCACCCACAGCGCGCCCCCCCACTGCAGCGCCGCGCACTGCGACCGACCTGCACGAACACACACTTGCTCTTAAACTTACACGCACATGACACACGGGTCCAGAGTCATTCATGCATTCACACCGCACTGACCGGTGTTGAGCGGCGGCGCCTCCGTCCACTTGTCGTCGTCGGGCGTGTAGCGCATCACGCGTTTGAGGTTCACGCCGCCCGTCCACCCGCCCACCACGTACAGCGCGCCGGCCTCCTCGTCGCCGACGGCGGCCGCGTGCGACAGCGCCAGCGGTAGCCGCGTGCGCTTGCGCCACTTGCCGCCCTCCAGCGCGTCCACCGAGTCCAGCTCCACGTGGCCGTCGCTGCCGCCCAGCGCGTATAGCGTGCCGCCCAGCACGGCCGCCGGGAAGCGCGCGCGCGCACTGCGCATGTCGGGCAGCGCGCTCCACGCGTTCGTGTCGGGATCGTACTGCTCGGCGGCGCGCAGCACGCGCGCGCGGTCGTACCCGCCGCACACCACCAGCCGCCCGCCCAGCGTCGCCGCGCCGTGCGCGCACCGGCCCGTCGCCAGCGACGCGCGCCGCTCGCCCGCCTCCGCCTCGCCCTCGGCGCTGTGCAGCCCGCCCCGCGCCCCGCCCGCCGCGCCCGCGCCCACGTCGCGCCACGTCACTCGCGCCGCCGCCAGCCGCCCGTGTACAGCCAGCAGCGCGCTCGTGGCGCCCGCGCCCGCCGCGCGCGCCGCCAGCACCGCGCACGCCGCCCGCGCACTGCGCGCGCCCAGCTCCAGGCCGGGCAGCGGGCGCGGCGCGGGCGCGGCGGCGGGCGCGGGGCGGCGGGCGCGCTCGGCCGCCTCGCGCCGGTACTCCTGCAGCTCGGGCGCGTCGCCGCGCGCCGCCGGCAACTCGCCGCAGTCGCGCAGCACGCCGCGCTCGTTCACGTATAACAGGTGCGTGCGCGAGCACAGCTCCTCTAGCTGGAAAAAGATTATCATCCTACGTAACAAGCAATCGGCGATTTTAATGCTTACTAATATTCTAATGGGGTATTTTACTATAAGAAAGAAAAAATCTAAAAACTATAAATGTATATAGTAGAGCATTAAGCCATAAGTATATGTTAATTTCAGTTTTTATTTCCAAGGAATAAATTTTATAATTCGTTTTGAAAATTTCAATTTTTTATCTGTCTTAAAAAGATGTGAAACGGCCGCCGCCATGATGGATAACGATTCTACGTCATTCCGTAAGTAGAATACCCCCTCCGGTGTCCAAGAGCTCATACAAACACAGGTTGTTTACTGGTTGAGTGACGTATCATTTTAAAGGAACATGGCGCCTAGCGTTTTCACATATTTGCGCGCATAAATTTAAAATTTAAATTTTAAATGGATTTTTATTGGACTTGCCGAGCGAATAAAAATTTGATATTTTTTTAAATAGTTTGTCTTAATCTTAGGAACAACTTAAAAGACTTTTTGAAAATGGGTAGAATACCCAATTACCATATTAGTTGAATATTTGTATACCATTAAAATAAAACATTTCTGTGAAAACCATAGATGTAGTATAAAACATAGATCGGCAATGTGAAAGAAATAGAATGATTTTAATCATACTTTAAAGCGAGATGCATGATGAGACATAATAAGTTTCCTAGTACCTATACAGATAATAAAATGTGTTTATTATTCTCAGTTTTATTACATCTATATATCCATTACAATGTAAAAAATATTTTTATTCAGTTGAACAGATCTTTACAAAACTTCTCAAATAAAATAATTCTTAAATATGACACATACATACATTAAAATTTATCTTTATTTATTTGTGCTTATGTATCTGTATTGAAATACACACAATCATAATTTTTCTGTTAAAATACAATGAAATGTCTCATATATCTATAAAATTTTATTTTATAGATCCAGGCCGCTAGCTTTATCGATATGATAGTATCGACAGTGCATGGCGCAGCATTATCTGTCACGCACTCATGTAAACTTCACGCACACTATCATATTCTCGTTTTGGTTCCACTCACAATGATACAATGCCGATCTATGTTATAAAACTACATCTATGGTGAAAACAGTTTTAAAGTAGCTCGTAAAATGAGAATCTCACATCATGTTGCGGCGCGTGATCGCGCAGCCAGGCGAGCGCGGCGTCGGCGACGGTTTGCGGGGCGTCCTCGCCCGCCCCCGCGCCCCCCGCCCCGGCCGCCGCGCCGCCGTCGCGTCCCTCGCGCAGCAGCTCGATGCGCACCACCGGCAGCGCCGCCAGCGCGCCGCTCTCGCACACCGCCTCGAACTGCAACACGAGCCGCGCTGCACTCACACGCGCACCACGAGCGACGAGCGACGCGCGGGGCGGCACTCACGTTCTGCGCGATGTAGGCGTCGAGCTGCGCCAGGTGCTCGGGCGCCAGGTCGGGCAGCGCGCGCACCTCGAGGCAATCGTGCGGCGCGAGGCGGCGCAGCAGGCGTTCGGCCAGGTGCGCGCGCACGGGCTCCACGCGCAGCCGCCACGCCGCGCGGTACAAGCGCCGCGCGCCGGCTGCGTCGCGCACGCGTGCGCGCCCCGTGTACGCATACTCCACCAGCTCGCGCAGCGCGTCGGGGTCCACATCCTCGACACGGTAGGCGGGCGGCGCGGGGTGTGCGGGCGCAGCGGGCGCCGGCGTCAGCGCCTCCAGCAGGTAGGGCGAGGCGGCGGCCAGCACGGCGCGGTGCGCGGCCACCTCGGCGCCGCCCGCCACCAGCACGGCGTCGTAGTGCTGGCGCGACTTGCGCAGCGCGTTGAGAGCACACAGCGCGCGCGCGGGTGCGTCGCGGTCACACAGCGACAGCTCGTCCTCCAGCGCGCTGCTCTCCTCGCCTTCGCTGTCCTCCTCGTGCCCTGCGCGCCACGACCGTGAGCCGCCGCTGAACGCGTCCACGGCGCACACTTGCTCAACGTGCCACATGGCCCCGCGTTCAGCGACCAAGCATACTACTACCACCAGGCACCGACTCGCGAATTCAGTCGGGGAATACTATCTATACACTAACTATGCTGCGGCGCACATTACTCTTTACTCGACATTAAAATTAGTACTTGCACTCACATTTCATGGTGCTTTTTACATAAATAATACTCAGACATCAGCGGAATGCGTAATGGAAACATAAACCAGGCTTGCGGTGGTGCAGGCTAGGCCGCGCCTTGCCGCTCGCGGATGGTGCAGTGCGCGCGCGGGCGGGTTATCTGCGCGGCGTCGCGGCTGCCGGCCTCTTGTCAACTTAATTATCGGTGATAGTGACGTTCAATGTCAGTGCGACTTGGCTGCGGGGGCCCGGCCCCCTGCGACACCTGCGCCGCTACAACGTGGAGGCGCTCACGTGCGCGGCGACCTTCACCGCGCGCGCCGCCCCCGCGTCACCCCCGCGCCGCCGCGCCGCACTGCTGCGGCTTCCGCGTGAGCCGCCCGCGCACGCCGCCGCACCGCGCATAAGATTTGTTGATTTGGAGTCACGGGTATCGGCTTACTTGGTGTATTTAATACACACACCAATATATGGATTATTAACCTATAGATATGATTTTATGACTGCGTTGTAAAATCGCGGTGTTGTTCGTTTTTGCGTAAAAATATATAAAATAGTGGTGAACATAAAACTGAATCATATACATAATTATTGTCACATTGCCGCACTCTTCCGATCCGTATCGTTCGATTGTTACCTTCAGATGCGGCGAATAAAGTTTTATGTGTTTAATCGTACGGCAGAACAACTCATAATCTAAGATATGGCATCACTGAATCCATGAGTTATGTGCATTTAGTTATTTCTTCATTACACACAATCATTACAACTGTATGGGCATTATTTGTATGAACTTAATAAAATGATCCACATCCTCTGTTAGGCTTGACTGGGTAATACTATGCCGGCGTTACTGATTGGAAACATGTCTAATTATCTGTTTGTTTGCACATCTATAGATAATTTATCAAAAATGCATTACTTATCCGGTATACTAGCAAAAAATAATTCGAGATTTATTTTATTGTGACAAGAAAATGATGAATTATTTGATGTAGAAATTAATTGCTGTATTACATTATCATATATATTGACGGAATTCACTTGAAGGTATTCCTTTATAATGATTACCTTGAGAAACAAACTATCTGCAATTTGGTGCGAAGTCCATTGACCAAGGTCATTACTAAACAATGACTTACAACACCATTTCAACATGAATATTCTTACTTTACTTTGCTATGAACCACGACTACACACTATGTGGATATCCACAAGTTATTACAATAATCACAATATGCTCAAATTCATTCATTCATTACATTAGTTTTTGCACACACACACACACACACTAGTGTACTGCAAGTGCATGTGTGTCAATAGATTGACTTTGTTTTAAATTAACAAGTTAAACATGGAGGTAAACATAATTAATCTTAGACTCGTCTAATTCATGTGAATATGTATTGTAAACATTCAAACTATTCATACACTTCAATAAATCGTACAGAACACATTCAACATTTTGCTTCTTGAATATTATTAGTAGCAATAACAAATTTATCCTTAAATTTTTAATTCTTTTCCAAACAATACAAACTGTATCAATATTCATACATTTCACACATACTTTCATCTGGTTCTATTTAGCCCTGTCCTGCATCAATTATTATATCTTATCACCAAAAGCACCCAAAACATAGCACTATCTCACCAAGGACATAC
This sequence comes from Deilephila porcellus, assembly GCA_905220455.2. Classification (NCBI taxonomy): domain Eukaryota; kingdom Metazoa; phylum Arthropoda; class Insecta; order Lepidoptera; family Sphingidae; genus Deilephila; species Deilephila porcellus. Next base: position 10,450,148 of record LR999993.1, read on the forward strand.
ATACAAACAAAATGAACAAATACTTAGCTCATTAAGATTTAGACACACATTGTATTGATAAGTTATATAAGTAATGCTCTATAATATGTGAGTTATCATATGCATAGCCAATTACAAATACATACACAAAGAAACTCTGCCAGCCAGTACTATTCTCAATAAAACTTATCACTCAACAAATCATATAAAGACAACTTGCCCAATAGGTATTATTTGTTGCTGGTCCCAAGCACACATTCCAACAACATGTAACAATAAATATCAAATAATAGCCAAGAGGGTCTTACATATTGTTCAATTATTGCCAGCATCATTAATCTAGCGACAAATTGAAACCACTTCTACTCCAAACTTACAATTCATCAGTCAATTGATACAATTGGCCCCAGACAATATCATTACCAATTTAAACCACTACTATCTGCTCTCTAAGTTTACATCTATAACATTAATCTGGAAAATACATGGACTAGATAGCAAAGGTTTGAGCTCCAGCTAAACATTATGTTTCTCTCAACTAGGCATTGAGTATAAGAAAATGTACTAACACAATGCTTGGTGCAACATGCACACCAGGCATGTCAAGTATCAACAACAAACAAGCAGTGGAAACAGAGAGGCGCGCGCCTCCTCGCCCCGGCGCGGCGCCTCGGCCGGCAGGCGCCAGCGACTGGCTCGGGCGCGAGGAGGCGGCGCGCTCCGTGCAGCGCAAGCGGCTCACCGTCGCCGTTCCTGAAGTCGTCGCGCGGCTTCATGGCGGCTGCGTGTCGGAGGTGTGGGGCGTGTGGTGTGCGCGCGCGCTACCGTCCCCGTGCTCGTGCGCCGCCGGCCGCGTCCTCTCCGCCCTGCGCGGAACTAACTGGATTACACCGGTGAGCACGTGCTCCACCTCGCTGCGGCCCACGTCACATGGCTCGCGTAAACAAACCTACCTGATGCGCTCGCCGCACCACCGCACTCGCTCGCGATGCACTCGCACGCTGCACGCCTCGCGTCCCGCCTCGCACCAACCACACGCTCCTTATTGGATTAGCGACATGATGAGCGCGCCGCGGACTCACATCACATTAACTCGATAATACTGTGCAGTGTGGAGTGTAGCGTGCCGCTGCACCGCACCGCGCACCACCGCCCGAAACTTGTTTTTATTTTTTGACAGCTTGACGTTGACAAGAACTTGATTGCTTTGACAGATGTTATACCTTATGAGTACCTTAGTCGATACTCGAACGCGACTTAGTCGATATACCCACATAACCCTATTTCAAAGTAGTAATATTTTTTTACTCTCATTTCGTTTTGTGGCACAACCTGAACGCCATCTATTAACAGTTCTCCGTAACGCCTAGCCTGCCGACATCGACATCGCGTTTCGTTCAGCGTTTACCATCCGCTACGCAAATGAGCCTTCTGCGGGAACTATAGCGAGTAGACACCAAAAAGGTAGACACTCCCTATCAGTATTCAGAAGGGTAAATGAAATCGCGAAAATCACTTGATTCTCTATTGATAACGGAAAAATGCAAGCGACACGTAAATATGGATAGTTTAATTTGTGACTTCAATGAATAAAAATACGTCCATAGGTGTAATAATAAAAGGGAACTGTATTAATATGCTGTAATAAAATAAGAACGAATCCTAAGGACACGAAGGGAGCTCGTGTAGAGGCGGCGCGGGCTGTGCGGGGTGGCGCGGATCGATAGGCGGTGGTGGCGGGTGGCAGCGGGTCGCACGGCTCGCGGGTCAGGGCCGGGCCGGCGCGGCACACGAGCCCGCGGCACTCGCGCCGCCGCACGGGCCCGCTCGTGCTCGGCGCCGCCAGCACCGCGCGCGACATGACCGGCGCCCGCTGTGCCGCGCTGCTCGTAGCGCTCGCCGCCGCCTTTCTGCCGCAGGCTAATCGTGTCGCGTTAGTACAAATTTTATATTTTACCACATACTAGCCAGACGCCAACTATTTATTTAACGTGAATGCTTTGTAAAAGGAGAAATTTTAAAATTAGTTCCAAATGAATTGCACAGTGCTATATGTTATAAATCAAGTCGAAGAGAGCTTCAAAGGGAAGCTCGTGTTTGCTTAGTCACTCGTCGCTCGCTGACGTGACGTAAATATTTGATACGTTGGCTGTAGTGTCGCGTGAATTAGTTTGGTGCGTTAGTTTTCCTATCGTGGTCACTAACTGGTGAATAATGATTGACCCACAGGGGCGGTGGCGGTGGCGGCATGTTCGGCGACGTCAATATCTCTGCGATTTTGGATTCGTTTAGTATTAGTTACGACAAACGAGTGAGGCCCAACTACGGAGGTTAGTACCGAATCCGTCGCGTCTCTGTACATGTGGTGTAGATGTGTCTGAGGCGTGACTCGTGAACCTATGAACTATGAAGTGAGGGGAAGGAGTGGTGACGCGTAGTGCATGTATCGTATAATTTGCAGGCCCGCCCGTGGAGGTGGGGGTGACTATGTACGTGCTCTCCATCAGCTCTCTGTCCGAAGTTGAAATGGTATTGGCGAGCATTGTTTAGTGTGTAACACGCCACTGCCCACAGTCCACAGTCCACACCCTGTGAGCACCCGAGGCTCTGCCTCGCCGCTCCGCACTTTTCAGTTAACAGTCTACACCCCAGTGTGTCGCACTGCGAACACTCCCACTTACAAAACAAGTCACCATGTTGCGCGTGTAACGTTTGCGTCTCGTCCGCTTGTATTGTGTGCGTCATACGTGTGTCTGTTTGTGTTTGTGTTTACGTATGCGTATGTGTGTTGTGAACGTTGCGTGTGTGTGTGTGTGTGTGTGTGTGTGTGTGTGTGTGTGTGTTCGTGTGCACTCGCCAGTCGCCAATCGCGATCGAGGTGCGCGTGCTCGTCGCCGCAGTTGACGCGTGGGCTTGATTGCAGGTCCGCCGGTGGAGGTGGGCGTCACCATGTATGTGCTGTCGATCAGCTCCGTGTCGGAAGTGCTAATGGTACTCGCTCGTGGTCTACTCAGCTGACGCTTGTCTCGGCCGCCGAGCGCCGCGGCAGCAGCCCCAGACGCGAGGCTGCGAGCATGTGCGCCTTGACGAGCGCTTTGTCCGCTCGTTCATTTGCTTTATAGTGTGTGCTAGATTATCGGTTAGCTATGAGCGGGTAGGATAGCGCGCCTTCCAAATCGCCGACGGCCCTGACCGGCGCCGACGCACGACTCGTCCGCGCGAGTCGCATACTGCACTGATCACCTAGTTACTTCCGTATGCAATGTATTGGTAAAAGAACGAGGCAGCGCGGCGACGCGCTCCGCGCCAGCCCCCGCGGCCGCGCCGGGGCGCGTCGCCGCCGCAGCCGCCGCCCCCGCGCTCCGGCGCACAGCGGAACTTATAGTTAGTGAGCGCGCGAAGTTTGAACACTCACAGCACTCCACACCGTTTCTGTTAGAGCTCACTGTTGTGTCACTGCATTCGTGCACATGATTTTGTTTGTTTGTTTTGTTATAAATGTGCCAAAAGATTGTTACCTGTGTTACTGTGTACTGTTCCTGTGTATGTTGTGGCCGTTCTGTTGCGCGGCTCGCGCTCGAGTGCGTACCGCGGTGCGCGGTGCGCCATCAGTGTTATGTTTGTTTGTGTGTTTGCAGGACTTCACGTTGGATTTTTACTTCAGACAGTTCTGGACAGACCCGCGACTCGCGTACAAGAAACGACCCGGAGTAGAGACGCTGTCTGTGGGTTCAGAATTTATTAAGAACATCTGGGTGCCCGATACGTTCTTCGTCAACGAAAAACAGTCGTACTTCCACATCGCTACCACCAGCAACGAGTTCATTCGTATCCACCACTCGGGTTCCATCACGAGGAGCATCAGGTGATAAGTCCATAGTCCATGCTATAGCGTTGCGTCGAAGGCCGGTCGGTCGGTCGCGGGGTGCTCCGCGCGACGCTCCCTCAGTAACCAGTGATGTGTTCTCGCGTGTCGCAGGCTCACGATAACCGCCTCGTGTCCGATGAATCTGCAGTACTTCCCCATGGACCGGCAGCTGTGCCACATCGAGATCGAGAGCTGTGAGTTGTGTACATGTTACCTGTCTACCGCACCCATCACCCCTCGTCCTAAGCCTTACATCACACTGATTCCTGCATTCCTGTTTGTGTAAATGAGTGTGTGTGGGAAATTATTTCTGCGTGTGTGTTTGCTTATCTGCCTCAGAAACTAAATATCGCATACCAGATATACTGATGGTAATATAGGATAGCGCAATTAAAGAAAACGAAAGAAATTCCTATTGGAATTTTGATGGAGCTCACCAGCAACCAAATCTGATCACCGCCTTAGCTCCCGCGACGCACTGATGCGTGCTCCTCAACTCCTGACTCGGCGTATCGCACTGTCACCTATATTCTTAGTTAACAAAATGAATGCACTAAGACTTATGCTGTGTACAGGTTGGCAAAAAGATGTAAAAATAAATGGAGGCGCCACGGAGCTGTTTATATCATAGATGTTTATATGGCATCCCTGTATAGTTCGGTTTTTAGTTTTGATACTTAGTTTAAAATAAGATAAAAACATTCAATTAAATATAATTCAATCAAATTACATTATTTAATAGCGGATAATGAACTAAAATGTTAACTTGAATAGTCACTATAAAAACGTATTAAGACCGAACTCGATCGAAAATCGACTCTTGATTTTAATTTAAAACAGAATGTTGGTAGATTTATATAAAATGATTATGTAAAATATTACTTTAATTATTTGGGTGTAATGTTTACAGTTTGGCATACGAGTTATGATGATAATGGTGTGTTTGTCTTATAAAAAAGTAAACCAAAATTTATTCATTTTGTTACTTTATTTTGAACTTTAGTAACAATATTGTAACTTCAGATAAAACATTTCTCAGCGTGTCTTTCATTCTGAGAAATTCTCTTCTAAATATTCGATATCCGAACAGATCGATTCAGAACTTTTCTCAGAATCTGTTTACGACTTCCATTGAAATTCAGTTCGTCCCTTACCACCCGAAGAAAATTTCGCAATTTTAGGACCTGAAAATAAAGTAAATACTTAGTTATGATTATTTATTATTATTTATCCACTCTTCCACTTTTTTAATCAGAAATAGTGTTCAAAGATATAACTAATTATTGGTGAATAGCACAAGTATCAAGTTGTCGTAGTCAATCTCTACATACAGATAGGTAGTGTAGAATAACATCAGACGAAACACTTTACTATCTATCTAAATTATGAAGTTCCATTTGACAGTGTGAAATAGGGATGCTGTCAAATAAATCGGTTGTTACAATATCCGATTATTTAGAGATATCGATAATATTTGTTTGTATTTCTTAATCGATTACAGTTTATATTTTCAGTTTACATCATTTAGTTTTTTTTTTCATGAACATTTTTATTCTAATAAGACATCAACAATTGCATAAGTCACTTTACTATTTAGGAACAAAAGGAGTGATTTATCTATTACTAGCGGCCCGGCCCGGCTTCACCCGGGTGCAGACACTTTTTGAGTCCAGTCCACATCACGCACATGCTTATGAACACATGATACATACATACAATACAATACATATACTCCAAAGTGAGGAACCTCCTTACTATGTGTGCCGTATCCTACAATACTGCCTTCATTTCCATTGTAATATCCAAATGTAATAATTAATAATAAATTAATTTATATTAATATTATTATTACATTATTTATTGATACATGTTCGTTGACAGCATACCTATTACCAGCTGAAAGTTCAGTATTTTAAAAAATTAAAAAACAACTGTTTTAAAACTGTTCGATTATTTAAATATTTTTACCGATTATGCGTATACAAATGCGTTTGAATAGTATCGACTCTAACCGTCGAATGACGACTAGAATGACGTCTAGAAGTGACGTCTAGATTTTTTTTTGTTTAAAATGGTTATTTTGATTTATTTAAAGGATTTTAGTTAAAATTTAGTAATTATGGATTGTAAACCTTGTGATAAAATAAGAATAGCTTCATAATTCCATGGATCTACGGAAAGTGTTATTGAAATTATGTGGGTTACGTGTGCACAAAGTTATTTACGTTAAAAGTATGAAACGTCAAATGGAACTTCTTAGTTTAGATAGACTGTATGTGTGATATTTTTATTGTGTAACTTTTTTACATTTCTAGATAAATAAATGTATGTTAATCTTTTCATTATCGTAGACAAAACCTCTGAACAGTATCAGAGGGAAAAGCTTAAAAAAAACTCTACATACATAAACTCACGCCTTTATCCCCGAAGGGGTAGGCAGAGGCGCCACCAGGACACCCACATTTCGCTTTGCATGTTCCGTCCCACGATGTGATAGGGGGCGAGCCTATCACCATATCGGGCACAAATTTCTGACTCCGGGCTGATAATGAATAGAAAAAACCAATATCAGTTTTCCCGACCCGGGATTCGAACCCGAGACCTCAGCTTTGTAACCGTACCGTAATACAACTACGCTACCGAGGCAGTCAATCTCTAAACTGATTCTATCACTTGAATGTAAACATAACTTAAAGGCTTGATAATAATATTGGTAATTATGAAAGAATACGAAATAAACTTCCAGTTACCAGTCATAGCGGCGGTTCTGTGGTAAACATCAGCGAGGTCCGATAAACTTGTTTTTGCTTAATATTCTGCAAGACAACTTTATAAATAATTTCCCTTGCGGAACTTCTAATAGTTTTATTCATTTTGTATAACTAGTCGCTTCAAATAAAGGTTCTCACTGCAAGTATTTGACTAAAAACGAAATCTTCAGCGCGGAATCCAATGAAAATTCAAAAATGTCAAAGATGTGACAATGTGGCCATGTGAAATAAAGGATCAGTTCCGTTTTTACACTTTTTTGCCAAGCTATACTATATTATTGATGTATTAGATTAATAAAAAATGTAATCACCTAACACTGTATGTTTATGTGTATGTGTGTGCGTACTCACACCCGACAAGCGTGGAAATGTTTATGTACCACAACACGAGGTCGGTGCGCCCTCTCCCGCCCTCACCCCCGCCCGCGCCGCGTCCGCCGAGGAGCGCGAGCGCGACCAGGCGCGCCGCCGCCCCGCACGCGCCCGGGTCAAGGAGGCGGGCCGGCGCTAGCACGCCGCCGCGTTCACTCGCACCCCGCTCTCTACTAGCGCTAGCGGTTCGCTTTGGTCACGCACCGTACTCGTAGCCTCCGTCCGCGACCACAACACACGCGGTCACTCACGCCCGACCGACGACTGCGGCACCGCGCGCCGGACTCGCTTCAGGCACCAGGCACCAGCCAGTAGACGCGTACTGCCACCCGCGGCGTCGAGCCGATCTGTCGGCTCGGCCCGGCGCGGGCGCCCCGCACACTGTAAGTGATAGAGTTTTATGTGTTTGGCATGTGATCGAAGTCGGGTACACGATGAGGGACATACTGTACGTTTGGAAGGACGGCGCGTCGAGCGTCGGCATGAGCAGCGAGGTGCAGCTGCCGCAGTTCCGCGTGCTCGGGCACCGGCAGCGCGCCACGGTCGTGACGCTGAGCACAGGTAACGCGAACCCCGCTCGCCCCGCCGCCCCCCGCCTCCTTGACCCGTGCACCGGACACGGCGCGCGACACGCGACACGCGGCGCGCGACGCGCGCACCCTCCGACACGCGCGCGCGCTTCGCCCCAAACAGATGACACGACGCAAAACCCAACGCGACGGGTGTGGGGCCGTATGATTGACACTGTATCCGCTGCGCACAGTCGGCTACACGATGCGGGACATCCGCTACAAGTGGAACGAGGGGCCAAACTCTGTGGGAGTCTCCAACGAGGTGTCGCTGCCGCAGTTCAAAGTGCTCGGACACCGACAGCGCGCGATGGAGATCTCGCTCACCACAGGTTCCACGACACCTCTTACTTCTCGCCAGCTTCTCTTACGTTTGTTTTGTGTTCATTTCTCACTGTTTCTCATCACTTAAAGTTAATACCATATTTAACTTACTATACCAATCCATCAGTTTTAATTAGCGAATCATTTATGTGCTTTCTGATCAGAAGATCAGATTCTCATGTGCTCGTTGCAGAGTTGATATTTTAAACTTTGTTCGTATTTTCAATCATACTGTCGACATAGACTAGTGTTTCATAGAGTGTGCGCATGTAGAGGGCATGTGTGGCGCCACTCGGTAGTGAATCTCGGAGTCGACGAGCGCACTGACGCACGTCACATTGCAGGAAACTACTCTCGGCTGGCATGCGAAATACAATTCGTACGCTCGATGGGCTACTACCTGATCCAGATATACATTCCGTCGGGGCTCATCGTCATCATCTCGTGGGTATCGTTCTGGTTAAACCGCAACGCGACACCGGCGCGCGTGCAGCTCGGCGTCACCACCGTGCTCACCATGACCACGCTCATGTCCTCCACCAACGCTGCGCTGCCCAAGATCTCCTACGTCAAGTCCATCGACGTGTACCTCGGCACCTGCTTCGTCATGGTGTTCACCAGCCTGCTAGGTGAGCACCGCGCCGCCGCCGCCGCCTCGCCTCAAGTCTCACTCGTTGCTCATTTGAGTATTGTTTCATTTCAGAATATGCCACCGTCGGTTATATGTCAAAAAGAATACAAATGAGAAAGCAAAGATTTGTAGCTATACAGAAAATCATGTCTGAAAAGAAGCTACCAGTAGATTGCCCTCCGCCCTGGGATCCCCACACTCTCTCCAAGATGGGAACACTCAGCAGGTGTCCTCCTCCTCCTCCTCCAGGACGGCCATCAGTAATTTTTAAATGTTTTATTATGCGTTATGGTGTCATCGGTGCGTGTTAATGTTTTGTAAAATAATGACATAACTGTTTCAGCAGGAGGTCAGATACAAAGTGCGCGACCCCAAAGCGCATTCTAAAGGCGGCACATTGGAGAACACTATAAACAGAAGCAGAAGTGGCATCGAAGAGGAGCCATTAAGCGCGCCGCAGCATCCTTTGCAGCCCGGCAAGGTGAGAGTGGCGGCGCCCTCCAATGCGATTCCCGTCTGAGTGCTTACTGAGCTTTGTGTTGTGTGGCAGGATATCGGCAAGTTTCTGGGAATGACGCCGTCGGACATCGACAAGTACTCGCGCATCGTGTTTCCCGTGTGCTTCGTGTGCTTCAACCTCATGTACTGGATCGTGTACCTGCACGTGTCCGACGTGGTGGCCGACGACCTGGTGCTGCTCGAAGACAAGTAGCCGCCGCCACACACTCACACATCTTCCTTCCTCTCTTCTATCATCAGCAGTCTTGTACATACATATTTTCTGCTTTTAACTCACGACACTAGGCCCCGTTATATGCCCGCGCAAATTTTACACATAATATCACGATCAACGATTGGCGATTTTTTTTCCCTCGAGCCAATTGTTCACTATTTCGATATTTCACCAGTTCGGTAAGAATCACTGCGGCGTGAACGTGTCCCGTTTCCGATTAATTTGTAAGTACTAGTGCACGAACACAAACATGCACGCGCACGCTGACGCCACCCTTCTCCCTCACTCACTCGCACCACACTCGCACCACACTCGCAGCGCGCGGCCGCGACACGCGACATGCGACGCGGCACCACGCAGAACCACTAATGAATTATGAACGTTGCGGATAGAATCATATTGTTATGATATTGTGATAGTTCCTGGATGGTTGTTAATGTTTACGTTGATACGATCGGGCAAAATCTATTTGCACGTACTTTGACAATTGTAAAAAGTGACGACTTTGTATATACTCGTATTAATGATAGCAATAAAAGTTCTAAATATTGCTCTAGCGGTACAATGTGGACTGTACAATTTCTAATTTAGGTAATAAAGTCTGATGCTCACGGTGCTTGTTTTATTTTTACAACTAACTTCTGCCCGCTAACTTCGTCTGCGTGATTAACTTTATTTGGAATTTCCAATCCGATTCCGTCCCGTCCAGTCTCATTCTCACTCAAGGGATCCAGTCCCATCCTATCCTTTTGAGTATAAATTAATAAATTTGAATGAAAAATAGTGCAAAAATGATTTTATGCAAAAAAAAAAGCGTGGGGTGCTTTTTTAGAACTATTGATATCATGCACCCACGCTATTTTTACAATAAAATCATTTTTGCTTACACTACTTTAAATTCAGATTTATTAAAATTTATTATCTACTAGCTTCTGCCCGCAAACTTCGTCAGCGTGATTAACTTTATTTGGTACTTTTCATCCCGCCCCGTCCCATTATATCCCGCCCGTCCCATCTCATTCTCACTCAAGGCATGTAATCCAGTCCCATCCCATCCCTCTGAGTATAAAAAGTAACAAATATATGGGAATTCCTTCCTCATCCCACGGGAGCACTTAATTTTAGGGATAAAAAGTAGCCTAAGTGTTAATACAGGGAGTCAGCTACTTCCATACCAAATTTAATTGAAATCCGTTGAGCGGTTTTTGAGTTCATCGCGCACAACCGCACAGACAAACAGACAAACCGATAATTCTACAAATCATTGTTTTCGGTTCTATTACGTTAATACAGACCCCCCCCCCCATATTAGTATATATAGTTTCTCATTTATCTTCCATAATACAAAGAAACATCTTGTATGTAAATGAAATATAATATACCAGTTTTCAAGTTGGACCTGCACAAATATAACTGTGAAAACTGTTTCTCATTTCATGCGTTAGTTCTTGCGTAAAGCGCAGGTAAATAAAAAGAAACACTCTGTGTGTAAATGAAATATATACCAGTTTTTAAGTTGGACCAACACCATTATAGCTGTGAAAATTGCATCTCATTTCGTGCGGTAGTTTTTGAGTAATGTGCAAGCAAACAAAAAGAAACACCCTGTATGTAAATGCAACATATACCAGTTTTTAAGTTGAACCTACAGCAATACAACTGTGAAAACCGTATCTTATTTGGTGCAGTAGTTTTTGCGTGATGCGCAAGCAAACATACAGACAGACAGACAAAATTTCTAAAAAATATTGTTTTGGCTTCTTTTGCTGTTCTAAAAACCCCTCGCGTTAAAATTTCTTAAATATCTGCCATGTACAGACATCGACCATTTACATTTTTATTATATGTATAGATTTTTTAAAGCGTATTTTTTTAGTTTTTTTAAACTATTATTTATTTTTCATTTTTTAGTCGAATGCGCCTGGTAGATTCCTATATTGGTCTTGACGCAGACACTCCGGGTCTCAGAATAACAAAAATCGCTAAGTCTCGTTATGGCCAGTACCAGTAGTTAGTTTGGCTACAATGTCCTTCAAACTGGAACACAACAGTGCATTTACACTGCTATTTAGCGGATAATGTAGACATGTCAGCATTTTAATCTATTAACATGACAATATTAATAGCCGAATCAGTGCGTTAAGGTCCGCATTCCGAAGAGCATCACGCCGCTCGTGCTCCGATCAAATGAAGCATGAAATTATAATTTTATCATTATCATCAGCAATAGTTGAAGTAATTATCAATGAAAATTTTATACTTCAAGCAAGTGGTATTTCTTATAATCAAATCTTGACATCACTTTGATGTCTCTCGCTGTTTGATACATACATACATACATACATACATACATACATACATACATACATACATACATACATACATACATACATACATACATACATACATACATACATACATACATACATACATACATACATACATACATACATACATACATACATACATACATACATACATACATACATACATACATACATACATACATACATACATACATACATACATACATACATACATACATACATACATACATACATACATACATACATACATACATACATACATACATACATACATACATACATACATACATACATACATACATACATACATACATACATACATACATACATACATACATACATACATACATACATACATACATACATACATACATACATACATACATACATACATACATACATACATACATACATACATACATACATACATACATACATACATACATACATACATACATACATACATACATACATACATACATACATACATACATACATACATACATACATACATACATACATACATACATACATACATACATACATACATACATACATACATACATACATACATACATACATACATACATACATACATACATACATACATACATACATACATACATACATACATACATACATACATACATACATACATACATACATACATACATACATACATACATACATACATACATACATACATACATACATACATACATACATACATACATACATACATACATACATACATACATACATACATACATACATACATACATACATACATACATACATACATACATGTTTTTGTTTTTTTTTTTTTTTTTTTTTTTTTTTTTGTTTTTGTTTTTGTTTTTCTTTAGGTTTAGGTTTAGGTTTAGGTTTACGTTAGGTTAGGTTTTTTTTTTTTTTTTTTTTTTTTTAAAATACTTGTCCCTCCGATACCGTTCAGAGGTTGTTTCTACAAAAAATTTAATGACTAACATACATTTATTAAAAACGACTAGAAATATAAAAAAGTTACATAAGTAAAAATATCGCACATAAAGTGCTTCGTCTGATGTTAATCTACCTATCTGAACGATTACAATCGTCCGACAACTACATGATACTGCTATTTTACAATAAAATACAAGTATGTACACAAAATCATATAAACATTAAAACATAAAGATTTACATACTTGTTAAAGAATAAACATCGTAAAATTTACACATGTTTAGATATAGCATGTCTTCTTCGTCAAAACCACATTCCTTGGCAACTAGGTTTATATAATATCATATTATATTAAGTAGTTGCCCTATCTATTTATTCCTTTTCAACACTTTACACGCTATATCTTTACAGTATCTTAAAAATTTACATCTTATCTCACCGGTCTCCAGTATACTGCTTAGGTTATCTTTACATATTTTAATATCAATTTCATTTTCTACCTTCAGACGTTGATACAGATATACTGGGCATTCGGTCAACACATGCAAAACATCTTCAATGGCCGCTGGGTCACAGATGCATGAGGGGCTCTCCTTGCACTTGAAGCGATTCAAGTACTCAGAGAATCCCCCATGACCCGTGAAAACTTGCGTGAGAACCGGGTCCGTTGGCATCTTCCGGATTACGCTGTATGCTTGTCTGGCGTCAGGGAAAAACAGCTTGGTCACTGAAGCTGTTTCTCCCGCCCGATAGCGCTCGTTCCACTCGTCAATCGACGCCTGTCGGATCTGTCGCTTGACGAATGATACGGGGCATAGGTCATAGTCGGGCTTCTTTTTCAGCGTTAGGGCCGCTGCTTTTGCGAGTTCGTCTGCGCGCTCATTCCCAGCCAACCCCACGTGCGCCTTAACCCAAAAGAGGTTAATGGTTTTATCGCACTCTACGGACTTACTCAACAAATCGTTGATGCCAAATGCAATGGGGTGGAGGGAGTTTCCGCTCGCGACGGACTCGAGCGCGGCCCTCGAATCGCAGAAGATGCTGTAGTCTTTACGACTGCCCTGTAAGGCCATTTGCACAGCTTTCCGCAGAGCGAGCAGCTCTGCCTGGTAAACGGTGCAGAACGATTCCAGCTTCATTTTGGTGGCTTTCGTCTCGGCATCGCCGTCCCATAAGGACACCGATGCTCCGACTTGGCCACCAATTTTGCTGCCATCTGTATATACCTTCACGGTATTTGCAGCCTTGAGGATCAGTTCTGCATCGTTCACCACGCATTCGAACTGCAACGCTCTACGGTGAGCCGGGTGTTTCGAAATAGCAAAGGGCACAGGACATTCCACCTCTCGGTCACCCACCACTTGCTGAGTATGTCCCTTTTTCACTTCATAAAGAAGCGCCGCTTCTCGGACACGAATGTCTAGCGGAAGGATCCCGGCAAGCAGCAGGGCCGAGTTTAGCGAAACGGTCCTGTAGCCCTTTACCATTTTCTGTGCAAAACCCCGCTGAACCCTAGCGAGCTTTTTCTGTATGCCGATCTTGTTGCTCGCTGGCGCCCAAGCACTGGCCGCGTATAATATCGTGGGTTCAACGACTGCCGTATACAGGGTTTTCACCACTTCAGGTCCCAGTCCCCACTGCACCTTTGCTGCAGTAGCCAGTCGTTTGTAGAAGCCTATAGCCTTCCTACAAACTTCCGAGACGTGCGTGTTGAATGTTAATTTGTCATCCACAGTCAGGCCCAGTATTTTGATTTCATGTGACAGGCCAATGTCCACTCCGCCCATGCGCAGGATTGGGGAGTCGTACTTTAGTCGTCGTGTTACGACCATAGCCTTCGTCTTCTGAGGAGCGAAATTCAGCTTATTCCGAACTCCCCAATCCCGCACATACGCTAGCGCCTCATTGGCCTGTTTCTGTATTTTTAGTGTCTCATCTCCGTGAAACACTAACACAACGTCATCGGCAAAGGCTTGGCAGTAAAAGCCCCGCTTGTCGAGCTCCTTTAGCAGTGGGTCGAGGAGCAAGTTCCACATGATAGGACCACCAATAGATCCTTGTACACATCCCTTGGTGGTCGTTCTCATGTGTTCTACTCCGGCGTAGCGAACTTTGACTCTACGGCTCTCGAAGTAGCTGTCTACTAGCCGTCTTATGTTTTTCGGACAACCTTCCTCCGCCAGTCTGACTTTAATAGCAGGCCACCAAGCACTGTCGAAGGCTCCCTCTATATCCAGTGAGATCAGTGTGACAATTTTCTTGTCACTCACTTTACCCCTGATGTACTGGAGTAGGGTATAGAGGGAGTCTTCCGTGCCTCTTTGGGGCATAAAGCCAAACTGTCGTGTACTCATCCTAGGTAGCAGATGCCACTTCACTCTTCCCACTACCATCTTCTCCAGAATCTTTCCCAGCACCGGCAACAAGCCTATCGGTCTGTACGATTTAACGTGTGTGTAGTCCTCCTTTCCGGGTTTACGGAGAACTACGACCGTGGCCTCCTTCCAGATGGTCGGGAAGTGGCCATTTACGAGGCATTTGTTGGCCAGTGCGAGGAACAACTCCGGATCCTTAAGGATAGCTTGTTTGCAGATGTCGGCTGTTAGACCATCTGCTCCGGGGGCTTTCTTAGGGTTGAAGCTGTTCACAGCCGCCAAGGTTTCATCCATGGTAAATGGCGGATCGTGATAATCACTATCCGCTAATCCGTCATTTATGCTATGAGCTTCTGCCCTAATCCGCTGGTGTTCTGCGTTATCGTCCTCCACCCGGTCCTCCGGGTAGAAGACTTCCGCCAAAACCTTCGCCGATTCCTCTGGACTAAGGGTAACTCCGTCTTTCTTCAGGGGGAGATCTTCCTCTCTTTTTGACACTCGCCCTATCACTCTATAAATGCCGTCCCAAACGGTTTCTTTTGCTTGTCGTTCGCAGAATGCTTTCCAGCTGTTAGTTTGGGCCTTTTTAGCTGCTGTCTCATACTCTTCCTTTGCTTTCAGGTACTCTCCGACGACGAAATCCCTGCGGACTGCTGCTGCCCAGCGGATCCTTCTCCTCCTGGCGACCATGGCCTTCCTCAGTGAGGCTAGCTCATCAGACCACCATGGAATAGTAGGTTTCCTATTAATTTTGAATTTTGGTATGCTCTGATTACAGGCTTCCAGAATGACTTGAGTGTAATCTTCTACTATTCCGTCTATTTCTCTTTTGTTTTTTAAATTTGCAATGTTGCTGGTATTAAATTTTGAATCTAATTTTAATTGGGCGAATTTATCACTAAATTCGGCCCAATTAGCTTTTTTAGTATTAAAAATCCGAGTGGTTCTACTAATTTTAATCTGATCTAGTTTGCCAAAATTGATGTTAAATAAAATGGTGTTGTGGTCGGAGCTCACAAGGCCTTCACTGATCCGCCAATCGTTCACCTGGCCGAGAAGGTCCTCTGTGCATAATGTTATGTCCACATGGCTTGTAAAGCGCTTACCACCCCTAATAGTGTCAAATGTGGGTACGTCGCCCTCATTGAGCACCTGGAGGCCCCATTCTCCTATGCATTCTGCTAGGTCCTCTCCCCTACAGTCCGTACCCGCGCTGCCCCACCACATGCTTTTAGCATTGAAGTCCCCGCCGATGAGGACATTGGTGGGACCCAGTTCGCTAACGATCCTCCCCAGTTGTTCCAAGTATGGCCCTATGGGTTTATCCGGCTCAAAGTAGACGGAGACCACGGCGATTTCCCGGCCTCCAGCATATATGGTCACCACTGAGATGTTGGTCGTGGTGAACTTTGGACATGGCTTGACTTTGGTGTTATCGTCAAATACTACAATAGCGGCCTTAACCGTAGTATTGTCCACGCCTACATACTGGAAAACCCTCGCGCCGCCGTAGTCCCTCACCCTACCTTGAGCGCCCACGTATGGCTCCTGGAGTAGAGCGAACGCCATTTTTCTGCTCGCGGCCTCCAGCATAATCTCCTGCGTAGCCAACTGCTTTCGCTGGAGATTAGCCTGGGCCACGAGCAGTGGCCGTGCTCCTGCTGGGGGATCGTTTTGCTCACTTACCCTGGGGACAACCTCAGCAATACGCTACCGCCGTCCGCGCCAGGGCGTCCCACTTCATCCTCACCGGACATTCGCCGCTAAAAGCATTATGGTCGGCTCTGTCGAGACCCGATCTGACGCAGTTGCAACACGTGGGGGGCGCCTGTGCCAAGCGTTTGGCACAGTCCTTACCGAGGTGCGCACCCCCACAGTGACTGCACACGTCAGTCTGGTCACTACAGAACCGCCTCCCGTGGCCATAACCGAGGCAGCGCGAGCACTGCACTAGAGGGGATTGGTCCTCGACTCTCACGCGTTGGACGTCGATGTGAACCGACCCCTGCTGGGTAAGTCTCTTCCACAGCTCTGGAGAGACTTGTAGCACTACGTGCGATGTGAGTGCGTTCCGCGCGCCCTTCCGGAACTTCACGGACATGCGCGCGCAGTCCCCCTTCACATCCCCAATCAGGTTCCGGTTCTGTGATCGGAGTGCCTTAACGATCTCTTCGTCCGTGTTATGACTAAGGACGTTTCTCAGGATTACAAGAGGATCCTTGTTCTTTACATCCTCCACCTTAAAACGTCCTTCCCCTTTCTTAATCCTTTCCTTTACCCTGTCCAGCTCAACTTTCGAACTACAGCCTAATATCACTTTCCTGTCCTTAGCCTTCCTTATCCTGTCAATTTGTATTCCCTCGTCCCTGGCGTTGACGGTTTTGCGGATCCGTTCTAGAGCCTGCTCGCCCGTCTCGTTCTTGTCCTCCGAGGCGATGACCACCGAGTGCATCGCTGCCTGGTTCGGCCTTGGCCTCGGAGGTCCCGTCAGAACGCTGGCGTAGCTCTGTCGGTTAGGTTAGGTTAGGTTAGGTTAGGTTGGGGTGCTATGTCGGGAACCTCCACGTGGTGCACCCTGGGCAACGTGGGTCATCGTAGTTGCGATTTGCAACTACCATGGCCGACGGCGAATATCCGACGGGGAGGGCAGGGAGTTTGGCGGTCGCTGTCTTTTGTGGCGGCCGCCTCTATCTGTCGTTTTAGGCGAGACCCTGCATTTGGGTCGCCCTCCGGTTCTGTCCCGGAGGTCTCGGCGGGCCCGGTGTGCGCTTACCCCGCCACCGGGCGGGCTGTGGGAGTGTCCCTCCCACGGTCGCCGTCGTATATCGTAATCCGGTTGTGAGGTTTGTGGTCATGTCTCGCACTCCTGCCGGACCGAGGGTCTTGGCTTAACCGCCCGGACCGCGAGGGAGGATGCCTCTATAAAAAGTACCCCGAATCCCAAGCGGCGGCGCACCGCGAAGGGATGCATGGCTGATGGGCAGTTCAGTCTCTAGTGCGACCCCCGCCAGAGTACCGGCCGACCCTCTGGCGGGTTACGCTAGGCTTACCCAGGTACAGGGGGCACTGCCTGGGCGGACCTTCCTTTCCCCCATACTCGTGGGAATAACAATGAATATATCAAACACAAATCAAACTAAAACTAAATCTTGTTCGGTGGTGGTAGAGAGGTTGCCAGGCTCGGATGCACCTGAAGCGTCCAGTCGGGCACCCTCAGTATCGGGAGCGCCTGCGGAGAGGAACGCGCCATCCCGTGACTTCGATTCGGAGTCCGGGATGAGCAGCGACTCTTCGCATGCGAAGAGAAGCCGCACTAGGCAACGCGGGCCGCGTCCTGCGGAAAAGCGACCGAGGGCTAGCGATGGTGGCAGTACGGCGGAAACGGACTCCCGTGCTGTCACCAAGAAGCAGAAGCAGAGGCCCCCGGCTACAGCCTGGAGCGTGGGCGAAGATGATGACGCCGTCGGCAGGGCGCAGGCGGCTTATGAGGCTGCCCTTGAAAAGGAGCGCATCGCAGAGGCCGAGGCGATGGAGGCGGATGAGGCCGATCTGCGGAAGGCCAAGGCGAAGCATCCTTGGACAAAGCCGACTCCAAAGGAGGCGCCGCCGGTCACCCGCAGTGAGGCCCTCATGCGGATGGCTAAGCGGCTCCAGCACGTCTCTCGCACGTCCCGACACCTTAAGGGCACTTATGTTCGGGACATAAATGAGAGCGTGTCGGAGCTGCTGGCGTTGGCGCAAGAGCCGTCCTCTGCGGAGCTCGCCAGGGTGGAGGCGGAGAACCGCGACCTCCGCCAGAAAGTCACGGCGTTGGAGGCGGCCCTCACCACGCAGGGCAGCATGCTAGAAGACCTGATGGCGACGGTCGGGTCGCGGCGGCAGCCTGCGGCGGAGATGGCATCCGGCGCTCCAGGGGCGGAAGTCCTAAGGCAGCTGCTGGAGGTGCACATGGCGAAAGTAGACGCCAAACTTGAGGCGATCGCCATGCGGCTGCCTCCGGAGCCGATTCTCCGCCCTCCGCTGGCTGCCGACCGGGCTAGGGCCAAGGCAGCCCCTAGGTCGCAGCCACCCGTCGCGGGGATACCGGCCGCCTCATGGCCGGCTCTAGGAGCGGGGAAGCGGAAAGCTGCCCCTGCGGCCACTGGCCGCCCCGCACCAGCACCAGCTGCCCCTGCGGCGGCACCAAACACCCGGCCGACTGCGGCTTCAACGGCTCCGCCGCCAGTCGCCTCTCGGGAGTCTCGCGGGCGCAAGCGCGGCAACCGAAAGCGCGCCCCGCCGCGGTCGCAGACGCCACACCCGCCCCTTCAACCCGCCACATCCACGGAGACTCCGTGGACTGTGGTGGCAAAGAGGGGCAAGAAGAAGTCCCGGGCGGCCCAACGGCCGGTCCAGACCCCACGCAGGGCTGCTCCCCAGCTCCGTCTCCCGCGAAAGGCCGCCGTGACGCTCACGGTGACGCCGGAGGCGTTGAAGCGGGGAGTGACGTACGCACAAGTCCTGCGTGAGGTCCAGGCGAAGGTGGACCTGGCCAGCCTAGGCATCACTGCCGGGCTCAAATCAAGACGGATAGCCACCGGGGCGTATCTTTTTGAGGTGCCCGGGCCTGAGTCGGAGGCGAAGGCTGACTCCCTCAGTACCAAAATGAGGGAGGTCCTTCGCGGGTCGGAGGAGGACGTTCGCGTCTCCCGGCCCGTGAAGACTGCGGAACTGCGCGTCTCGGGGTTGGACGCTTCAGCCAACTCCGAGGCAGTTGCAGAGGCCATCGCCCGCCTCGGCGAATGCTCCCCCGACGACGTTAAGGTCGGGGAGATTCGAGACGAGCGTTCGGGCCTGGGTGCGGTGTGGCTCCGCTGCCCAGCGAAGGCAGCGGAGAAAGTAGTAAAGGCGGGGCGTGTCCTGGTGGGCTGGGTGGCGGCGGCGGTGCGGCTGCTCGAGGCCCGGCCGCTTCGCTGCTTCCGCTGCCTGTATAAGGGGCATGTGCGGGTCCAATGCACCGGCGAGTGCGACCGTAGCGGGCTCTGCTACCGCTGCGGTCAATCGGGCCATAAGGCCCGGGAGTGTTCCGCGGACCCGCACTGCGCAATCTGCGCGGATGCTGGCAAACCCGCGGACCACCGGGTGGGCGGCAAGGCCTGCGCTGCCTCCTCGGTCCCGCACCGTTCTCAACGCGGTGTGGGAGCCGGGGTTGCGACGCGGCCGCAACCGTCCCGCCCTGAGGCGATGGAGATCGCCCATACTTAGATGGAGCTTAATTTCCTCCAGGCGAACATCAACCACTGCGTCGGAGCACAACAGTTGCTTGTTCAATCCCTGGCGCAGTGGTCGATTCACGTGGCTGTGGTCGCCGAGCCATACTCTGTCCCTGCCCGCGACGACTGGGCAGAGGACCTTGATGGCTCGGTGGCCGTAATCACTCGGGGCGCCGCCGGCTCTCCGCCCTTCGAAAAAGTAGCGAAGGGTGCGGGATGCGTGGCGGTCTTGGTGGGAGGGGTGTGGGTAGTAGGAGTCTATTTCTCTCCCAACAGGTCCCAGGCGGAATTCGAGAGCTTTCTCGCGCGCCTGGGGGCCCTGGTGCAGCTTGACAGCCAGCCTCGCCCCGTGCTTGTAGCCGGCGACTTCAACGCCAAATCCTTGGCTTGGGGTTCGTCGGTGACCGACGCGCGGGGCGAGGCCCTGGAGGAATGGGCGATCTCCATCGGGTTGGTCGTCCTGAATCGGGGGTCGGAGAACACGTGCGTGCGGCACAACGGCGGTTCGGTGGTGGACGTGACGTTCGCCACCCCGGCCCTTGCCCGCCGTGTTCGGGACTGGAGGGTTTTGGTCGAGGAAGAGACGCTGTCCGATCATCTCTACATTCGGTACAGCGTCTCGACCTCCCAGGTCTCCACCCATCAGTCCGGTGGTGGTCCGACTGCCCGATTCTCGGGCGGCCGACGTTGGGCCGCGAAGCGCCTCGATGTGGAGGCCGCGAAGGAAGCCGCCATTATTCAGGCGTGGCTCCCCGTACCGGATGGGCCGGTGCGGGTCGAGCAAGAGGCGGAATGGTTCGGGGTGGCGATGTCGCGAGTCTGCGACGCGGCCATGCCCCGGGTCACCCGCCTCCCGGCGAAGCGCCAGGTGTACTGGTGGTCGGCCGAGCTCACAGAGCTGCGCGCGGCTTGCATGGTCGCGCGCCGCCGACTCGCCAGGCACCGTCGTCGTCGGACACGTAGACCCGGCGACGACGAGCAAGGGCGGCACCTTCTCGACCTCCACAGAGAGGCGAAGAGAGCGCTGCGGGTGGCCATCGCGCAAGCGAAGGCCGCGGCGAACGTAGAGTTCCGGAGGTCTCTGGACAGAGATCCATGGGGGCGTCCGTACCGTGTGGCGTTGAGGAAACTCCGCCCATGGGCGCCCCCACTGACACAGAGTCTCCGGACCGAACTTTTGGAGGACGTTGTCGCGGCCTTGTTTCCGGCCACCGAGGAGTTCACTCCTCCACCGATGGCGCCACGTCCACCGGCGTCATCGTCGTTGGTTTCGGCAAGGGATATCCCGGAGGTTTCGCCGCAAGAGCTAGAGGCGGCAGTGCTTCGGCTGCGGAGCAAGAACTCGGCCCCGGGGCTCGACGGGGTGCCCGGTCGTGTCTGGGTGCTGGCTGTCGAGTCGCTGGGTACGAGGCTCCGCGGCCTTTTCTCCGCGTGCCTTGAGCGGGGCATCTTCCCGTCGCGGTGGAAGACGGGCAAGCTTGTCCTGCTCCGCAAGGAGGGGCGACCCGCAGACTCGCCGTCGGCCTACCGGCCCATCGTTTTGCTCGACGAGGTGTGCAAGCTCTTTGAGCGCATAGTCCACGCGCGCCTCGTCGAGCATTTGGAGGACACGGGCCCGGACTTGGTGGACTGCCAGTTCGGGTTCCGGCGGGGCCGGTCGACAGTGCACGCGATCCTGCGGGTCAAGGCACAAGCGGAGCATGCGGTGTCCCGGGGTAGGGTCGTGGTGGCGGTGTCTCTCGACATCGCCAACGCGTTCAACACCATGCCCTGGGCCTGCATCGAAGAAGCACTGCGGTACCACGAGGTGCCGCCCTATCTCCGGCGTCTGGTGCACGCGTACTTGTCTGACAGGTGCGTGGTGTATCCGGGCGCCAACGGGTGGCATCGCAGAGCGGTGTCGTGCGGTGTTCCGCAGGGGTCGGTTCTCGGCCCCCTCCTGTGGAACATCGGCTATGACTGGGTGCTCCGTGGTACCAACCTTCGGGGCGTCGCTGTCGTCTGCTACGCGGACGACACGTTGGTGACAGCGACGGCCAGGACATTCCAGAGGTCCGCCCTGCTCGCCTCGTTCGGTACCGGACTGGTGGTGGGCAGGATTCGGCGACTGGGCCTCACGGTGGCCCTCAACAAGACCGAGGCCGTGTGTTTCCACGGTCCTCGGTGTGGGCCTCCGCCTGGGGCCCACATCACGGTGGAGGGCGTGCGGATTCCCGTCGACTCGAGGATGAAATACCTCGGTCTCGTCCTCGACAGTCGATGGGATTTCCGTGCGCATTTCGAGGAGTTGTCGCCGAAGCTGGTGAGGGCGGCGGGCGCACTGGGGCGCCTGTTGCCCAACACTGATGGTCCTGGCATCCCTTGCCGAAACTTGTATGCTGGAGTCGTGCGGTCCATGGCCCTCTACGGGTGTCCCGTTTGGGCCGAGTCCCTGGGCGATCGCTGCGTCCGCCTGCTGCATCGTCCGCAGCGCATGGTGGCGCAGCGGATTATCAGGGGCTACCGCACGGTCTCGCATGAGGCGGCCTGCGTATTGGCGGGAACTCTGCCCTGGGTGCTGGACGCAAAGACCCTCTCGTCGGCTTTCTTCCGACGAGAGGAGGCGTCCGGGCGTGGGCAGAGGTTGGTCCCCCGTGAGGTCGAGGCCATGTTGGCCTCCCTCCGCAGGACCGCCGTGGAGGAGTGGCGTTCCAGGCTGGAGAGCCCGAGTGCTGGCGTGAGGACCGTCGCGGCAGTGCGACCTGTCCTCGAGCAGTGGCTGGACAGGCGCCACGGTGCGCCGACATTCCGGCTGACGCAGGTGCTCACCGGGCACGGCTGCTTCGGTGCGTACCTGTGTCGCATAGCCGGAGCTGAGGAGTCCGCCGTGTGCCACCATTGTGGCAACTGCCGTGAGGACACGGCCCAGCACACGCTGGAGGAGTGCCCAGCCTGGGACGAGGAGCGCAGCGCTCTCATCGCGGTCGTGGGAAGCGACCTTTCGCTGCCGGCCGTGGTCGCCGCCATGGTCGGCAGTAAGAGGTCGTGGCGAGCCATGCTCTCCTTCTGCGAATGTGTCATGTCGCAGAAGGAGAGTGCCGAGCGGGATCGGGAGCAGACCGATCCCGCTCGTCGCCACAGAAGACGAAGGAGGCGCCGGGATGTCACCTAACCCGGCGCCGGAGAGGCCACGCGGGGCCGCCGTCCCTACCTTGGCGGCCCCCGAGACGTGACGCAACACGCGTCTCATGTCGCGTCGCTTCAGCGGCAGTGCACAGAGGCGGTCCCGGCGCGCTCTGTATCAACGGTATCCCGGGGCCGTCTCTGAAGTGCACCGATGGTGGCCGACGCGGGGTTTTTAGTCGGTATTTCGGCGCGTACGTTTACGGTAGGGACCCGACCCAGCGGCCGCCCGACACATCCACGGGCGGCACAACATCTCGCTGGGCTCGGAAGGCGCCGGTGAGTCCGACACACCCTCGCCCCTCCGGGGGTGGGATGGTCCGTAAAGGGATTTTCCCCGCGAGAAAAAAAAAAAAAATAAAAAATAAAAAAAAAAAAAAAAAAAAAAAAAAAAAAAAAAAAAAAAAAAAAAAGGTTAGGTTAGGTTAGGTTAGGTTTTTTTTTTTTTTTTTTTGTTCTTTAAAATACTTGTCCCTCCGATACCGTTCAGAGGTTGTTTCTACAAAAAATTTAATGACTAACATACATTTATTAAAAACGACTAGAAATATAAAAAAGTTACACAAAGTAAAAATATCGCACATAAAGTGCTTCGTCTGATGTTAATCTACCTATCTGAACGATTACAATCGTCCGACAACTACATGATACTGCTATTTTACAATAAAAATACAAGTATGTACAAAATATCAAATAACTTTAAAAACACAAGGCTTACATACTTGTTAAAAGAATTAAGAAACATTGTAAAATTTACACATGTTTAGATATAGCATGTCTTCTTCGTCAAAACCACATTCCTTGGCAACTAGGTTTATATAATATCATATTATATTAAGTAGTTGCCCTATCTATTTATTCCTTTTCAACACTTTACACGCTATATCTTTACAGTATCTTAAAAATTTACATCTTATTTCACCGGTCTCCAGTATACTGCTTAGGTTATCTTTACATATTTTCATTTCGATTTCATTTTCTACTTTCAGACGTTGATACAGATATACTGGGCATTCGGTCAACACATGCAAAACATCTTCAATGGCCGCTGGGTCACAGATGCATGAGGGGCTCTCCTTGCACTTGAAGCGATTCAAGTACTCAGAGAATCCCCCATGACCCGTGAAAACTTGCGTGAGAACCGGGTCCGTTGGCATCTTCCGGACTACGCTGTATGCTTGTCTGGCGTCAGGGAAAAACAGCTTGGTCACTGAAGCTGTTTCTCCCGCCCGATAGCGCTCGTTCCACTCGTCAATCGACGCCTGTCGGATCTGTCGCTTGACGAATGATACGGGGCATAGGTCGTAGTCGGGCTTCTTTTTCAGCGTTTGGGCCGCTGCTTTTGCGAGTTCGTCTGCGCGCTCATTCCCAGCCAACCCCACGTGCGCCTTAACCCAAAAGAGGTTAATGGTTTTATCGCACTCTACGGTCTTACTCAACAAATTGTTGATGCCAAATGCAATGGGGTGGAGGGAGTTTCCGCTCGCGACGGACTCGAGCGCGGCCCTCGAATCGCAGAAGATGCTGTAGTCTTTACGACTGCCCTGTAAGGCCATTTGCACAGCTTTCCGCAGAGCGAGCAGCTCTGCCTGGTAAACGGTGCAGAACGATTCCAGCTTCATTTTGGTGGCTTTCGTCTCGGCATCGCCGTCCCATAAGGACACCGATGCTCCGACTTGGCCACCAATTTTGCTGCCATCTGTGAATACCTTGACGGTATTTGCAGCCTTGAGGTTCAGCTCTGCATCGTTCACCACGCATTCGAACTGCAACGCTCTACGGTGAGCCGGGTGTTTCGAAATAGCAAAGGGCACAGGACATTCCACCTCTCGGTCACCCACCACTTGCTGAGTATGTCCCTTTTTCACTTCATAAAGAAGCGCCGCTTCTCGGACACGAATGTCTAGCGGAAGGATCCCGGCAAGCAGCAGGGCCGAGTTTAGCGAAACGGTCCTGTAGCCCTTTACCATTTTCTGTGCAAAACCCCGCTGAACCCTAGCGAGCTTTTTCTGTATGCCGATCTTGTTGCTCGCTGGCGCCCAAGCACTGGCCGCGTATAATATCGTGGGTTCAACGACTGCCGTATACAGGGTTTTCACCACTTCAGGTCCCAGTCCCCACTGCACCTTTGCTGCAGTAGCCAGTCGTTTGTAGAAGCCTATAGCCTTCCTACAAACTTCCGAGACGTGCGTGTTGAATGTTAATTTGTCATCCACAGTCAGGCCCAGTATTTTGATTTCATGTGACAGGCCAATGTCCACTCCGCCCATGCGCAGGATTGGGGAGTCGTACTTTAGTCGTCGTGTTACGACCATAGCCTTCGTCTTCTGAGGAGCGAAATTCAGCTTATTCCGAACTCCCCAATCCCGCACATACGCTAGCGCCTCATTGGCCTGTTTCTGTATTTTTAGTGTCTCATCTCCGTGAAACACTAACACAACGTCATCGGCAAAGGCTTGGCAGTAAAAGCCCCGCTTGTCGAGCTCCTTTAGCAGTGGGTCGAGGAGCAAGTTCCACATGATAGGACCACCAATAGATCCTTGTACACATCCCTTGGTGGTCGTTCTCATGTGTTCTACTCCGGCGTAGCGAACTTTGACTCTACGGCTCTCGAAGTAGCTGTCTACTAGCCGTCTTATGTTTTTCGGACAACCTTCCTCCGCCAGTCTGACTTTAATGGCAGGCCACCAAGCACTGTCGAAGGCTCCCTCTATATCCAGTGAGATCAGTGTGACAATTTTCTTGTCACTCACTTTACCCCTGATGTACTGGAGTAGGGTATAGAGGGAGTCTTCCGTGCCTCTTTGGGGCATAAAGCCAAACTGTCGTGTACTCATCCTAGATAGCAGATGCCACTTCACTCTTCCCACTACCATCTTCTCCAGAATCTTTCCCAGCACCGGCAACAAGCCTATCGGTCTGTACGATTTAACGTGTGTGTAGTCCTCCTTTCCGGGTTTACGGAGAACTACGACCGTGGCCTCCTTCCAGATGGTCGGGAAGTGGCCATTTGCGAGGCATTTGTTGGCCAGTGCGAGGAACAACTCCGGATCCTTAAGGATAGCTTGTTTGCAGATGTCGGCTGTTAGACCATCTGCTCCGGGGGCTTTCTTAGGGTTGAAGCTGTTCACAGCCGCCAAGGTTTCATCCATGGTGGTTAGGTTAGGTTAGGTTAGGTTAGGTTAGGTTGGGGTGCTATGTCGGGAACCTCCACGTGGTGCACCCTGGGCAACGTGGGTCATCGTAGTTGCGATTTGCAACTACCATGGCCGACGGCTAATATCCGACGGGGAGGGCAGGGAGTTTGGCGGTCGCTGTCTTTTGTAGCGGCCGCCTCCATCTCTCGTTTTTAGGTGGGGCCCATCTCAGGGCCACCCTCCGGTTCTGTCCCGGAGGTCTCGGCGGGCTCGGTGTGCGCTTACCCCGCCGCCGGGCGGGCTGTGGGAGTGTCCCTCCCACGGTCGCCGTCGTATATCGTAATCCGGTTGTGAGGTTTGTGGTCATGTCTCGCACTCCTGCCGGACCGAGGGTCTTGGCTTAACCGCCCGGACCGCGAGGGAGGATGCCTCTATAAAAAGTACCCCGAATCCCAAGCGGCGGCGCACCGCGAAGGGATGCATGGCTGATGGGCAGTTCAGTCTCTAGTGCGACCCCCGCCAGAGTACCGGCCGACCCTCTGGCGGGTTACGCTAGGCTTACCCAGGTACAGGGGGCACTGCCTGGGCGGACCTTCCTTTCCCCCATACTCGTGGGAATAACAATGAATCCATTAAATCTAAAATCAAAAACTTGTTCAGTAGTAGTGGAGAGGCTGCCAGACTCGGATGCACCTGAAGCGTCCAGTCGGGCACCCTCAGTATTGGTAGTGCCTGCGGAGAGGAACGCGCCATCCCGTGACTTCGATTCGGAGTCCGGGATGAGCAGCGACTCTTCGCACGCGAAGAGAAGCCGCACAAGGCCGCGCGGGCCGCGTCCTGCGGAGAAGCGGCAGAGGGCGAGCGATGATGGCAGTACGGCGGAAACGGACTCCCGTGCTGCCACCAAAAAACAGATGCGAAGACCCCCGGCTCCAGCCCGGAGCACGGGAGGAGATGACGACGCCGTCATTAGGGCGCAGGCGGCTTTCGAGGCTGCCCTTGATCAGGAGCGCATCGCAGAGGCCGAAGCGATGGAAGCAGATGAGGCCGATCTGCGAAAGGCCAAGGAGGCGCATCCTTGGTCAAAGCCAACTCCAAAGGAGGCGCCGCCGGTTACCCGCAGCGAGGCCCTCATGAGGATGGCAAAGCGGCTCCAGCACGTCTCTCGCACGTCCCGACACCTCAAGGGTACATATGTTCGGGACATCAATGAGAGCGTGTCGGAGCTGCTGGCTTTGGCGCAGGAGCCGTCCTCTGCGGAGCTCGCCAGAGTCGAGGCGGAGAACCGCAATCTCCGCCAGAAAGTGACGGCGTTGGAGGCGGCCCTCACCACACAGGGCAGCATGTTGGAGGACCTGATGGCGACGGTCGGGTCGCAGCGGCAGCCTGCGGCGGAGATGGCATCTGGCGCTCCGGGGGCGGACGTCCTGAGGCAGCTGCTGGAGGTGCACATGGCGAAAGTAGACGCCAAACTTGAGGCGATCGCCATGCGGCTGCCTCCGGAGCCGATTCTCCGCCCTCCGCTGGCTGCCGACCGGGCTAGGGCCAAGACTGCCCCGAAGCCGCAGCCACCCGTCGCGGGGATACCGGCCGCCTCATGGCCGGTTCTGGGAGTGGGGAAGCGGAAAGCTGCCCCTGCGGCCACTGGCCGCCCCGCGCCGGCTGCCCCTGCGGCGGCACCAAATACCCGGCCGACCGCGGCCTCGACGGCTCCGCCGCCAGTCGCCTCTCGGGAGTCCCGCGGGCGCAAGCGAGGCAACCGGAAGCGCGCCCCGCCTCGGTCGAAGACGCCACACCCGCCCCTTCAACCCGCCACATCCACGGAGACTCCGTGGACTGTGGTGGCAAAGAGGGGCAAGAAGAAGTCCCGGGCGGCCCAACGGCCGGTCCAGACCCCACGCAGGGCTGCTCCCCAGCTCCGTCTCCCGCGAAAGGCCGCCGTGACGCTCACGGTGACGCCGGAGGCGTTGAAGCGGGGAGTGACGTACGCACAAGTCCTGCGTGAGGTCCAGACGAAGGTGGACCTGGCCAGCCTTGGCATCGCAGCCGGGCTAAAGTCAAGGCGGATAGCCACCGGGGCGTATCTCTTTGAGGTGCCCGGGCCTGAGTCGGAGGCGAAGGCCGACTCCCTCAGTGCAAAAATGAGGGAGGTCCTTCGCGGGTCGGAGGAGGACGTTCGCGTCTCCCGGCCCGTGAAGACTGCGGAGCTGCGCGTCTCGGGGCTGGACGCTTCAGCCACCTCCGAGGCAGTCGCAGCAGCCATCGCCCGTCTCGGCGAATGCTCCCCCGACGACGTTAAGGTCGGGGAGATTCGGGACGAGCGCTCGGGCCTGGGTGCGGTGTGGCTCCGCTGCCCAGCGAAGGCAGCGGAGAAAGTAGTGAAGGCGGGGCGTGTCCTGGTGGGCTGGGTGGCGGCGGCAGTGCGGCTGCTCGAGGCCCGGCCCCTTCGTTGCTTCCGATGCCTCAATAAGGGGCATGTGCGGGTGCAATGCACCGGAGAGTGCGACCGTAGCGGGCTCTGCTACCGCTGCGGTCAATCGGGCCATAAGGCCCGGGAGTGTTCCGCGGACCCGCACTGCGCAATCTGCGCAGATGCGGGAAAACCCGCGGACCACCGGGTGGGCGGCAAGGCCTGCGCTGCCTCCTCGGTCCCGCACCGTTCTCAACGCGGTGTGGGAGCCGGGGTTGCGACGCGGCCGCAACCGTCCCGCCCTGAGGCGATGGAGATCGCCCATACTTAGATGGAGCTTCATTTCCTCCAGGCGAACATCAACCACTGCGTCGGAGCACAACAGTTGCTTGTTCAATCCCTGGCGCAGTGGTCGATTCACGTGGCTGTGGTCGCCGAGCCATACTCTGTCCCTGCCTGCGACGACTGGGCGGGGGACCTTGATGGCTCGGTGGCCGTAATCACTCGGGGCGCCGCCGGCTCTCCGCCTTTCGAAAAAGTAGCGAAGGGTGCGGGATGCGTGGCGGTCTTGGTGGGAGGGGTGTGGGTAGTAGGAGTCTATTTCTCTCCCAACAGGTCCCAGGCGGAATTCGAGAGCTTTCTCGCGCGCCTGGGGGCCCTGGTGCAGCTTGACAGCCAGCCTCGCCCCGTGCTTGTAGCCGGCGACTTCAACGCCAAATCCTTGGCTTGGGGTTCGTCGGTGACCGACGCGCGGGGCGAGGCCCTGGAGGAATGGGCGATCTCCATCGGGTTGGTCGTCCTGAATCGGGGGTCGGAGAACACGTGCGTGCGGCACAACGGCGGTTCGGTGGTGGACGTGACGTTCGCCACCCCGGCCCTTGCCCGCCGTGTTCGGGACTGGAGGGTTTTGGTCGAGGAAGAGACGCTGTCCGATCATCTCTACATTCGGTACAGCGTCTCGACCTCCCAGGTCTCCACCCGTCAGTCCGGTGGTGGTCCGACTGCCCGATTCACGGGCGGCCAACGTTGGGCCGCGAAGCGCCTCGATGTGGAGGCCGCGAAGGAAGCCGCCATTATTCAGGCGTGGCTCCCCGTACCGGATGGGCCGGTGCGGGTCGAGCAAGAGGCGGAATGGTTCGGGGTGGCGATGTCGCGAGTCTGCGACGCGGCCATGCCTCGGGTCACCCGCCTCCCGGCGAAGCGCCAGGTGTACTGGTGGTCGGCCGAGCTCACAGAGCTGCGCGCGGCTTGCATGGTCGCGCGCCGCCGACTCGCCAGGCACCGTCGTCGTCGGACACGTAGACCCGGCGACGACGAGCAAGGGCGGCACCTTCTCGACCTCCACAGAGAGGCGAAGAGAGCGCTGCGGGTGGCCATCGCGCAAGCGAAGGCCGCGGCGAACGTAGAGTTCCGGAGGTCTCTGGACAGAGATCCATGGGGGCGTCCGTACCGTGTGGCGTTGAGGAAACTCCGCCCATGGGCGCCCCCACTGACACAGAGTCTCCGGACCGAACTTTTGAAGGACGTCGTCGCGGCCTTGTTTCCGGCCACCGAGGAGTTCACTCCTCCACCGATGGCGCCACGTCCACCGGCGTCATCGTCGTTGGTTTCGGCAAGGGATATCCCGGAGGTTTCGCCGCAAGAGCTAGAGGCGGCAGTGCTTCGGCTGCGGAGCAAGAACTCGGCCCCGGGGCTCGACGGGGTGCCCGGTCGTGTCTGGGTGCTGGCCGTCGAGTCGCTGGGTACGAGGCTCCGCGGCCTTTTCTCCGCGTGCCTTGAGCAGGGCATCTTCCCGTCGCTGTGGAAGACGGGCAAGCTTGTCCTGCTCCGCAAGGAGGGGCGACCTGCAGACTCGCCGTCGGCCTACCGGCCCATCGTGTTGCTCGACGAGGTGTGCAAGCTCTTTGAGCGCATAGTCCACGCGCGCCTCGTCGAGCATTTGGAGGACACGGGCCCGGACTTGGCGGACTGCCAGTTCGGGTTCCGGCGGGGCCGGTCGACAGTGCACGCGATTCTGCGGGTCAAGGCACAAGCGGAGCGTGCGGTGTCCCGGGGTAGGGTCGTGGTGGCGGTGTCTCTCGACATCGCCAACGCGTTCAACACCATGCCCTGGGCCTGCATCGAGGAAGCACTGCGGTACCACGAAGTGCCGCCCTATCTCCGGCGTCTGGTGCACGCGTACTTGTCTGACAGGTGCGTGGTGTATCCGGGCGCCGACGGGTGGCATCGCAGAGCGGTGTCGTGCGGTGTTCCGCAGGGGTCGGTTCTCGGCCCGCTCCTGTGGAACATCGGCTATGACTGGGTGCTCCGTGGTACCAACCTTCGGGGCGTCGCTGTCGTCTGCTACGCGGACGACACGTTGGTGACAGCGACGGCCAGGACATTCCAGAGGTCCGCCCTGCTCGCCTCGTTCGGTACCGGACTGGTGGTGGGCAGGATTCGGCGACTGGGCCTCACGGTGGCCCTCAACAAGACCGAGGCCGTGTGTTTCCACGGTCCTCGGTGTGGGCCTCCGCCTGGGGCCCACATCACGGTGGAGGGCGTGCGGATTCCCGTCGAGTCGAGGATGAAATACCTCGGTCTCGTCCTCGACAGTCGATGGGATTTCCGTGCGCACTTCGAGGAGTTGTCGCCGAAGCTGGTGAGGGCGGCGGGCGCACTGGGGCGTCTGCTGCCCAACACTGATGGTCCTGGCATCCCTTGCCGAAACTTGTATGCTGGAGTCGTGCGGTCCATGGCCCTCTACGGGTGTCCCGTTTGGGCCGAGTCCCTGGGCGATCGCTGCGTCCGCCTGCTGCATCGTCCGCAGCGCATGGTGGCGCAGCGGATTATCAGGGGCTACCGCACGGTCTCGCATGAGGCGGCCTGCGTATTGGCGGGAACTCTGCCCTGGGTGCTGGACGCAAAGACCCTCTCGTCGGCTTTCTTCCGGCGAGAGGAGGCGTCCGGGCGTGGGCAGAGGCTGGTCCCCAGAGAGGTCGAGGCCATGTTGGCCTCCCTCCGCAGGACCGCCGTGGAGGAGTGGCGTTCCAGGCTGGAGAGCCCGAGTGCTGGCGTGAGGACCGTCGCGGCAGTGCGACCTGTCCTCGAACAGTGGATGGACAGGCGCCACGGCGCGCCGACATACCGGCTGACGCAGGTGCTCACCGGGCACGGTTGCTTCGGTGCGTACCTGTGTCGCGTAGCCGGAGCGGAGGAGTCCGCCGTGTGCCACCATTGTGGCAACTGCCGTGAGGACACGGCCCAGCACACGCTGGAGGAGTGCCCAGCCTGGGACGAGGAGCGCAGCGCTCTCTACGCGGTCGTAGGAAGAGACCTCTCGCTGCCGGCCGTGGTCGCCGCCATGGTCGGCAGTAAGAGGTCGTGGCGAGCCATGCTCTCCTTCTGCGAACGCGTCATGTCGCAGAAGGAGGGCGCCGAGCGGGATCGGGAGCAGACCGATCCCGCTCGTCGCCACAGAAGACGAAGGAGGCGCCGGGATGTCACCTAACCCGGCGCCGGAGAGGCCACGCGGGGTCGCCGTCCCTACCTTGGCGGCCCCCGAGACGTGACGCAACACGCGTCTCATGTCGCGTCGCTACAGCGGCAGTGCACATAGAGGCGGTCCCGGCGCGCTCTGTATCAACGGTATCCCGGGGCCGTCTCTGAAGTGCACCGATGGTGGCCGACGCGGGGTTTTTAGTCGGTATTTCGGCGCGTAGATTTACGGTAGGGACCCGACCCAGCGGCCGCCCGTCCACATCCACGGGCGGCACAACATCTTCGCTGGGCTCGGAAGGCGCCGGTGAGTCCGACACACCCTCGCCCCTTCAGGGGTGGGATGGTCCGTAAAGGGATTTTCCCCGCGAGAAAAAAAAAAAAAAAGAAAAAAAAAAAAAAAAAAAAAAAAAAAAAAAAAAAAAAAAAAGGTTAGGTTAGGTTAGGTTAGGTTTTTTTTTTTTTTTTTTTGTTCTTTAAAATACTTGTCCCTCCGATACCGTTCAGAGGTTGTTTCTACAAAAAATTTAATGACTAACATACATTTATTAAAAACGACTAGAAATATAAAAAAGTTACACAAAGTAAAAATATCGCACATAAAGTGCTTCGTCTGATGTTAATCTACCTATCTGAACGATTACAATCGTCCGACAACTACATGATACTGCTATTTTACAATAAAAATACAAGTATGTACAAAATATCAAATAACTTTAAAAACACAAGGCTTACATACTTGTTAAAAGAATTAAGAAACATTGTAAAATTTACACATGTTTAGATATAGCATGTCTTCTTCGTCAAAACCACATTCCTTGGCAACTAGGTTTATATAATATCATATTATATTAAGTAGTTGCCCTATCTATTTATTCCTTTTCAACACTTTACACGCTATATCTTTACAGTATCTTAAAAATTTACATCTTATTTCACCGGTCTCCAGTATACTGCTTAGGTTATCTTTACATATTTTCATTTCGATTTCATTTTCTACTTTCAGACGTTGATACAGATATACTGGGCATTCGGTCAACACATGCAAAACATCTTCAATGGCCGCTGGGTCACAGATGCATGAGGGGCTCTCCTTGCACTTGAAGCGATTCAAGTACTCAGAGAATCCCCCATGACCCGTGAAAACTTGCGTGAGAACCGGGTCCGTTGGCATCTTCCGGACTACGCTGTATGCTTGTCTGGCGTCAGGGAAAAACAGCTTGGTCACTGAAGCTGTTTCTCCCGCCCGATAGCGCTCGTTCCACTCGTCAATCGACGCCTGTCGGATCTGTCGCTTGACGAATGATACGGGGCATAGGTCGTAGTCGGGCTTCTTTTTCAGCGTTTGGGCCGCTGCTTTAGCGAGTTCGTCTGCGCGCTCATTCCCAGCCAACCCCACGTGCGCCTTAACCCAAAAGAGGTTAATGGTTTTATCGCACTCTACGGTCTTACTCAACAAATCGTTGATGCCAAATGCAATGGGGTGGAGGGAGTTTCCGCTCGCGACGGACTCGAGCGCGGCCCTCGAATCGCAGAAGATGCTGTAGTCTTTACGACTGCCCTGTAAGGCCATTTGCACAGCTTTCCGCAGAGCGAGCAGCTCTGCCTGGTAAACGGTGCAGAACGATTCCAGCTTCATTTTGGTGGCTTTCGTCTCGGCATCGCCGTCCCATAAGGACACCGATGCTCCGACTTGGCCACCAATTTTGCTGCCATCCGTGAATACCTTGACGGTATTTGCAGCCTTGAGGTTCAGCTCTGCATCGTTTACCACGCATTCGAACTGCAACGCTCTACGGTGAGCCGGGTGTTTCAAAATAGCAAAGGGCACAGGACATTCCACCTCTCGGTCACCCACTACTTGCTGAGTATGTCCCTTTTTCACTTCATAAAGAAGCGCCGCTTCTCGGACACGAATGTCTAGCGGAAGGATCCCGGCAAGCAGCAGGGCCGAGTTTAGCGAAACGGTCCTGTAGCCCTTTACCATTTTCTGTGCAAAACCCCGCTGAACCCTAGCGAGCTTCTTTTGTATACCGATCTTATTACTCGCTGGCGCCCAAGCACTGGCCGCATATAATATCGTGGGTTCAACGACTGCCGTATACAGGGTTTTCACTACTTCAGGTCCCAGTCCCCACTGCACCTTTGCTGCAGTAGCCAGTCGTTTGTAGAAGCCTATAGCCTTCCTACAAACTTCCGAGACGTGCGTGTTGAAAGTCAATTTGTCATCCACAGTCAGGCCCAGTATTTTAATTTCGTGCGACAGGCCAATGTCCACTCCGCCCATGCGCAGGATTGGGGAGTCGTACTTTAGTCGTCGTGTTACGACCATAGCCTTCGTCTTCTGAGGAGCGAAATTCAGCTTATTCCGAACTCCCCAATCCCGCACATACGCTAGCGCCTCATTGGCCTGTTTCTGTATTTTTAGTGTCTCATCTCCGTGAAACACTAACACAACGTCATCGGCAAAGGCTTGGCAGTAAAAGCCCCGCTTGTCGAGCTCCTTTAGCAGTGGGTCGAGGAGCAAGTTCCACATGATAGGACCACCAATAGACCCTTGTACACATCCCTTGGTGGTCGTTCTCATGTGTTCTACTCCGGCGTAGCGAACTTTAACTCTACGGCTCTCGAAGTAGCTATCTACTAACCGTCTTATATTTTTCGGACAACCTTCCTCCGCCAGTCTGACCTTAATGGCAGGCCACCAAGCACTGTCGAAGGCTCCCTCTATATCCAGTGAGATCAGTGTGACAATTTTCTTGTCACTCACTTTACCCCTGATGTACTGGAGTAGGGTATAGAGGGAGTCTTCCGTGCCTCTTTGGGGCATAAAGCCAAACTGTCGTGTACTCATCCTAGGTAGCAGATGCCACTTCACTCTTCCCACTACCATCTTCTCCAGAATCTTTCCCAGCACCGGCAACAAGCCTATCGGTCTGTACGATTTAACGTGTGTGTAGTCCTCCTTTCCGGGTTTACGGAGAACTACGACCGTGGCCTCCTTCCAGATGGTCGGGAAGTGGCCATTTGCGAGGCATTTGTTGGCCAGTGCGAGGAACAACTCCGGATCCTTAAGGATAGCTTGTTTGCAGATGTCGGCTGTTAGACCATCTGCTCCGGGGGCTTTCTTAGGGCTGAAGCTGTTCACAGCCGCCAAGGTTTCATCCATGGTAAATGGCGGATCGTGATAATCACTATCCGCTAATCCGTCATTTATGCTATGAGCTTCTGCCCTAATCCGCTGGTGTTCTGCGTTATCGTCCTCCACCCGGTCCTCCGGGTAGAAGACTTCCGCCAAAACCTTCGCCGATTCCTCTGGACTAAGGGTAACTCCATCTTTCTTCAGGGGGAGATCTTCCTCTCTTTTCGACACTCGCCCTATCACTCTGTAAATGCCGTCCCAAACGGTTTCTTTAGCTTGTCGTTCGCAGAATGCTTTCCAGCTGTTTGTTTGGGCCCTTTTAGCTGCTGTCTCGTACTCTTCCTTTGCTTTCAGGTACTCTCCGACGACGAAATCCCTGCGGACTGCTGCTGCCCAGCGGATCCTTCTCCTCCTGGTGACCATGGCCTTTCTCAGTGAGGCTAGCTCATCAGACCACCATGGAATAGTAGGCTTCCTATTAATTTTGAATTTCGGTATGCTCTGATTACAGGCTTCAGGTTAGGTTAGGTTAGGTTAGGTTAGGTTAGGTTAGGTTAGGTTAGGTTCGGCGGGCGCGGGGTGCTATGTCGGGAACCTCCACGTGGTGCACCCTGGGCAACGTGGGTCATCGTAGTTGCGATTTTGCAACTACAATGGCCGACGGCAAATATCCGACGGGGAGGGCAGGGGGTTTGGCGGTCGCTGTCTTTTGTGGCGGCCGCCTCCATCTGTCGTTTATTCTAGGTGGGGCCCATCTCTGGGCCACCCTCCGGTTCTGTCCCGGAGGTCTCGGCGGGCTCGGTGTGCGCTTACCCCGCCGCCGGGCGGGCTGTGGGAGTGTCCCTCTCACGGTCACCGTCGCATATCGTAATCCGGTTGTGAAGTTTGTGGTCATGTCTCGCATTCCCACCGGACCGAGGGTCCCGGCTTAAACGCCCGGACCGCGAGGGAGGATGCCTCTATAAAAAGTACCCCGAATCCCAAGCGGCGGCGCACCGCGAGGGGATGCATGGCTGATGGGAAGTTCAGTCTCTAGTGCGACCCCCGTCAGAGTACCGGCCGACCCTCTGACGGGTTACGCTAGGCTTACCCAGGTACAGGGGGCACTGCCTGGGTGGACCTTCTTTTCCCCCATACTCGTGGGTCTAACAATGGAACTTTTAAATACACCAAAAACCAATGATGATGGAGTGGGAGCAAAAGTACCTCTGGTACTCGTGGAGCGGATGGGCGTACTGTCGGATTCCGACAGTGCGTCCAGCATAATGAGTGTGGCGAGCGCGGTGAGCGTGAACACTAAGCGCTTACGCAAACGCCCAAGAGAAGGTGCAGACTCAGGGTCGGACTCGGCCCTGAGTGACACAGCGGTGCCGGCCCCCAAGGT
Organism: Deilephila porcellus; assembly: GCA_905220455.2. Classification (NCBI taxonomy): domain Eukaryota; kingdom Metazoa; phylum Arthropoda; class Insecta; order Lepidoptera; family Sphingidae; genus Deilephila; species Deilephila porcellus. Next base: position 10,487,003 of record LR999993.1, read on the forward strand.
TGGAGCTAAAAAAGGAGGGCGAGGTAGGCCCGCTACTACCGGCAAATATGCCGGTATCGGCCTATCCAGGCGCGAGGCTGCGGCTGCTATGAAGGCCGCAGCGGCAGCCGAAAAGCTGGAAGAGGACGAGCGGCAGATTGCCGCTCTGACTAAAAGGGTGACGGAAGGGAGGGTCACCCGCCTGTCGGAGTCGTCGTCTGCCGTCTCAGACATGGAGGTCGAGGCAGAGGACTTACCTGCCTCCGATCTAAATCAGAGAGTGGCCGACGCGGTTGCAGCCATCAAAAGGGTGAGCAAGGTCTCTAAGGGCCTTAGCGGCTGCAGCCAGAAGGCGCTGAAAGAGGCCACGACCTCCATTCTAGAAAGTGCTCAGGTGCTTTTGGGCCGCACCACCACAGAAGAGACGGCGCTGCTGCGGGCCCAGAATGCAAAGCTCGCAGCGCAAATGGCGGAGCTCCGCAAGGAGCACGAAGAGCTCAAGGCGGAGATGGCCAACTTCCGTCGCGAGCACCTCAGGCGGGAGGTAGGCCTACCGGAGACAACGCCGCAACCGCAACTGCAGCTGCCGTCGCAGGAGACGGAGGTGACTCGCCTGATCCGTCAGGAGATGGCGAGTTTCAACGCGCGGTTCTCGGTGCTTGAGGGGAGGATCCTGCGTCCCCCTCTAGCTGCAGACCAACGCAGCACACAGGCGCCGACGTATGCGGCCCAAACTGCAGCGCCCCGTGCTGCCCAACCGGCACAAGCGGCTGCTGCCACAAAAAAGAGGAGTATCCCAACTGCCGCCCCGCAAAAGGAAACTGCGGGGCCAAAATCAAATAGGCAGACAAAAAAGGAGACGAAACTGGCCAAAAAGGCAGGCAGTGCAGGCAGTGCCACGGCTGCTGCGCCTGCACAAACTAGGCCAGTAACGCGCGAACCCGCCACTAGACCTGAGGCGGAGTGGACGGTGGCGGGCGCCGCCAAGCATACCAAAAAGGCGCGCCAACGGGCGAAGAAGCAGGCCCAGAGGGAACAAGCGGCGGCCAAGCGCCAGACAGCGCGGCTCAGTACGCCCCGCTCTACAGCAGTGGTACTCACACTGCAGCCGGAGGCGGAGGAGCGGGGCATCACATATGCCAGGATCCTCGCAAAGGCAAAAGCCGAAATCTCGCTGAGTGATCTTGGCATAACGGGCATTCGGTGCAAAACAACCGCTACCGGCGGTCGCCTTCTGGAAGTATCGGGAGCTACTAGTGGTTCAAAAGCAGACGCCCTGGCCGATAAACTCCGGGCGTCTCTAGGCCCGGAGGACGTTAGAGTGTCCAGGCCAACCAAATGCGCAGATCTGCGCATTTCGGGCCTGGACGACTCCGTCACTCAGGAGGAGGTCGCCGCTGCCATCTCCGGGGCCGGAGGTTGCCCGCCGGACCAAGTCAAGGCGGGCACTATACGCCGGGCTGTCTCCGGTCTCGGGACAATTTTCGTCAGCTGTCCCGTGGCGGCGGCCAAGAAGATCGCAGGTAAACGGCTTCTGGTGGGATGGGTCTCGGCGCAGGTCACGCTTTTAGCGCCTAAGCCCTATCGGTGTTACCGCTGTTTAGAAGAAGGGCATGCGGGGGCACGGTGCACCGCTGGGGTAGACCGCAGCCAATTGTGTTTCCGCTGCGGTCAGCCCGGTCACAAGGCTGGCACTTGCACTGCCACGCCGCACTGCGTCATCTGTGCGGCATCTGGCAAGCCAGCCGACCACAGGACCGGGTCAAAGGCCTGCGTCAGGCCCAAGAAGAAGGAAAATGCCAGGAGACAGCCGGTTCATCCACCGGCTAGTGTCACTAACAAGTCCAAGAAGGCAACCAGCTCCTCGCAGCCGGTTCACCCGCCGGTTGCGGCAGAAAATCCGCCGAGGGCTGGGGAGGAGACAACGGCCATGGACACACAATAATGGCCCTACGTCGTCTCCTCCAAGCCAACATAAACCACTGCGCCAGGGCTCAGGATCTCTTGCTCCAGAGCATGGCGCAGTGGTCGATAGATGTGGCAGTTGTCGCCGAGCCGTACTTCGTGCCACCCAGGGATGACTGGGTGTGCGACACGAACCGCTCGGTGGCACTGCTTTTGAGGTCTGCCGCCGACACCCTTCCCTTCGAGGCCGTCACCCGAGGGCGGGGCTATGTCGCGGCAGTTTGGGGGAATCTTATGGTCGCGGGGGTGTATTTCGCCCCCAGCCTTTCTCTCGCCGACATGGAGGATATCATATTGGAGTTGGGCACGGTCGTCAGTCGTAGCCGTCCTCGTCCCGTGATCGTCCTAGGGGACTTCAACGCCCAATCTAGGGCTTGGGGTTCCCCGGCTACGGACGCGCGGGGCGAGTTAGTGGAGGAGTGGGCGGTCGAGCAGGGCCTGCTTCTCCTGAACCGGGGTTCCGTTCAGACGTGCGTGCGGATGCGGGGTGGGTCTATTGTGGACCTGTCTTTCGCTAGCCCCGCTCTCGCGCGCACCGTCCAGGACTGGCACGTCCTGGAGGGGGTGGAGACGCTGTCTGATCATCGGTATATTCGATTTAGCGTCTCCGCCCAGACCTCGGTTGGGCCGGTCCAAGCGGCCCCGGTGGGCGTTGGAGACGGCCCGCGTTGGGCACTGAAGCGGCTGGACAGGGAGGCTCTCCTGGATGCCTCTATCGTCAAGGCCTGGCTGGACTCTCCAGACAGGCCTACCAACATCGACGAGGAGGCGGAGTGGTTCCGGGAGAGCATGTCGCACATTTGCGACGCCGGCATGCCCCGAGTCCGGCCGTTACCTTCCAGGCGCCAAGTGTACTGGTGGTCGCAGTCGATCGCGCAGCTGCGCATCGCTTGTGTGCAGGCGCGACGCCAGTACGCTAGGTGCCGAAGAAGACGCCGCCGCCCCTTTACAGCGGCGGCCGAACAGGAAGAGGCGGAACTATACGATCGCTATAGAGAGGCGAAGAGCGCCCTCCAGCTGGCCATTGTCCGGGCAAAGGCCCAGGCCAACGAGGAGCTGCTGGAGACTCTGGACCGAGAGCCGTGGGGGCGCCCCTACCTTATGGTGCGGGGAAAGTTGCGCCAACGGGCTCCCCCACTGTCCCGGAGTCTTCAGCCTCAACTGCTGGAGGAGGTGGTGTGTGCGTTGTTTCCGACGAGACCGGAGCACACACCACCGGCTATGGTTCCGCCTCGCAATGTGCCCGACGCGGAAGACGACATTGACGACGACGTGCCCGAAGTGACCCGGGTAGATTTGAGAGTGGCGGTGGCTCGCATCAGGAACACCGCCCCAGGGCCCGACGGCATTCCAGGCCGTGCATGGGTCCTGGCCATGGAGGCTCTCTGGCCCCGACTAGCGGGGCTCTTGAGCGCATGTTTGGAGCGGGGCCAGTTTCCAAGCCGGTGGAAGACCGGAAAGCTGGTCCTGCTCAAGAAGGAGGGGCGCCCCGCAGACTCACCATCTGCGTACAGGCCCATCGTGTTGCTGGACGAGGTGTGCAAGATTTTCGAGCGAATCATCGCTAGCCGCCTCGTCCAGCACATGACCAGGGTGGGCCCGGATTTGGCGGACAACCAATTTGGTTTCCGCCAGGGGCGCTCCACGGTGGACGCAATCATGCGCGTGAGGGTCCTCGCGGAGGAGGCAGTCGCCCGGGGTGAGGTGGTCTTGGCGGTGTCGCTCGACATCGCCAACGCCTTCAACACCTTGCCCTGGAGTACCATTCGAGAGGCACTCCGGTACCACGGGGTGCCGCGCTACCTCCAACGCATTGTCGGGGCCTATTTTTCTGAAAGATCGGTGGTGTACCCGGGTCGAGAAGAGTGGTGTCGGCGAGAGATGTCGTGCGGCGTTCCGCAGGGGTCGGTGTTGGGGCCGCTCCTGTGGAACGTGGGGTACGACTGGGCTCTGCGCGGTGCGCTTATCCACGGCGTCGGCGTCATTTGTTACGCCGACGATACGCTAGTCACAGCGCGTGGAAAGACGTACCGGCAGGCGGCCATACGCGCGACTGCTGGTGTCGCGCACGTCGTGGGTAGGATCCGGCGGCTGGGCTTAGAGGTGGCATTGCACAAGTCCGAGGCTCTTTGTTTTCACGGGCCGAGGACGAAGCCGCCTCCGGGGTCCAGCATCATAGTGGGAGGGGTCTCCATCGCTGTCGAGTCGACGATGAAGTACCTTGGACTCGTCCTCGACAGTCGGTGGAACTTCGGGCCGCATTTTACACGGCTCGCCCCCCGGTTGATGGGCGCCGCTTCTGCGCTCTCGCGCTTGCTGCCCAACCTGGGGGGGCCCAACTCCTCCTGCCGGAGGCTCTACATGGGGGTCGTACGGTCGATGGCGTTATACGCCGCGCCAGTCTGGGCGGACTCCCTGACGGCCCGCAACGTCGCGGCGCTGCGAAGGCCGCAGCGCGCGATGGCCGTCAGGATCATAAGGGGATACCGTACGATCTCCTTTGAGGCAGCGAGCCTCCTAGCCGGATCCTCGCCCTGGGACCTCGACGCAAGGCTCCTCACGTCGCTCTATTGGTGGCGTGTGGAGGCGGTCGAGAGGGGCGAGCGCCTGGTGCCTCGAGAAGTAGAGGCACGCAGGGCAGAGCTCCGCCAGGTCTTAGCGGCGGAGTGGCAGACGCGCCTAGCGCTACCCACGGCGGGGCACGCCGCTGTAGCGGCGGTAAGGCCCGTTCTAGAGGAGTGGCTCAACAGGAGCCACGGCGCCCTAAGCTTCCGGCTGACGCAGGTGCTTACCGGACATGGGTGTTTCGGGAAGTACCTGTGTCGACTAGGCCGGGAGCCGACGTCCCAGTGCCACCATTGTGAAGATCGCCGCGACGATACGGCGTTGCACACGTTGGCGGAGTGCCCAGCTTGGGCTGAGCAGCGCCGTGACTTGGTCGCGGCCGTAGGTGCTGCGGGAAACCTCTCGCTCTCGGCTGTTGTGGCTACAATGGTCGGGAGCAAGTCAGGATGGAGAGCTGTCGCCACCTTCTGCGAGTTCGTGATGCTCGCAAAGGAGGTGGCGGAAAGGGAGAGAGAGGCTGCCTCCTCTCTCCCCTCCCGCAGCAGACGCACTGGGCGTCGTAGGGTGGCAGATTTTCGGCCACCGTAGGGCGCGGCCTGCGGACGACAGACTCGGGGCGTCTTGTCGTCCGACCAGCAGCAGGCCTTGAGGCGGCGGCGTCGTGTTCCGCGCGCGCCTCGTAGTGGAGTCCTGCGGCCGGGGTGACGGCCGCAGTGGGTGACGGGGCCCGCCCGACTATGGCGGGCCAATACCCGTCGGGGGGTTGCGACGAATGCTTCGGCGATACCCGACCCTCCGACACACGGGTACATGAGGAACACGGGTTGGTTTTTAGTCAGTAAGAGTCTGACAGTCCCCTCCGCGCCTCCCCCGGGCGGAGGATGTCCATGAGGATTTTCCAACCCGATACCAAAAAAAAAAAAAAAAAAAAAAAAAAAAGGTTCGGCGGGCGCACTGGGGCGCCTGCTGCCCAACACTGATGGTCCTGGCATCCCTTGCCGAAACTTGTATGCTGGAGTCGTGCGGTCCATGGCCCTCTACGGGTGTCCCGTTTGGGCCGAGTCCCTGGGCGATCGCTGCGTCCGCCTGCTGCATCGTCCGCAGCGCATGGTGGCGCAGCGGATTATCAGGGGCTACCGCACGGTCTCGCATGAGGCGGCCTGCGTATTGGCGGGAACTCTGCCCTGGGTGCTGGACGCAAAGACCCTCTCGTCGGCTTTCTTCCGACGAGAGGAGGCGTCCGGGCGTGGGCAGAGGCTGGTCCCCAGAGAGGTCGAGGCCATGTTGGCCTCCCTCCGCAGGACCGCCGTGGAGGAGTGGCGTTCCAGGCTGGAGAGCCCGAGTGCTGGCGTGAGGACCGTCGCGGCAGTGCGACCTGTCCTCGGACAGTGGATGGACAGGCGCCACGGCGCGCCGACATACCGGCTGACGCAGGTACTCACCGGGCACGGTTGCTTCGGTGCGTACCTGTGTCGCGTAGCCGGAGCGGAGGAGTCCGCCGTGTGCCACCATTGTGGCAACTGCCGTGAGGACACGGCCCAGCACACGCTGGAGGAGTGCCCAGCCTGGGACGAGGAGCGCAGCGCTCTCATCGCGGTCGTAGGAAGAGACCTCTCGCTGCCGGCCGTGGTCGCCGCCATGGTCGGCAGTAAGAGGTCGTGGCGAGCCATGCTCTCCTTCTGCGAATGTGTCATGTCGCAGAAGGAGAGCGCCGAGCGGGATCGGGAGCAGACCGATCCCGCTCGTCGCCACAGAAGACGAAGGAGGCGCCGGGATGTCACCTAACCCGGCGCCGGAGAGGCCACGCGGGGCCGCCGTCCCTACCTTGGCGGCCCCCGAGACGTGACGCAACACGCGTCTCATGTCGCGTCGCTTCAGCGGCAGTGCACAGAGGCGGTCCCGGCGCGCTCTGTATCAACGGTATCCCGGGGCCGTCTCTGAAGTGCACCGATGGTGGCCGACGCGGGGTTTTTAGTCGGTATTTCGGCGCGTAGATTTACGGTAGGGACCCGACCCAGCGGCCGCCCGTCCACATCCACGGGCGGCACAACATCTTCGCTGGGCTCGGAAGGCGCCGGTGAGTCCGACACACCCTCGCCCCTTCGGGGGTGGGATGGTCCGTAAAGGGATTTTTCCCGCGAGAAAAAAAAAAAAAAAAAAAAAAAAAAAAAAAAAAAAAAAAAAAAAAAAGGTTAGGTTAGGTTAGGTTAGGTTAGGTTAGGTTTACCCAGGTACAGGGGGCACTGCCTGGGTGGACCTTCTTTTCCCCCATACTCGTGGGATCAATATGGATAACCTTATTTCAAAAACCAACACCAAAAATGACGAAGTGGGTGAAAGAGTACCTCGGGTACTACTCGAGCGGATGGGCGTTCTGTCGGATTCCGACAGTGCGTCCAGCATAATGAGTGTGGCGAGCGGTGTAAGCGTGAACTCAAAGCGCTTACGCAAGCGCCCGAGAGAGGTCGCAGAGTCAGGGTCGGACTCGGCCATGAGCGACACAGCGGTGCCGGCCCCTAAAGTCGGTGCCAAAAAAGGAGGGAGAGGTAGGCCTCCCACTACTGGCAAATATGCCGGTATCGGCCTATCCAGGCGTGAGGCTGCGGCTGCTATGAAGGCCGCAGCAGCCGCCGAAAAGCTGGAGGAGGACGAGCGGCAGATTGCGGCTCTGACGAAACGGGTGACGGAAGGGAGAGTCACTCGCCTGTCGGAGTCGTCTTCTGCCGTCTCAGACATGGAAGTCGAGGCAGAGGAGTTGCCTGCCTCCGACCTTAATCAGAGAGTGGCCGACGCGGTTGCAGCCATAAAAAGGGTTGGCAAGGTCTCAAAGGGCCTTAGCGGCTGCAGCCAGAAGGCACTCAAAGAGGCCACGACTTCCATCCTGGAAAGCGCTCAGGTGCTTTTAGGACGCACCACAACAGAAGAAACGGCGCTGCTGCGGGCCCAGAACGCAAGGCTCGTAGCGCAAATGGCGGAGCTTCGCAAGGAGCACGAGGAGCTCAAGGCAGAAATGGCCAACTTCCGCCGCGAGCACCTCAGGCGGGAGGTGGGCCTTCCGCAGTCAACGCTGCAACCGCAACCGCAGCTGCCGTCGCAGGAGACGGAGTTGACTCGCCTGATCCGAAAGGAGATGGCGAGTTTTAACGCGCGCTTCTCCGTGCTTGAGGGGAGGATTTTACGTCCCCCTCTAACTGCGGACCAACGCAGCACTCCGGCGCCGACATATGCGGCTCAAACCGCAGCGCCCCGTGCCGCCCAACCGGCACAATCAGCTGCTGCTACACAAAAGAGTACTGTGCCAACTGCCGCCCCGCAAAAGGAAACTGCGGGGCCAAAATCAAATAGGCAGTTGAAGAAAGAGACAAAACTGGCCAAAAAGGCAGGTGCCACGGCTGCTGCACCTGCACTAACTAACAGGCCAGTAACGCGCGAACCCGCCACTAGACCTGAGGCGGAGTGGACGGTGGCGGGCGCCGCCAAAAACTCCAAAAAGGCGCGGCAGCGGGCCAAGAAGCAGGCCCATAGGGAACAAGCGGCGGCCAAGCGCCAGACTGCGAGACTCAACACCCCCCGCTCTACAGCAGTGACTCTTACCCTGCAGCCAGGGGCGGAGGAGCGGGGCGTGACATATGCCAAGATCTTGGCAAAGGCGAAGGCCGAGATTTCTCTTGGCGATCTCGGCATAACGGGCATCCGGTGTAAGACCACGGCTACCGGCGGTCGCCTATTAGAGGTGGCGGGAACAACAAGTGGTCCCAAGGCAGACGCCCTCGCCGATAAACTCAGGGCGTCTCTAGGCTCGGATGACGTTAGAGTGTCCAGGCCAACCAAGTGCGCAGATCTGCGCATTTCGGGCCTGGACGACTCCGTCACTCAAGAGGAGGTCGCCGCTGCCGTCTCCAATGCCGGAGGATGCCCGCCAGATCAGGTCAAGGCGGGCACGATACGCCGGGGTGTCTCGGGTCTCGGGACAATCTTTGTAAGTTGTCCCGTAGCGGCGGCCAAGAAGATAAAGGACAAACGGCTGCTGGTGGGATGGGTCTCGGCGCAGGTCACGCTACTGGCGCCCAAGCCCTATCGGTGTTACCGCTGTTTAGAAGAAGGGCATGCGGGGGCACGGTGCACCGCTGGGGTAGACCGCAGCCAATTGTGTTTCCGCTGCGGTCAGCCCGGTCACAAGGCTGGCGCTTGCACTGCCACGCCGCACTGCGTCATCTGTGCGGCATCTGGCAAGCCAGCCGACCATCGGACCGGGTCAAAGGCCTGCGCCAAGACCAAGAAGAATGCCAGGAGACAGCCGGGTCATCCACCGGCTGATAAGTCCAAGAAGGCAACCAGCTCCTCGCAGCCGGTTCACCCGCCGGTTGCGGCAGAACATCCGCCGAGGGCTGGGGAGGAGACAACGGCCATGGAAATACAATAATGGCCCTACGTCGTCTCCTCCAAGCCAACATAAACCACTGCGCCAGGGCTCAGGATCTCTTGCTCCAGAGCATGGCGCAGTGGTCGATCGATATAGCAGTTGTCGCCGAGCCGTATTTCGTGCCACCCAGGGATGACTGGGTGTGCGACACTAACCGCTCGGTGGCACTGCTCATGAGGTCTGCCGCCGACACCCTTCCCTTCGAGGCCGTCACCCGAGGGAGGGGCTATGTCGCGGCAGTTTGGGGAAATGTTATGGTCGCGGGGGTGTATTTCGCCCCCAGCCTTTCTCTCGCCGACATGGAGGATATTATTTTGGAGTTGGGCACGGTCGTCAGTCGTAGCCGTCCTCGTCCCGTGATCGTCCTGGGGGACTTCAACGCCCAATCTAGGGCTTGGGGTTCCCCGGCTACGGACGCGCGGGGCGAGTTAGTGGAGGAGTGGGCGGTTGAGCAGGGCCTGCTTCTCCTGAACCGGGGTTCCGTTCAGACGTGCGTGCGGATGCGGGGTGGGTCTATTGTGGACCTGTCTTTCGCTAGCCCCGCTCTCGCGCGCACCGTCCAGGACTGGCACGTCCTGGAGGGGGTGGAGACGCTGTCTGATCATCGATACATTCGATTTAGCGTCTCCGCCCAGACCTCGGTTGGGCCGGTCCAAGCGGCCCCGGTGGGCGTTGGAGACGGCCCGCGTTGGGCACTGAAGCGGCTGGACAGGGAGGCTCTCCTGGATGCCTCTATCGTCAAGGCCTGGCTGGACTCTCCAGACAGGCCTACCAACATCGACGAAGAGGCGGAGTGGTTCCGGGAGAGCATGTCGCACATTTGCGACGCTGGCATGCCCCGAGTCCGGCCGTTACCTTCCAGGCGCCAAGTGTACTGGTGGTCGCAGTCGATCGCGCAGCTGCGCATCGCTTGTGTGCAGGTGCGACGCCGGTACGCTAGGTGCCGAAGAAGACGCCGCCGCCCCTTTACAGCGGCGGCCGAACAGGAAGAGGCGGAACTGTACAATCGCTACAGAGAGGCGAAGAGCGCCCTCCAGCTGGCCATCGTCCGGGCAAAGGCCCAGGCCAACGAGGAGCTGCTGGAGACTCTGGACCGAGAGCCGTGGGGACGCCCCTATCTTATGGTGCGGGGCAAGTTGCGCCAGCGGGCTCCCCCACTGTCCCGGAGTCTTCAGCCGCAGCTGCTGGAGGAGGTGGTGTGTGTGTTGTTTCCGACGAGACCGGAGCACGCACCACCGGCTATGGTTCCGCCTCGCAATGTGCCCGACGCGGAAGACGACAATGACGACGACGTGCCCGAAGTGACCCGGGTAGATTTGAGAGTGGCGGTGGCTCGCATCAAGAACACCGCCCCAGGGCCCGACGGCATTCCAGGCCGTGCATGGGTCCTGGCCATGGAGGCTCTCTGGCCCCGACTAGCGGGGCTCTTGAGCGCATGTTTGGAGCGGGGCCAGTTTCCAAGCCGGTGGAAGACCGGAAAGCTGGTCCTGCTCAAGAAGGAGGGGCGCCCCGCAGACTCACCATCTGCGTACAGGCCCATCGTGTTGCTGGACGAGGTGTGTAAAATCTTTGAGAGAATTATCGCCAGTCGCCTCGTCCAGCACATGACCAGGGTGGGCCCAGATTTGGCGGATAACCAATTTGGTTTCCGCCAGGGGCGCTCCACAGTGGACGCAATCATGCGCGTGAGGGTCCTCGCGGAGGAGGCAGTCGCCCGGGGCGAGGTGGTCTTGGCGGTGTCGCTCGACATCGCCAACGCTTTCAACACCTTGCCCTGGAGTATCATCAGGGAGGCACTCCGGTACCACGGGGTGCCGCGCTACCTCCAACGCATTGTCGGGGCCTATTTGTCGGATAGATCGGTGGTGTACCCGGGTCGAGAGGAGTGGTGTCGGCGAGAGACGTCGTGCGGCGTTCCGCAGGGATCGGTGTTGGGGCCGCTCCTGTGGAACGTGGGGTACGACTGGGCTCTGCGCGGTGCGCTTATCCACGGCGTCGGCGTCATTTGTTACGCCGACGATACGCTAGTCACAGCGCGTGGAAAGTCGTACCGGCAGGCGGCCATACGCGCGACTGCTGGTGTCGCGCACGTCGTGGGTAGGATCCGGCGGCTGGGCTTAGAGGTGGCATTGCACAAGTCTGAGGCCCTATGTTTTCATGGGCCGAGGACGAAGCCGCCTCCGGGGTCCAGCATAATCGTAGGAGGAGTCTCCATCGCTGTCGAGTCGACGATGAAGTACCTTGGACTCGTCCTCGACAGTCGGTGGAATTTCGGGCCGCACTTTACACGGCTCGCCCCCCGGTTGATGGGCGCCGCTTCGGCGCTCTCGCGCCTGCTGCCCAACCTGGGGGGGCCCAACTCCTCCTGCCGGAGGCTCTACATGGGGGTCGTACGGTCGATGGCGCTATACGCCGCGCCAGTGTGGGCGGACTCCCTGACGGCCCGTAACGTCGCCGCGCTGCGAAGGCCGCAACGCGCGATGGCCGTCAGGGTCATAAGGGGATACCGTACGATCTCCTTTGAGGCAGCGAGCCTCCTAGCCGGATCCTCGCCCTGGGACCTCGACGCAAGGCTCCTCACGTCGCTCTATTGGTGGCGTGTGGAGGCGGTCGAGAGGGGCGAGCGCCCCGTGCCTCGAGAGGTAGAGGCACGCAGGGCACAGCTCCGCCAGGTCCTAGTGGCGGAGTGGAAGATGCGCTTAGCGCTACCCACGGCGGGGCACGCCGCTGTAGCGGCGGTAAGGCCCATACTTGAGGAGTGGCTCAATAGGAGCCACGGCGCCCTAAGCTTCCGGCTGACGCAGGTGCTTACCGGACATGGGTGTTTCGGGAAGTACCTGTGTCGACTAGGCCGGGAGCCGACGTCCCAGTGCCACCATTGTGGTGATCGCCGCGACGATACGGCGTTGCACACGTTGGCGGAGTGCCCAGCTTGGGCTGAGCAGCGCCGTGACTTGGTCGCGGCCGTAGGTGCTGCGGGAAACCTCTCGCTTCCGGCCATTGTTTCAACCATGGTCGGAAGCAAGTCAGGGTGGAGAGCTGTCGCCACCTTCTGCGAGGCCGTTATGCTCGCAAAGGAGGTGGCGGAAAGGGAGAGAGAGGCTGCCTCCTCTCTCCCCTCCCGCAGCAGACGCACTGGGCGTCGTAGGGTGGCCGACTTCCGGCCACCGTAGGGCGCGGCCTGTGGACGACAGACTCGGGGCGTCTCGTCGTCCGACCAGCAGCAGGCCTTGAGGCGGCGGCGTCGTGTTCCGCGCGCGCCTCGTAGTGGAGTCCTGCGGCCGGGGTGACGGCCGCAGTGGGTGACGGGGCCCGCCTGACTATGGCGGGCCAATACCCGTCGGGGGGTTGCGACGAATGCTTCGGCGATACCCGACCCTCCGACACACGGGTACATGAGGAACACGGGTTGGTTTTTAGTCAGTAAGAGTCTGACAGTCCCCTCCGCGCCTCCCCCGGGCGGAGGATGTCCATGAGGATTTTCCAACCCGATACCAAAAAAAAAAAAAAAAAAAAAAAAAGGTTAGGTTAGGTTAGGTTAGGTTAGGTTAGGTTAGGTTAGGTTAGGTTAGGTTAGGTTAGGTTAGGTTAGGTTAGGTTAGGTTCCCCAGGGCCGGGGTGCTATGTCGGGAACCTCCACGTGGTGCACCCTGGGCAACGTGGGTCATCGAAGTTGCGATTTTGCAACTTCAATGGCCGACGGCTAATATCCGACGGGGAGGGCAGGGGGTTTGGCGGTCGTTGTCTGTTGTGGCGGCCGCCTCCATCTGTCGTTCATTTTAGGTGGGGCCCATCTCTGGGCCACCCTCCGGTTCTGTCCCGGAGGTCTCGGCGGGCTCGGTGTGCGCTTACCCCGCCGCCGGGCGGGCTGTGGGAGTGTCCCTCTCACGGTCACCGTCGCATATCGTAATCCGGTTGTGAAGTTTGTGGTCATGTCTCGCATTCTCACCGGACCGAGGGTCCTGGCTTAAACGCCCGGACCGCGAGGGAGGATGCCTCTATAAAAAGTACCCCGAATCCCAAGCGGCGGCGCACCGCGAGGGGATGCATGGCTGATGGGAAGTTCAGTCTCTAGTGCGACCCCCGTCAGAGTACCAGCCGACCCTCTGACGGGTTACGCTAGGCTTACCCAGGTACAGGGGGCACTGCCTGGGTGGACCTTCTTTTCCCCCATACTCGTGGGATTCAAAATGGATAACCTTTTTAAACCAACAAATAAAAATGAAGTAGTGGGTGAAAAAGTACCTCTGGTACTAGTTGAGAGAATGGGCGTGCTGTCGGATTCCGACAGTGCGACCAGTGTTATGAGTGTGGCGAGTGGTAGTAGCGCAAACTCCAAACGTTTACGCAAACGCCCGAGGGAGGTCGCAGACTCAGGATCGGACTCGGCCCTGAGCGACACGGCGGTGCCGGCCCCCAAGGTCGGTGCCAAAAAAGGCGGAAGAGGTAGGCCCGCTACCACCGGCAAATATGCCGGTATCGGCCTATCCAGGCGCGAGGCTGCGGCTGCAATGAAGGCCGCAGCGGCCGCCGCAAAACTAGAGGAGGACGAGCGGCAGATTGCGGCTCTGACGAAAAGGGTGACGGAAGGGAGAGTCACCCGCCTGTCGGAGTCGTCATCTGCTGTCTCTGATATGGAGGTCGAGGCAGAGGAGCTACCTGCCTCCGATCTAAAACAGAGGGTGGCTGACGCGGTTGCAGCCATAAAAAGGGTCAGCAAGGTCTCGAAGGGCCTTAGCGGCTGCAGCCAAAAGGCGTTGAAAGAGGCCACGACGTCCATCCTCGAAAGTGCTCAGGTGCTTCTAACCCGCACCACAACTGAGGAGACGGCACTGCTGCGAGCTCAGAACACAAAGCTCGCAGCGCAAATGGCGGAGCTCCGCAAGGAGCACGAGGAGCTCAAGGCGGAGATGGCCAACTTCCGCCGCGAGCACCTCAGGCGGGAGGTGGGCCTTCCACACACAACGCCGCAACCGCAACCGCAGATGCCGGCACAGGAGACGGAGGTGACTCGCCTGATCCGTCAGGAGATGGCGAGCTTCAACGCACGCTTCTCGGTGCTTGAGGGGAGGATCCTTCGTCCCCCTCTAGCTGCAGACCAACGCAGCACACCAGCGCCGACATATGCGGCCCAAACTGCAGCGCCCCGTGCCGCCCAACCGGCACAAGCGGCTGCCGCTACACAGAAGAGGACTGTGCCAACTGCCGCCTCAAATAGGCAGTCAAAAAAGAAGGAGGCGAAAGTGGCCAAAAAGGCAGGTGCTACGGCTGGTCCGCCTGCGCAAACTGCTAGGCCAGTGACGCGTGAACCCGCCACTAGACCTGAGGCGGAGTGGACGGTTGCGGGCGCCGCCAAAACTTCTAAAAAGGCGCGCCAGCGGGCTAGGAAGCAGGCCCAGAAAGACCAAGCGGCGGCCAAGCGCCAGACCGCAAGACTCAGTACCCCCCGCTCTACAGCTGTAGTCCTCACACTGCAGCCAGGGGCGGAGGAGCGGGGCCTCACATATGCCAGGATCCTCGCAAAGGCGAAAGCCGAGATTTCGCTGAGTGATCTTGGCATTACGGGTATCAGGTGCAAGAGCACTGCTACCGGCGGTCGCCTACTCGAAGTATCGGGTACCACTAGTGGTCCCAAGGCAGACGCCCTCGCCGATAAACTCCGGGCGTCTCTAGGCCCGGAGGATGTAAGAGTGTCCAGGCCAACCAAGTGCGCAGATCTGCGCATTTCGGGCCTGGACGATTCCGCGACTCAAGAGGAGGTCGCCGCTGCCATCTCCAAGGCCGGAGGATGCCCGCCAGATCAAGTGAAGGCGGGCACGATACGCCGGGCTGTCTCCGGTCTCGGGACAATTTTTCTCAGCTGTCCCGTAGCGGCGGCCAAAAAGATAGCAGGTAAACGGCTTCTGGTGGGATGGGTCTCGGCGCAGGTCGCGCTCCTGGCGCCCAAGCCCTATCGGTGTTACCGCTGTTTAGAAGAAGGACATGCGGGGGCACGGTGCACCGCTGGGGTAGACCGCAGCCAATTGTGCTTCCGCTGCGGTCAGCCCGGTCACAAGGCTGGCACTTGCACTGCCACGCCGCACTGCGTCATCTGTGCGGCATCTGGCAAGCCAGCCGACCATAGGACCGGGTCAAAGGCCTGCGCCAGGCCCAAAACGAAAAATGGCAGGAGACAGCCGGCTCATCCACCGGCTAGAGTCACGGATGCGTCGAAGAAGGCAACCAGCTCCTCGCAGCCGGTTCACCCACCGGTTGCGGCAGAACATCCGCCGAGGGCTGGGGAGGAGACAACGGCCATGGACACACAATAATGGCCCTACGTCGTCTCCTCCAAGCCAACATAAACCACTGCGCCAGGGCTCAGGATCTCTTGCTCCAGAGCATGGCGCAGTGGTCGATTGATGTGGCAGTTGTCGCCGAGCCGTATTTCGTGCCACCCAGGGATGACTGGGTGTGCGACACGAACCGCTCGGTGGCACTGCTCTTGAGGTCTGCCGCCGACACCCTTCCCTTCGAGGCCGTCACCCGAGGGCGGGGCTATGTCGCGGCAGTTTGGGGAAACGTTATGGTCGCGGGGGTGTATTTCGCCCCCAGCCTTTCTCTCGCCGACATGGAGGATATTATTTTGGAGTTGGGCACGGTCGTCAGTCGTAGCCGTCCTCGTCCCGTGATCGTCCTTGGGGACTTCAACGCCCAATCTAGGGCTTGGGGTTCCCCGGCTACGGACGCGCGGGGCGAGTTAGTGGAGGAGTGGGCGGTCGAGCAGGGCCTGCTTCTCCTGAACCGGGGTTCTGTGCAGACGTGCGTGCGGATGCGGGGTGGGTCGATAGTGGACCTGTCTTTCGCTAGCCCCGCTCTCGCGCGCACCGTCCAGGACTGGCACGTCCTGGAGGGGGTGGAGACGCTTTCTGATCATCGGTATATTCGATTTAGCGTCTCCGCCCAGACCTCGGTTGGGCCGGTCCAAGCGGCCCCGGTGGGCGTTGGAGACGGCCCGCGTTGGGCACTGAAGCGGCTGGACAGGGAGGCTCTCCTGGATGCCTCCATCGTCAAGGCCTGGCTGGACTCTCCAGACAGGCCATCTAACATCGACGAGGAGGCGGAGTGGTTCCGGGAGAGCATGTCGCACATCTGCGACGCTGGCATGCCCCGAGTCCGGCCGTTACCATCTAGGCGCCAAGTGTACTGGTGGTCGCAGTCGATCGCGCAGCTGCGCATCGCTTGTGTGCAGGTGCGACGCCGGTACGCTAGGTGCCGAAGAAGACGCCGCCGCCCGTTTACAGCGGCGGCCGAACAGGAAGAGGCGGAACTATATAACCGCTACAGAGAAGCGAAGAGCGCCCTCCAGCTGGCCATCGTCCGGGCAAAGGCCCAGGCCAACGAGGAGCTGCTGGAGACTCTGGACCGAGAGCCGTGGGGACGCCCCTATCTTATGGTGCGGGGCAAGTTGCGCCAGCGGGCTCCCCCACTGTCCCGGAGTCTTCAGCCGCAGCTGCTGGAGGAGGTGGTGTGTGCGTTGTTTCCGACGAGACCGGAGCACACACCACCGGCTATGGTTCCGCCTCGCAATGTGCCCGACGCGGAAGACGACAATGACGACGACGTGCCCGAAGTGACCCGGGTAGATTCGAAGTGACCCGGGTAGATTTGAGAGTGGCGGTGGCTCGCATCAAGAACACCGCCCCAGGGCCCGACGGCATTCCAGGCCGTGCATGGGTCCTGGCCATGGAGGCTCTCTGGCCCCGACTAGCGGGGCTCTTGAGCGCATGTTTGGAGCGGGGCCAGTTTCCAAGCCGGTGGAAGACCGGAAAGCTGGTCCTGCTCAAGAAGGAGGGGCGCCCCGCAGACTCACCATCTGCGTATAGGCCCATCGTGTTGCTGGACGAGGTGTGCAAGATTTTCGAGCGAATCATCGCTAGCCGCCTCGTCCAGCACATGACCAGGGTGGGCCCGGATTTGGCGGACAACCAATTTGGTTTCCGCCAGGGGCGCTCCACGGTGGATGCCATCATGCGCGTGAGGGTCCTCGCGGAGGAGGCAGTCGCCCGGGGTGAGGTGGTCTTGGCGGTGTCGCTCGACATCGCCAACGCTTTCAACACCTTGCCCTGGAATATCATCAGAGAGGCACTCCGGTACCACGGGGTGCCGCGCTACCTCCAACGCATTGTCGGGGCCTATTTGTCGGATAGATCGGTGGTGTACCCGGGTCGAGAGGAGTGGTGTCGGCGAGAGACGTCGTGCGGCGTTCCGCAGGGATCGGTGTTGGGGCCGCTCCTGTGGAACGTGGGGTACGACTGGGCTCTGCGCGGTGCGCTTATCCACGGCGTCGGCGTCATTTGTTACGCCGACGATACGCTAGTCACAGCGCGTGGAAAGTCGTACCGGCAGGCGGCCATACGCGCGACTGCTGGTGTCGCGCACGTCGTGGGTAGGATCCGGCGGCTGGGCTTAGAGGTGGCATTGCACAAGTCTGAGGCCCTTTGTTTTCACGGGCCGAGGACGAAGCCGCCTCCGGGGTCCAGCATCATAGTAGGAGGAGTGTCCATCGCTGTCGAGTCGACGATGAAGTACCTTGGACTCGTCCTCGACAGTCGGTGGAATTTCGGGCCGCACTTTACACGGCTCGCCCCCCGGTTGATGGGCGCCGCTTCTGCGCTCTCGCGCTTGCTGCCCAACCTGGGGGGGCCCAACTCCTCCTGCCGGAGGCTCTACATGGGGGTCGTACGGTCGATGGCGTTATACGCCGCGCCAGTCTGGGCGGACTCCCTGACGGCCCGTAACATCGCCGCGCTGCGAAGGCCGCAACGCGCGATGGCCGTCAGGATCATAAGGGGATACCGTACGATCTCCTTTGAGGCAGCGAGCCTCCTAGCCGGATCCTCGCCCTGGGACCTCGACGCAAGGCTCCTCACGTCGCTCTATTGGTGGCGTGTGGAGGCGGTCGAGAGGGGCGAGCGCCTGGTGCCTCGACAGATAGAGGCACGCAGGGCCGAGCTCCGCCAGATCTTAGTGGCGGAGTGGCAGTCGCGCCTAGCGCTACCCACGGCGGGGCACGCCGCTGTAGCGGCGGTAAGGCCCATTCTCGAGGAGTGGCTCAACAGGAGCCACGGCGCCCTAAGCTTCCGGCTGACGCAGGTGCTTACCGGACATGGGTGTTTCGGGAAGTACCTGTGTCGACTAGGCCGGGAGCCGACGTCCCAGTGCCACCATTGTGGTGATCGCCGCGACGATACGGCGTTGCATACGTTGGCGGAGTGCCCAGCCTGGGCTGAGCAGCGCCGTGACTTGGTCGCGGCCGTAGGTGCTGCGGGAAACCTCTCGCTCCCGGCCATTGTTTCAACCATGGTCGGGAGCAAGTCAGGATGGACAGCTGTCGCCACCTTCTGCGAGGTCGTTATGCTCGCAAAGGAGGTGGCGGAAAGGGAGAGAGAGGCTGCCTCCTCTCTCCCCTCCCGCAGCAGACGCACTGGGCGTCGTAGGGTGGCAGATTTCCGGCCACCGTAGGGCGCGGCCTGTGGACGACAGACTCGGGGCGTCTTGTCGTCCGACCAGCAGCAGGCCTTGAGGCGGCGGCGTCGTGTTCCGCGCGCGCCTCGTAGTGGAGTCCTGCGGCCGGGGTGACGGCCGCAGTGGGTGACGGGGCCCGCCTGACTATGGCGGGCCAATACCCGTCGGGGGGTTGCGACGAATGCTTCGGCGATACCCGACCCTCCGACACACGGGTACATGAGGAACACGGGTTGGTTTTTAGTCAGTAAGAGTCTGACAGTCCCCTCCGCGCCTCCCCCGGGCGGAGGATGTCCATGAGGATTTTCCAACCCGATACCAAAAAAAAAAAAAAAAAAAAGGTTCCCCAGGGCCCGACGGCATTCCAGGCCGTGCATGGGTCCTGGCCATGGAGGCTCTCTGGCCCCGACTAGCGGGGCTCTTGAGCGCATGTTTGGAGCGGGGCCAGTTTCCAAGCCGGTGGAAGACCGGAAAGCTGGTCCTGCTCAAAAAGGAGGGGCGCCCCGCAGACTCACCATCTGCGTACAGGCCCATCGTGTTGCTGGACGAGGTGTGCAAGATTTTCGAGCGAATCATCGCTAGTCGCCTCGTCCAGCACATGACCAGGGTGGGCCCGGATTTGGCGGATAACCAATTTGGTTTCCGCCAGGGGCGCTCAACAGTGGACGCAATCATGCGCGTGAGGGTCCTCGCGGAGGAGGCAGTCGCCCGGGGTGAGGTGGTCTTGGCGGTGTCGCTCGACATCGCCAACGCCTTCAACACCTTGCCCTGGAGTACCATTCGAGTGGCACTCCGGTACCACGGGGTGCCGCGCTACCTCCAACGCATTGTCGGGGCCTATTTTTCTGAAAGATCGGTGGTGTACCCGGGTCGAGAAGAGTGGTGTCGGCGAGAGATGTCGTGCGGCGTTCCGCAGGGATCGGTGTTGGGGCCGCTCCTGTGGAACGTGGGGTACGACTGGGCTCTGCGCGGTGCGCTTATCCACGGCGTCGGCGTCATTTGTTACGCCGACGATACGCTAGTCACAGCGCGTGGAAAGTCGTACCGGCAGGCGGCCATACGCGCGACTGCTGGTGTCGCGCACGTCGTGGGTAGGATCCGGCGGCTGGGCTTAGAGGTGGCATTGCACAAGTCTGAGGCCCTATGTTTTCACGGGCCGAGGACGAAGCCGCCTCCGGGGTCCAGCATCATTGTGGGAGGGGTCTCCATCGCTGTCGAGTCGACGATGAAGTACCTTGGACTCGTCCTCGACAGTCGGTGGAACTTCGGGCCGCATTTTACACGGCTCGCCCCCCGGTTGATGGGCGCCGCTTCTGCGCTCTCGCGCCTGCTGCCCAACCTGGGGGGGCCCAACTCCTCCTGCCGGAGGCTCTACATGGGGGTCGTACGGTCGATGGCGTTATACGCCGCGCCAGTGTGGGCGGACTCCCTGACGGCCCGCAACGTCGCCGCGCTGCGAAGGCCGCAGCGCGCGATGGCCGTCAGGGTCATAAGGGGATACCGTACGATCTCCTTTGAGGCAGCGAGCCTCCTAGCCGGATCCTCGCCCTGGGACCTCGACGCAAGACTCCTCGCGTCGCTCTATTGGTGGCGCGTGGAGGCGGTCGAGAGGGGCGAGCGCCTGGTGCCTCGACAGATAGAGGCACGCAGGGCCGAGCTCCGCCAGGTCTTAGTGGCGGAGTGGCAGACGCGCCTAGCGCAACCCACGGCGGGGCACGCCGCTGTAGCGGCGGTAAGGCCCATTCTTGAGGAGTGGCTCAACAGGAGCCACGGCGCCCTAAGCTTCCGGCTGACGCAGGTGCTTACCGGACATGGGTGTTTCGGGAAGTACCTGTGTCGACTAGGCCGGGAGCCGACGTCCCAGTGCCACCATTGTGGTGATTGCCGCGATGATACGGCGTTGCATACGTTGGCGGAGTGCCCAGCTTGGGCCGAGCAGCGCCGTGACTTGGTCGCGGCCGTTGGTGCTGCGGGAAATCTCTCGCTCCCGGCTGTGGTGTCAACCATGGTCGGGAGCAAGTCAGGATGGAGAGCTGTCGCCACCTTCTGCGAGGTCGTTATGCTCGCAAAGGAGGTGGCGGAAAGGGAGAGAGAGGCTGCCTCCTCTCTCCCCTCCCGCAGCAGACGCACTGGGCGTCGTAGGGTGGCAGATTTTTGGCCACCGTAGGGCGCGGCCTGTGGACGGCAGACTCGGGGCGTCTTGCCGTCCGACCAGCAGCAGGCCTTGAGGCGGCGGCGTCGTGTTCCGCGCGCGCCTCGTAGTGGAGTCCTGCGGCCGGGGTGACGGCCGCAGTGGGTGACGGGGCCCGCCCGACTATGGCGGGCCAATACCCGTCGGGGGGTTGCGACGAATGCTTCGGCGATACCCGACCCTCCGACACACGGGTACAAGAGGAACACGGGTTGGTTTTTAGTCAGTAAGAGTCTGACAGTCCCCTCCGCGCCTCCCCCGGGCGGAGGATGTCCATGAGGATTTTCCAACCCGATACCAAAAAAAAAAAAAAAAAAAGGTTAGGTTAGGTTGGGGTGCTATGTCGGGAACCTCCACGTGGTGCACCCTGGGCAACGTGGGTCATCGTAGTTGCGATTTTGCAACTGCAATGGCCGACGGCAAATATCCGACGGGGAGGGCAGGGGGTTTGGCGGTCGCTGTCTTTTGTGGCGGCCGCCTCCATCTGTCGTTTATTCTAGGTGGGGCCCATCTCTGGGCCACCCTCCGGTTCTGTCCCGGAGGTCTCGGCGGGCTCGGTGTGCGCTTACCCCGCCGCCGGGCGGGCTGTGGGAGTGTCCCTCTCACGGTCACCGTCGCATATCGTAATCCGGTTGTGAAGTTTGTGGTCATGTCTCGCATTCCCACCGGACCGAGGGTCCCGGCTTAAACGCCCGGACCGCGAGGGAGGATGCCTCTATAAAAAGTACCCCGAATCCCAAGCGGCGGCGCACCGCGAGGGGATGCATGGCTGATGGGAAGTTCAGTCTCTAGTGCGACCCCCGTCAGAGTACCGGCCGACCCTCTGACGGGTTACGCTAGGCTTACCCAGGTACAGGGGGCACTGCCTGGGTGGACCTTCTTTTCCCCCATACTCGTGGGTCTAAAAATGGATAAACTTTTACCTAAAACCAACACCAAAAATGACGAAGTGGGCGAAAAAGTACCTTTGGTACTCGTGGAGCGAACGGGCGTGCTCTCGGACTCCGACAGTGCGTCCAGCGCTATGAGTGTGGCAAGCGGAAGTAGCGTGTACTCGAAACGTTTGCGCAAACGGCCGAGGGAGGTCGCAGACTCAGGGTCGGACTCGGCCCTGAGCGACACAGCGGTGCCGGCCCCCAAGGTCGGTGCCAAAAAAGGCGGAAGAGGTAGGCCCGCCACTACTGGCAAATACGCCGGTATCGGCCTATCCAGGCGCGAGGCTGCGGCAGCGATGAAGGCCGCAGCGGCCGCCGAAAAACAGGAGGAGGACGAGCGGCAGATTGCGGCTCTGACGAAAAGGGTGACGGAAGGGAGAGTCACTCGCCTGTCGGAGTCG
The DNA here is from genome assembly GCA_905220455.2 of Deilephila porcellus. NCBI lineage: Eukaryota > Metazoa > Arthropoda > Insecta > Lepidoptera > Sphingidae > Deilephila > Deilephila porcellus. The sequence continues at coordinate 10,508,969 of LR999993.1, forward strand.
TCGTTTGCCGTCTCTGAGATGGAAGTCGAGGCAGAAGAGCTACCTGCCTCCGACTTAAACCAACGAGTGGCTGACGCGGTTGCAGCCATCAAAAGGGTGAGCAAGGTCTCAAAGGGCCTTAGCGGCTGCAGCCAGAAGGCACTGAAAGAGGCCACGACTTCCATCATGGAAAGTGCTCAGGTGCTTCTAACCCGCACCACAACAGAAGAGACGGCGCTGCTGCGGGCCCAGAATAAAAAGCTCGCAGCGCAAATGGCGGAGCTCCGCAGGGAGCACGAGGAGCTCAAGGCGGAGATGGCCAATTTCCGCCGCGAGCACCTCAGGCGGGAGGTGGGCCTTCCGCATGAAACGCCACAACCGCAACCGCAGCTGCCGTCGCAGGAGACGGAGTTGACTCGCCTGATCCGACAGGAGATGGCGAGTTTCAACGCGCGGTTCTCGGTGCTTGAGGGGAGGATCTTACGTCCCCCTCTAGCTGCTGAGCAACGCAGCACACCGGCGCCAACGTATGCGGCTCAAACTGCAGCGCCCCGCGCCGCCAGACCGGCACAAGCGGCTGCTGCTGCGCAGAAGAGGACTGCGCCAACTGCCGCCTCAAATAGGCATTCGAAAAAGGAGGAGGCTAAAATGGCCAAAAAGGCAGGTGCTACGGCTGCTGCACCTAAACAAACTGTTAGGCCAGTAACGCGGGAACCCGCCACTAGACCTGAGGCGGAGTGGACAGTGGCGGGCGCCGCTAAAACCTCGAAAAAGGCGCGCCAGCGGGCCAAGAAGCAGGCCCAGAGAGAACAAGCGGCGGCCAAGCGCCAGACAGCGAGGCTCAATACCCCCCGCTCTACAGCAGTGGCTCTTACCCTGCAGCCGGGGGCGGAGGAGCGGGGCCTGACATATGCCAAGATCTTGGCAAAGGCAAAAGCCGAGATCTCTCTTGGCGATCTCGGCATAACGGGCCTCCGGTGCAAAACAACTGCTACCGGCGGCCGCCTACTGGAAGTATCGGGAGCCACTAGTGGTCCCAAAGCAGACGCCCTGGCTGATAAACTCAGGGCGTCTCTAGGCCCGGATGATGTTAGAGTGTCCAGGCCAACCAAGTGCGCAGATCTGCGCATTTCGGGCCTGGACGACTCCGTCACTGAGGAAGAGGTCGCCGCTGCCATCTCGACGGCCGGAGGATGCCCGCTGGACCAAGTAAAGGCGGGCACGATACGCAGGGGTGTCTCCGGTCTCGGGACAATTTTTGTCAGCTGTCCCGTAGCGGCGGCCAAAAAAGTTAAGGACAAACGGCTGCTGGTTGGATGGGTCTCGGCGCAGGTCACGCTCCTGGCGCCCAAGCCCTATCGGTGTTACCGCTGTCTTGAAGAAGGACATGCGGGGGCACGGTGCACCGCTGGGGTAGACCGCAGTCAATTGTGTTTCCGCTGCGGTCAGCCCGGTCACAAGGCTGGCACTTGCACTGCCACGCCGCACTGCGTCATCTGTGCGGCATCTGGCAAGCCAGCCGACCACAGGACCGGGTCAAAGGCCTGCGCCAGGACCAAGAAGACGAAAAATGCAAGGAGACAGCCGGCTCATCCACCGGCTAGAGTCACGGATGCGTCGAAGAAGGCAACCAGCTCCTCGCAGCCGGTTCACCCGCCGGTTGCGGCAGAACATCCGCCGAGGGCTGGGGAGGAGACAACGGCCATGGACACACAATAATGGCCCTACGTCGTCTCCTCCAAGCCAACATAAACCACTGCGCCAGGGCTCAGGATCTCTTGCTCCAGAGCATGGCGCAGTGGTTGATCGATGTGGCAGTTGTCGCCGAGCCGTATTTCGTGCCACCCAGGGATGACTGGGTGTGTGACACGAACCGCTCGGTGGCACTGCTTATGAGGTCTGCCGCCGACACCCTTCCCTTCGAGGCCGTCACCCGAGGGCGGGGCTATGTCGCGGCAGTTTGGGGGAATATTATGGTCGCGGGGGTGTATTTCGCCCCCAGCCTTTCTCTCGCCGACATGGAGGATATCATTTTGGAGTTGGGCACGGTCGTCAGTCGTAGCCGTCCTCGTCCCGTGATCGTCCTAGGGGACTTCAACGCCAAATCTACGGCTTGGGGTTCCCCGGCTACGGACGCGCGGGGCGAGTTAGTGGAGGAGTGGGCGGTCGAGCAGGGCCTGCTTCTCCTGAACCGGGGTTCCGTGCAGACGTGCGTGCGGATGCGGGGCGGGTCGATAGTGGACCTGTCTTTCGCTAGCCCCGCTCTCGCGCGCACCGTCCAGGACTGGCACGTCCTGGAGGGGGTGGAGACGCTGTCTGATCATCGATATATTCGATTTAGCGTCTCCGCCCAGACCTCGGTTGGGCCGGTCCAAGCGGCCCCGGTGGGCGTTGGAGACGGCCCGCGTTGGGCACTGAAGCGGCTGGACAGGGAGGCTCTCCTGGATGCCTCCATCGTCAAGGCCTGGCTGGACTCTCCAGACAGGCCAACGAACATCGACGAGGAGGCGGAGTGGTTCCGGGAGAGCATGTCGCACATCTGTGATGCCGGCATGCCCCGAGTCCGGCCGTTACCATCGAGGCGCCAAGTGTACTGGTGGTCGCAGTCGATTGCGCAGCTGCGCATCGCTTGTGTGCAGGTGCGACGCCGGTACGCTAGGTGCCGAAGAAGGCGCCGCCGCCCCTTTACAGCGGCGGCCGAACAGGAAGAGGCGGAACTGTACAATCGCTACAGAGAAGCGAAGAGCGCCCTCCAGCTGGCCATTGTCCGGGCAAAGGCCCAGGCCAACGAGGAGCTGCTGGAGACTCTGGACCGAGAGCCGTGGGGGCGCCCCTACCTTATGGTGCGGGGCAAGTTGCGCCAACGGGCTCCCCCACTGTCCCGGAGTCTCCAGCCACAGCTGCTGGAGGAGGTGGTGTGTGCGTTGTTTCCGACGAGACCGGAGCACACACCACTGGCTATGGTTCCGCCTCGCAATGTGCCCGACGCGGAAGACGACAATGACGACGACGTGCCCGAAGTGACCCGGGTAGATTTGAGAGTGGCGGTGGCTCGCATCAGGAACACCGCCCCAGGGCCCGACGGCATTCCAGGCCGTGCATGGGTCCTGGCCATGGAGGCTCTCTGGCCCCGACTAGCGGGACTCTTGAGCGCATGTTTGGAGCGGGGCCAGTTTCCCAGCCGGTGGAAGACCGGAAAGCTGGTCCTGCTCAAGAAGGAGGGGCGCCCTGCAGACTCACCATCTGCATACAGGCCAATCGTGTTGCTGGACGAGGTGTGTAAGATCTTCGAGCGGATTATCGCTAGTCGCCTCGTCCAGCACATGACCATGGTGGGGCCGGATTTGGCGGACAACCAATTTGGTTTCCGCCAGGGGCGCTCCACGGTGGACGCAATCATGCGCGTGAGGGTCCTCGCGGAGGAGGCAGTCGCCCGGGGCGAGGTGGTCTTGGCGGTGTCGCTCGACATCGCCAACGCTTTCAACACCTTGCCCTGGAGTATCATCAGGGAGGCACTCCGGTACCACGGGGTGCCGCGCTACCTCCAACGCATTGTCGGGGCCTATTTGTCGGAAAGATCGGTGGTGTACCCGGGTCGTGAAGAGTGGTGTCGGCGAGAGACGTCGTGCGGCGTTCCGCAGGGGTCGGTGTTGGGGCCGCTCCTGTGGAACGTGGGGTACGACTGGGCTCTGCGCGGTGCGCTTATCCACGGCGTCGGCGTCATTTGTTACGCCGACGATACGCTAGTGACAGCGCGTGGAAAGACGTACCGGCAGGCGGCCATACGCGCGACTGCTGGTGTCGCGCACGTCGTGGGTAGGATCCGGCGGCTGGGCTTAGAGGTGGCATTGCACAAGTCTGAGGCCCTGTGTTTTCACGGGCCGAGGACGAAGCCGCCTCCGGGGTCCAGCATCATTGTAGGAGGAGTCTCCATCGCTGTCGAGTCGACGATGAAGTACCTTGGACTCGTCCTCGACAGTCGGTGGAACTTCGGGCCGCACTTTACACGGCTCGCCCCCCGGTTGATGGGCGCCGCTTCTGCGCTCTCGCGCTTGCTGCCCAACCTGGGGGGGCCCAACTCCTCCTGCCGGAGGCTCTACATGGGGGTCGTACGGTCGATGGCGTTATACGCCGCGCCAGTGTGGGCGGACTCCCTGACGGCCCGCAACGTCGCCGCGCTGCGAAGGCCGCAGCGTGCGATGGCCGTCAGGGTCATAAGGGGATACCGTACGATCTCCTTTGAGGCAGCGAGCCTCCTAGCCGGATCCTCGCCCTGGGACCTCGACGCAAGGCTCCTCACGTCGCTCTATTGGTGGCGCGTGGAGGCGGTCGAGAGGGGCGAGCGCCTGGTGCCTCGACAGGTAGAGGCACGCAGGGCAGAGCTCCGCCAGGTCTTAGTGGCGGAGTGGCAGACGTGCCTAGCGCTACCCACGGCGGGGCACGCCGCTGTAGCGGCGGTAAGGCCCGTTCTCGAGGAGTGGCTCAACAGGAGCCACGGCGCCCTAAGCTTCCGGCTGACGCAGGTGCTTACCGGACATGGGTGTTTCGGGAGGTACCTGTGTCGTCTAGGCCGGGAGCCGACGTCCCAGTGCCACCATTGTGGAGATTGCCGCGACGATACGGCGTTGCATACGTTGGCGGAGTGCCCAGCTTGGGCTGAGCAGCGCCGTGACTTGGTCGCGGCCGTAGGTGCTGCGGGAAACCTCTCGCTTCCGGCTGTTGTGGCTACAATGGTCGGGAGCAAGTCAGGGTGGAAAGCTGTCGCCACCTTCTGCGAGTTCGTCATGCTCGCAAAGGAGGTGGCGGAAAGGGAGAGAGAGGCTGCCTCCTCTCTCCCCTCCCGCAGCAGACGCACTGGGCGTCGTAGGGTGGCCGACTTCCGGCCACCGTAGGGCGCGGCCTGTGGACGACAGACTCGGGGCGTCTTGTCGTCCGACCAGCAGCAGGCCTTGAGGCGGCGGCGTCGTGTTCCGCGCGCGCCTCGTAGTGGAGTCCTGCGGCCGGGGTGACGGCCGCAGTGGGTGACGGGGCCCGCCCGACTATGGCGGGCCAATACCCGTCGGGGGGTTGCGACGAATGCTTCGGCGATACCCGACCCTCCGACACACGGGTACGAGAGGAACACGGGTTGGTTTTTAGTCAGTAAGAGTCTGACAGTCCCCTCCGCGCCTCCCCAGGGCGGAGGATGTCCATGAGGATTTTCCAACCCGATACCAAAAAAAAAAAAAAAAAAAAAAAAAAAAAAAAAAAAAAAAAAAAAAAAAAAAAAAGGTTAGGTTAGGTTAGGTTAGGTTAGGTTAGGTTAGGTTAGGTTAGGTTAGGTTAGGTTAGGTTAGGTTAGGTTAGGTTAGGTTAGGTTAGGTTAGGTTAGGTTAGGTTAGGTTAGGTTAGGTTAGGTTAGGTTAGGTTAGGTTAGGTTAGGTTAGGTTAGGTTAGGTTAGGTTAGGTTAGGTTAGGTTAGGTTAGGTTAGGTTAGGTTAGGTTAGGTTAGGTTAGGTTAGGTTAGGTTAGGTTAGGTTAGGTTAGGTTAGGTTAGGTTAGGTTAGGTTAGGTTAGGTTAGGTTAGGTTAGGTTAGGTTAGGTTAGGTTAGGTTAGGTTAGGTTAGGTTAGGTTAGGTTAGGTTAGGTTAGGTTAGGTTAGGTTAGGTTAGGTTAGGTTAGGTTAGGTTAGGTTAGGTTAGGTTAGGTTAGGTTAGGTTAGGTTAGGTTAGGTTAGGTTAGGTTAGGTTAGGTTAGGTTAGGTTAGGTTAGGTTAGGTTTTTTTTTTTTTTTTTTTTTTTTTTTTTTTTTTTGGGCGTTTAGCCCGCTGCTTCCCCTAACTAGTGTTAGAGACATTTTGTGTTCTTCTCTGTATGTGAATACTTACTCCTATCTCTAGCTATCTCCTTCTTTGGGAGTTTCAGTGTTTCCTATCTCCTTCGTTGGGAGGACCTACTTATGGCCTATCTAGATTTTATTTTAAGGGTTCCTTTTATTTATTTCAAAAAATTTCTTTACATTTCTTCACATTTTTTCTTATTGCTACTTTCTAAAAATCTAAACCTAAATCTAATTAATTACTATTTCTTATGTTTCTAAAATGATATAAACTAAGGTTATATATTTTAGACTAACTTATTTCTACTTATTTCTATTTATTAATCTTATTGCTATTTTCTTACAGTATTCTAAGAACTTAGGTCTTCTATCCTTATCTCTAATTATCTCACTAATATTATTTACAGTTAAATCTATATCTATTTTATTTTCTATATTGAACCTATCGACTAAGTACACCGGGCATTCCACGATCGCGTGTACAATCGACTCGCTCACCGCAGGGTCACAGATGCATGCCGGGCTCTCCTTGCACTTGAACCGGTTCAAGTACTCGGAGAACCCGCCATGCCCAGTGAACACCTGCGTAGTGATCGGGTCGATCGCGATCCTCCTCACCAGCCTGTGGGCCTCCACAGCGTCGGGGAAGAAGAGTTTTGTGGTGGACGCGGTTTCCCCCGCCACGTAGCGCCCATTCCATTCGTCAACCGACTCCTTACGGATTTGTCGTTTGACGAATGAAACGGGACACCTATCGTAGTGGGGCCGCGTCTTCAGCTTCAGTGCAGCATCCTTCGCAAGCTCGTCTGCTCGCTCGTTTCCCCGCAACCCTGCGTGAGCTTTTATCCAAAAGAGTTTTATGTTTTGGTTGCGTTTGTTTGCCAAATGTAAATTTTTATTTGTCTCAAACGCCAGGGGATGCAGGGAGACTCCGCTTGCCACTGTGTCCAGTGCCGCCCTCGAGTCGCTCAGGATGCTGCACTGCGGCTTCCCACTTTTAACTGCTTCTTCCACGGCCCTGTGGAGGGCCACAAGCTCTGCCTGGTAGACGGTGCAGAAGGATTCCAGCTTGAGTTTGATCTTCTTTTTCTCCACGGCGTTTTCCCAAATGGAAACCGCCGCCCCCACCTTTCCTTCAATTTTGCTGCCGTCTGTGTATAGTGTGAGGCCAGCACTCTCAATTTGGTTCACTTCTGCACCGTCCACCACGCATTGGTAGAGCACCCTACCTCTTTGCGCTGGATGTTCGAGCTTTTCGAAGGCCACAGGACGTTCCACCTCCCGGTCTCCCACCGCCCGCAGGGAGTAGCCCCTCTTGACTTCGTACAGGGAAGCATTTTCCCTGGCACGAATGTCGAGGGGCAATATTCCTGCGAGCAGTAGGGCCGAGTTCAGTGAGACCGTCCTGTAGGCCTTCGTAAGCTTCTGCGCAAAACCCCGCTGCACTACAGCGAGCTGCTTTCTAACGCCGAGCTTCTGCGCGGCTGGAGCCCAAACGCTCGCGGCATATAAAATTATCGGCTCCACTACGGCCGTGTAGAGTAATTTTATTATCTCTGGCCCCAAGCCCCACTGAAGTCTCGCCGCTCTGGAAAGCCGGTTGTAGAAGGCGAGTGCCTTTCCACAGACCTCCGTTAGGTGTGCCTTAAAGTTTAGCCCGCTGTCGATAGTCACCCCCAAGATTTTTATCTGTTTTTCCAGGCCAATGTCCACCCCGCCCATGTGAAGGATTGGGGAATCGTACTTAAGCTTGCGCGTCAATACCATGGCCTTGGTTTTATGCGGAGCGAATTTCAGCTTATTTCGGATTCCCCAATCCCTCACATAGGCTAGTGTTTCATTGGCCTGGCGTTGTATGTCAGCCATCCTATCCCCGTCGAATGCGAGCACCACATCATCCGCAAATGCCTGGCAGTAGCATCCCCTCTTGTCCAGTCCAGATAGTAGTGGGTCGAGGAGCAGGTTCCAGAAAGTTGGACCCCCAATGGATCCCTGGACGCATCCCTTGGAGGTCCATCTCTCGGATTCCTCTCCTGCGTATCTAACCCTGACTTTCCTGCTCTCGAGGTAGCTATCTATCACCCTTCGGACGTTGACTGGACAGCCTTCCTCCGCCAGTCTGACCCTTATTGCCGGCCACCAGGCGCTATCGAAGGCTCCCTCTATGTCCAATGATATTATAACAACTATCTTTTTATTATTAATATTGTCTCTAATATGTTTCATTAGGACATAGAGGGAGTCCTCGGTGCTTCTCTGGGGCATAAAGCCAAACTGACGGAGGCTCATCCTCGGGTGAAGATGCCACCTCACTCGACCCACCACCATCTTCTCCAGAATCTTTCCCATCACTGGCAATAGGCCTATAGGTCTGTAGGACTTTATATGTGTGTAGTCCTCCTTGGCAGGCTTACGGAGGATGATAACCGTAGCCTCCTTCCAGGTGGTCGGGAAGTGGCCAAGTTCTAGACACTTATTTGCCAGTGATAGGAACAATCCCGGGTGGCTGTCGATGACTTTTTTGCAGATATCCGCTGTCAGCCCGTCTGCTCCCGGAGCCTTCTTTGGGTTGAAGCTATCTGCAGCCGCATGTAGTTCTTCGATTGTAAATGGTGGGTCATGGGTCTCAGCATTGACTACGTCATTTACTCGAGCGGCTGCTTCTCTAATACTCTGGTGGTCTGAGTTGTCTTCCAGCGGATTATCTTCTGGGTAAAATGCTACTGCCAGCAGTTCCGCCGAGTCTTTTGCGCTGAGGATCCTTCCTCCACTTTGCAATGGCAGGTCTTCATGCTTCTTGCTTGTTTTCCCTATGCACCTATATACCCCCTCCCAGATGTTCTCCTTGTTCTGCGTTTTGCAGAACTCCTTCCAACTTTCTACTTGTGCCTTCTTGGCTTCTAATTCATACTTTTCTTTTGATTGCAGGTACTCCGCGACGACCTTGGATCTTCGGACCGGCGCTGCGCATCGGATTCTTCTCTTCCTGGTGGTGACTTCTTTCTTCATCCTGGCGAGCTCTTTGGACCACCATGGTAAGTTCATATTGTTTTTATTTTTAATCATTGGTATAGTCTCTGCACATATTTTTGATATTATTTTTATATATTTATTTACCGTTTCGTCTATTTCTGTTTTGTTTTTTATGTTTTTTATTCCTTGTTCTGTAATTTGACAGTCTATTAAAATTTGTTCCAGTTTACCACTAAACTGGTTCCAATTGGCCTTCTTTGTGTTGTATTTTTTTGTTGTTTTAGATGTTTGTGTTGTGTATTTTAATTTAGTTTTATTTATTTTAAAGATGATACTATTGTGGTCGGAGCTCGCCATCGTGGTATCCACTCTCCAGTCCTCCACCAGGTTGAGAAGGTCCTCTGTGCATGCCGTAATATCTATATGGCTCATAAGGAGCCTTCCTCCCCTCACGGTCTCAAACGTTGGCTGCAGGCCGTCGTTGAGCACCTGCAATCCCTTTTCTTCCAGCATCCCCGCCATTGCTTCCCCTCTGGAGTCAGTGTCCCCGCTGCCCCACCACACGCTTTTGGCGTTGGTGTCGCCCCCTATGAGAATGTCGTGGGATCCCAGTTTTTCGACTATGTTCCCCAGTTGCTCCAAGTATGGCCCTATGGGTTTGTCGGGTTCAAAGTAGAACGAGATGACCGCTATATCTCGGGTCCCGGTTAGGATCTTCACCACTGTGATGTTGGTTGTGGTAAGGGTCGGGCATTGGGTCACGGTCAAGCCGTCATTGAACACTGCAATGGCTGACTTGACCGCGGCCCCCTGCCCGTTGCCTCCCTGGAAGATCCTTACCCCCCGGTGGTCTCTCACTCTACCTTGACCCCCCACGTAAGGCTCCTGGAGTAGCGCGAAGTCGACCTTCCGCTGTTTAGCCTCCAGAAGAAATTCTAGCGTAGCTAGTTGTTTCCTCTGGAGGTTGGCTTGCGCCACGGATGTCGGCCCCGCACCTGCTGGGGAGTGAGTCTGATCTGGGTTCCTGGGATCCACCTTAGCAGTATGCTACTGCGGATCTCGCCAGGATATCCCATTTCCTTCTCACAGGGCACTCCGGGCTGAAGGCATTGTGCTCGGCTCCGCCGAGCTTGGCCTTCGCACAGTTGCAGCACGATGGGGGCACCCTCGCCAACCAGTCGGAACATTCTGACCTGTGGTGAGCACCCCCACAGTGACTGCACGCGTCAACCTGTTCTCGGCAGAACCGCTTCCCATGCCCGTAGCCCAAGCAGCGTGAGCACTGTATCAGTGGGGACTGATCCTCAACCCTCACTCGCTGCACGTCTATGTGGACCGACCCCGCTTGCGTGAGTCGCTTCCACACGACCGGTGGCACTTGGACTGCGATGTGAGACGCGTGCGGGTTCCTCGCCCTTCTCCTGAATTTTACTTTCAGGCACGCGCCGTCCCCGCACACGTCTCCCAGCAGACTCTTGTTCTGGGTGAGTAGTGCTCGCACGATATCTTCGTCCTTGTTATAGGAGAGGACGTCTCTAATCAGGACCATCGGTTCCTTATTTTGGACGTCTTCCACTTTCAGTCCCTCTCCCGCCGTTCTGATCCTCTCTTTTACCTTCCCCATTTCCTCCTTCGATCTGCACCCTACTATGACCTTTCTGTCTCTCGCCTTTCGGATCCTGTCTATTTTCATACCCTCCTCCCTTGCATTGAGGGTCGTCCTTATTTTCTCGAACACCTCTTCGCCGGATGCCTCTTCGTCTGCCGCCGTTACAACGATGGAATGCATCGCTGTCAGTGTTTGTTCCCCTTCTTTGGGGCCTGTAACCACTGCTGCATAGCTTCTCCTTTCTTTCATTTCCTCCCTGTTTAATTCTATTTCCTCCTTTAATTTGTTCATCTCCTTTCTATTCCTTTCCAGCATATCCATGTGTTCATCCATCTTTCTCATGAGCAATTCGTGTTTTATCCTTTCCTCTTTTGTTTGTTTGTATTTATCTACTGGATCCGGGCTTTTGGTCTGGTCTTGTGTCTCCTTTCTTTGTTCCCTTTTCCTTTCTGTTTCGCCTTCCGTAACCAACCTGTAGAGCTTTTCGGTGGCCTCCAAAACGTCATTTTTTATTTCCGTTTTGATATTCCTGCTGTTGTTAATTTGCAGTTTGATTTTCATTAGGCAGGCTTTTGCTTCGGCAACTCTGCCCATACCCCCGGTGTTTCCAGGCGGCGAGATCGTCGAGACTACCTTTTTTGTTTGCCCTTTCGCGTCTGTAAGGATACCTCTTGACTTTGGTTTCGCAGGCCCGGCTGTGCCAGTCCCTTCCGGTTTCTCCATCTGCGACTCCAGACTCAGTCGCGCCTGCGCCACCTTTGTCCCTGAGATTTCCATTGGGCTTATTACTTTTTCAGGTGTTTTACTTGTTGCTCTGTTGCTTTTAGCTGTTGTGCGGAAACCAAACATTTTCCTATGGGGCCAGAGATAATATTAGGGGAATGCGTCAATTCCTGTTAAAAGTTCCTGCAAGTGTACAGGGCTTGCAGGAAGTCAGTATAATTATCCTACGTTAGTGGGTGTAAAAGCTCACTAACTGTCAGTTTCTAATACTATTACCTTTCTTTTCAGATGCCGGTATTCAAGCAGCCCGCTGCGTGCAGCAGGGTGTTATTCTGAGTTTCCTCAGGTAAGTATACACAATTTCCTAGATTACCTCTAAAAGACAATAATCTTTGTCAATGATTTAGTCAATTCTTTACAGGTGTAAAGGGCCTGTAAAGTTTTATTTTATGTTCATTTAAATGTGTACTAATGTTTCTGTTATTTCTTTATTTCAGGTGTTGTACAATGGTTCGTCGCGACGCGTCTCACTCAGGTAGGTAAGGTCAGGTAGGTAGTAATAAGTACTTTTTTATGTTCGCAACGACTCACAGTAAAATTGAAAATAAATATAGTGAAATATAGTGAAAATACTACAGTCTTATACCTATTAATCCTAGTTTAGAGGTAAACTTATAAAATAATTCTTAAAAATAATCTTATTTGCTACTTACAAGCTAATTGGGCCAAATTTTGTAACAAAAAATTTTTTACTTTGTCAAAATTAATTTTAATCCTAGTTTGAGTTTCAGGTTCACAGATGTACAAGTGGGGGTATAACCAGGGGAAGGGAGGGAAATTAGGGATTCCGCCGGGGCCAGTCTCTAGGTCTCACCGAGCCGGTTACAATGACCCCAAACTCGGTGGGTCTAGGCCTAGAAACGGCGGAGATAGGTTTAGAGGGGGTGGGGAAAGAAAAATAGGGAAGGGGGGAGTTGGGGAGGTTTCGAGTTGAGGAGGTTTGGACCCACTTTGGTAAAAAAGTGGGCGGGACCAAAGTGTTAGTGGGAGGGACTATCCGGATATGGGCGGGGCTTAAAAGAGATTAGGGGCGTGGCATACACGGTATACACATAAATAGCAAGTTTACAATATAAATTTAATTTACCAAAATCAATGAAAATTTAAAAATTTGAAGTTACCAATTTTAATGTTGTACTATGAATAAGAATTGTTAAAATTTCAAATTACCAATTTTAATGTGATATTATCTTTAAACTATGAATAGGGACTTTAAAATGGTGCTAACTTACTGTTTTAAAACTTTTTGTGAGCGAAGTTTAACCCTCGCTCAAACTGCTGCTATAGGTCGGATTTTGATGGGAGGGGTGTCAAAAGACGGGGGGGGTGATCCTCTTTTGGATTATTCTCCGAGACAGAGATCGTTTTCAGATCCGTCCAGAGTACAGCCCAAAAGGGGGTTCGGTGAAAATCGACTTCCTGGATTTTGGTCAGATCGGGATGATTTTTGGGGAGGGGTAGTAAGGGGTGGAGAAACCACTTGTCACCTGGTTTCCACGGAGCTGAAGGCAGGAACACAAAATCTGTGAAGGTTTGAAGCTGATGCTCACTTTTTGATCCGGTGCGACTCAGTTTTCAACCACTTGCCGGTGTCCGATGTCAAAGATCCAGGTGTCTCTGGATGCAAGAGGAGCTGGGGCTTCTCCCAGCATACTCAGGTCATCAGGTATTCAACACCCGGAGGCAGGGGAGTCCTTTGAAGTTTGAGTGCAGATTTCCGGTGTGAAAGCGCCGCTCAGCTGGTAATTATTGATGCTAGAAAAGTGGGGTTTCCGGGGAAGTGTAGTCCTGGCACAGGGCTACAGCTGTCGGGTCTGAGACCTGGGGGTTGCAGATCGTTTCAGCTAGATATTCACAAAAACTGTCGGAATCACTGAATTTACTGATTTCACGCACTTTACTTCACTATAACTTGGGAACTATCCCCGGGAAAATTCCCAACTTTGGCACGGGGATGCGGAAGGGGTTTCCCCGTCGAGTAGCAGTCCAAAAGTCCTATGTCACAGATCGTTCTGCAGAAATATCGACATTTATGTTCCGGGAGAATTTTTTCGCGGAGAGTTTTTTGCGTATATCTTCGCGAATTTTAGTGCTAGAACGAAAATTCTTTTTGGAGCACAACCGGGGTCGCAGCCCGCACGTTTTGATGTATAACACTGGTATGTAGCATGAATTAAACTTATTTTTCGGAATTTTTCACTGCGGAGCGCACTAAAACTGATCCGCTCGGTGCGGCGTTCACGCTGCGACTTGGTTAGGTTAGGTTAGGTTAGGTTAGGTTAGGTTAGGTTAGGTTAGGTTAGGTTAGGTTAGGTTAGGTTAGGTTAGGTTAGGTTAGGTTAGGTTAGGTTAGGTTAGGTTAGGTTAGGTTAGGTTAGGTTAGGTTAGGTTAGGTTAGGTTAGGTTAGGTTAGGTTAGGTTAGGTTAGGTTAGGTTAGGTTAGGTTAGGTTAGGTTAGGTTAGGTTAGGTTAGGTTAGGTTAGGTTAGGTTAGGTTAGGTTAGGTTAGGTTAGGTTAGGTTAGGTTAGGTTAGGTTAGGTTAGGTTAGGTTAGGTTAGGTTAGGTTAGGTTAGGTTAGGTTAGGTTAGGTTAGGTTAGGTTAGGTTAGGTTAGGTTAGGTTAGGTTAGGTTAGGTTAGGTTAGGTTAGGTTAGGTTAGGTTAGGTTAGGTTAGGTTAGGTTAGGTTAGGTTAGGTTAGGTTAGGTTAGGTTAGGTTAGGTTAGGTTAGGTTAGGTTAGGTTAGGTTAGGTTAGGTTAGGTTTTTTTTTTTTTTTTTTTTTTTTTTTTTTCTGCCTGTGTTCTAGTTGTTGGGGTGTTGTATTTATTTCGCTTTAAAGTGTTGTGAGTGATAGTGTGGGGTGAGGAACCGGCAGAGGGGTGAGGTCTCGCTATTTGATACGACGACCCGCCCTCTGCCGGGGTAGTGTAAGTGTAGGGGGATCTTCCGGAGAGGCAGGACTTCCGCGTAGCAACCCTTCCATCCGCCTCTCGTCGGCCCCCCTGGGTAAGTAAGGGAGTGTGCTGTGTGAGTTAGTGTGGTGAGATAAATGTGTGGTCGCTAGAGTGATTGTCGTGGTATACATTTATTTACTTATATCTAAATTTACAAAATAATATATTAAGTGATACACTGAAGAATATAGTTGTTTACAAGTATTTATGTTATTTACAAGATAAAATTTTGGTTTAAAAATAAAGTTGTATACAGTGAAATAAAGTGGGACGCTAAATACTAATTGTTACAGGAATATAATATTAAGATTGTTTAGAAACGATCTGTTACTGGTTTATACTAAATTATCTTATATCTAAAGGAATACAATTGAAAATCTTAATACTAAGTGTGCAGAGTATACCGCGGTTTTCGGTATCCAAAACCGACACGGGGCATGGCTGATAGTATTAATCCATGGTTCAAGGGGGAGAGGAGAGGACTAAGGGCCGTAATCGATCCTCTGGTCAATCCTCTCCCTCATGGATTTGAGTCTCGAGCATGTGGGAGATGTTGCTCTGTGGCCCGTGTCGATTTTGGATCCGAACCTGGTATTGTGAGCTTCGCAGTTGGCGCATCTTGTTTTTGTTTTGTCTTCCTTCGAGGGGCAGTCAGCGATGGTGTGTTGCGGTGAGGCGCAGTGTCCGCAGGTTTGGGTGTTGGAGGAGCACTTGGCTTTGGTGTGCCCAAATTGCAGACACCGGAAGCACTGGAGAAACGGGGAAAAGTCTGCAGCGTGGACCCGCATGTAGTCCACGCAGACTCGCCCCATCTCCGTGATCCGGCGCCATACACTCGGGCACGTTTGCAGCACCGCATTGTAGAGCGCTGGGTTTCTATTGTTGCGCTTAAAACGCAGGAGGAGGTCGGTGTCGCTTTTAATCAGGGGTTCCAGGTCCGGGTTTTGTGTCTTTATGATGGAGGGGAGTTCTTCCGCTGGAACGTCGCAGGAGACGCCCTTCAAAATTATCAGCGGACTGAGCCGGCGGGCGGGTTCGGCGGTGACGCTTTCTGCCGTCCGCAGGCGATTGAGGGCGTCATCCCGCTGTTCGACAGTGTCGAACTCGACCCTCAGTTTGCCTTTTGATATGGTCTTCACTTTGGCTGGTGCGTATTTTGCGTCACGAAACGAGATGGATTTCTTGAGTGCGGTAACGGCCTCTTCTTTGGTCTTGGTTGCAGTGGTGGGGGTGACAATGATGGCGGGTAGGGATTTCGCTGGAGTGGATTGAAGCGTGTTTTTGTTCAGGGTTGCGCTCTGAGGGGTGATGCGGTTGCGAGAGGTGGAGGTTGCTAGCGCGGAAACGGTGGCGGATGTGACGGTTGCGTATGTGGTCTTGGCTTGCTCCTTCTGTAGCGCTATTAGCTCGTTCTTTATGGTGTTTACGGCAGAGAGGTGGTTGGCGAGTTCTTGTTTAACACAGCTGAGGATGTCATTTTTGAGGTCCTGGTAGTGATGGTGGTTATCGCTGTCCGGTGCGGTGGGTTGCGCTAGTGGTGTTTCTTCGGGGGTAATTACGTGTGGAAATTCATCC